>OW240912.1:377879527-377988064 GCA_933207985.1 Pelobates cultripes
AAAAACTCTATAACTATGTACATAGCGACATTGCACGGTAGAGACAGATAAAGCAGATGATTCCCTTAAAGTTAATAGTACTTTAATACTGTCTTATTGCATTCATCTCTTAAAATACACAGGGACCATTGTATCACACATTCTTGGTCCTACCCAGGGTATAGGGATGAGAGGATGTATCAGTAACTATATCATTAACTATATCGTACATATGGGGCAATGGTGCTATAATATAACAAGATGGAATGAAAAAAATATATATACATAAATACAGATTATGTGGTCACGCCATAGTCGCCTGTGGTCCAGATAGCTTGTATCTAATCCTGTAAATAAAGGCAGCACACTCTTTTTAGTAATGAACTTATGTGTCTATAAATTACTATGTGTTGATGAGCAAAATAAATAAATAGAATGCAAAACTAATATATACTGGTGTAAAGTGTATGCTCCCAAGGATCAATAAATGAGGTAAACGTGAAACCCTCATTTAATCATTTGGGTGACAGGTTTATGGATCCAGAAATACTTATAATGACTTCTCCAGTCTCAAATATAATCAACCCTGTCAGGGCAAGCATCTTTAGTACTTAGTAGAGCAGCCTTTTGCTGATATGACTTGCAAACAAGATGCATAGCTAGACACCAGCATAGCTAGACACCAGCGTTTCTGAGGAATCTTAGCCCATTGCTCATAAGCAATGGCCTCCAGTTCAGTAATATTCTTTGGTTTGCGTGCTGCAACCGCCTTCTTCAATTCCCACCAGAGATTATCTGTGGGGTTCAAGCCAGGTGACTAATGGCCACTGTAGAATTTTCCAGCACTTCTTCTGCAACCAAACCTTGGTGGAATTTGAGGTATGCTTGCGAATACTGCCTTGTCGGAAAGGTCCAATGATGCCCAAGCTTCAGCTTTCTCACAGAAAGCATGATGTTTTCTCCTAGGATTTTCTGATACTTCAGACATACCACTGATCCACTGGGCCACAAAGTTCACTCCAGAACAGAATCGCAAAACTTCTGTGGCTTATTTGTATAATTTTAAAGCACATTAGAGCAGACTTTTCTTGTGCTTTTGGGCCAGTAGTGGTACGTCATGAAGTTATGGCATGAAAACTTTCTGCGTTTAGTACGTGCCTTACTGTGCTCACTGAAACTTTAGTGCCTGCCCTCTCAGAAATCTGGTTGCAGCTGTCAGGGTCCCGCGGGCGGCTGCGAGGGGAGGCTGCAGTCCGCTCGCGGCACTCACCCTCCAGCCGTCCGCGGTCCCCCTTCAGCCGTGTGCTCGGCGGGCGGCACCCTCTCTCCCACGGGTGCCGTCCGCCTCTTCCTCTGTGTCTCCCAGCGGCAGCATGCATGACGCTGCACGCTGGGAGACCGCCCACTTTAACCAACGCCGGGGTCAGTCACCTGACCCAGCGTTAAAGGCACAGTGCCTCAATCACAGTGGGAGGTTTAGATATCTCCCACGTGTGATTGTTAATTCTGATTGGAAATTATCCAATCAGAATTAACCTTTGGATTTATATACTTACCTTTCCTGTTCCTCTTCGCCCTGTTGTGGTCTTTGCTTGTTAGTATTGATTCTGAACTTGTGCTTCTGGTTACGTACTCCCTGGCTTGTTATCCGACTTTGTGACTTTCTCCTACCCTTTGACCTCGGCTTGTCTATCGTTATTCTGTCTTCTGGTTTCCCTTACTCGGCTTGTTTCCTGACTATTCTTTGTGTGCTTAGCCCGGCCACTCTAAGGTCCGGTACGGCACTTTGTGTGTGTGTGTGTTGGCGTGTTTGGTTCCCCGAATCGTGACAGCAGCAATTGATAACATCCTTTTCCCGGCCCTATCCGGTTAGTGTAACCACTGTGCCTTCAACTTTGAACTTGCGAACTATTCTTCCAACTGTGTCTCTATCAACTTTCAGTGCCTTCGCTATCCTTTTGTATCCTGTTCGTTGTTTGTGAAAGGCAATGATTTCTTCTCTTAACTTTATGGACCATTCTTTTGAGCTAGCCATATTTATAACAATCAGTGAAATGTGACACTCAACAAACCCCTAGCCAGTTCAGGTATTTCAAGTGTTCCAGTTTAAGCACACCTGGTGCAACTAATAAAGCCCTTGGATAGTTGCATCAGGTATGCTTGAGACAACACCTGTTTTGCATATTTGTGCTGTTGTGAGGGATTCTATTCAGGAGGTTGAATAATTTTGATACAGGAGAAGTCATTATAATTGTATTTTCAGTAAAAGTTGGTTAAACTAGATTAAGCATTCCTCGTTTTGAGCTATTTCAATTGCTTTTGTTTGGTTTGTTTATTGCAAACAGCTAAAAATATCTATCTATCTATATATATATATATACATATATAATGAGAACTGATGGTAGGCACTTAAATTAATCAGTTTAAGATGGAAACTTTTATCATCAGAATAATATTACTTTTATGTAAAATAGAATTCAATTTTATTTAAATTATCAGTCTATATAATTTATCTTACAAAATATAGAAAAGTCAACATCTCACTGCATTTTTTTCACAAGATAGTATACAGAATCTTACAAAGTTGCTAATCAACTCTATTTTTTTAATACTGACTGCCTGTGCATGTCCAGAAATCTAGTATTACGGTTTTTAAAGGAAAGATTGGTATCTTGCTGTAACTCACTGCAGTAAAATCAGCCAATGAGATGAAGCAAATCTATAATAATGATGTCATTTTTTTTATTTCTCTTCTCTCTTATATCTGGAGCAGCGAAGGTGCAAATGAGACATCTCTGACCTCCTTAATTCTAGAGATACAAAAAGGGATTAAAAGCTGTTTTCCCACAAGAACAAATTAATGGACGTATGTCATTAAAAATATTTAAATGAAACCATTGCCATCTGCAGCCTTACAGCTTGCAGCTGTTATACGTGGCTTTATAAACTCTGTCCTTTATGACTTTACCGTGTGCTGGGCGCTGGAAGAATTAATCATGCAGATTCGAGAAATGTTACTTTTTAAATTAAAACTCCAGGGCAGTGTTTTAATAACCCTTCAATGTCTGACAGGTTCAATTTATTTCCGTTTATTGCCCGGTTTCTACAAAGAGCATGGTAGATGGCAGGAATCTGTAAAAATAACACCTTTCCTATCCGACATATCCGCACATTCATTCTACCCACCTCTGCCCATTTGGTCCAGAGAGCTTTTAATTTAGCAATTGAATGACTTGGAGATTTAGAATGAGGTTGTGTGGTATAGCAGACGGAGCTCTCTCTCTCTCTTTTATTAAAAGTTATTTTGTGTAATTATAGAAGTGCCTTACTTGGACAGTCTCACTGCATACAGTAACCAAAAGTAACGTTTGTGTGTAGATGTGTGTCTGTGTATATATAAATGATACAAGTGGTTTCCCCAAATTCAGCTAAAAATGTATCTTATAATGACTTCTCCAGTCTCAAAATTATTCAACCACCTGAATAGAATCCCTCACAATAGCACAAAAATGCAAAACAGGTGTTGTCTCAAGCACACCTGACGCAACTAATAAAGGACTTCTTTTGATGGGGAAAGGAATAGATACTCAGAGTGTCACGATAGCTATGGCAAGAGAAATGTGGTAACCCTAAGTATGTAGTAATTAAATAGGAAGGTGCTTGCCTACAGGTGTCAATTAAATGCGCGTCGGAGCTCTGCTCTGCACTATACTCTATAACGATTAGGTTAAGACATTTGTTTTGTTTTTTTATTAGATCTTAGACATTATGCCCTCTGCAAGAGAGATAGGCAGGCCATTTGCATGACCCAAACTAGTTCTTACCTTAGACTAGCAGACAGTTTCTTATACAGACTAGGTGCCCTTGAAGGCACAGCTTAGCAACTCAGAGTATGATCGGTGATCCGCTCTATTTGGGCAAACAGTCATGCATTGAACAATCTGATTCTTGTATCTGACAAAAGATTTTTAGGCTGAGTTCCTCTTTTATAGAGTTTATAATTTAAGCACAGTTACACTGATAGTTCCCTTCAAGGGAAACTGATACAATAGTATACTAAACTTTAGTTAGTGGTTATATTTACTCTATTGGTACTTTGTGTCTCTTAGTATTGCCAGTTTCAGTTTCACTGGCATTTCTAAATCTACACGACTAATTGCTTACACTTGGACTCATGCTGTAATCTCAGAAATAATTAGGATTATTCTACATTAGTCCTCTTTTTTTATTTTCCTTTGCTCTACACTATTAATAGTTTTAGTATTTAATAATAATTTTTGGTTTATTTGCTGATTTTCAACGGCAAGCTTTTAAACGAATTTATTAAATGTTTTCTTTTGTTTAGTTTTTTTTTATAAATTCTTTATTTTATTTTTTGTTGTGCATTAAGTAACAGTATACTTGCTCTGCCCCAATAGCAGTCACAAGTAGTATGGCAACAGGCATAACAAGCATGGCATTGCATAAAGATAAACAGCACATTTTTTTTGAGTGAGTGAGTTAAAACAGTGAGTTTGACATAACATATGAAACAAAGCTTTTTTCTGTCTGTGATGGTAATGTGAGTTGGTGTTATACGCTTGTGGTACATGTTAGATACTGAAGAATTCAACAGTTATGTATACACGCAGGCTCTTTTAGTTATGATTTGGGTAGACAGTAGTAAGATGTGAGGCATAGCGTGTGTGTGAGAGGCTGTGGGGTTGTTCTACTGACTACATCATTATGAGTGTTTCAGATGCTTAATAAGTGTGTGTATATTCCTGAATAGACTGATGTTCTATCAACTCGGTTATTAAGTAGCTGAAAAACATCAATCACATCAGTTATCAGACAAATAAGAGTGTGCAATAGGTTTTAACTTTTCCACCCCGGGTGGTCCCCGCCTCAGAGAGATGACAATCGGTGGTGCTCCGAGACCCGCCTGGATACGACAGTGTAGAGGGACAAAGTTCTGCGGCCTGCCATAATGGGTGTTAGGGTAACTGAGTCTTTCAGCTTGGGTGGCAGTCGGATGTCCGCCATCTGCGGGATGCAGAGTACGCTGGTTTTGCTGAGTACCGGGCGGATCACTCCCTTTGCAGGCAGTCGGTCCAGGAGGTATGTTGGGTAAGGCTGGGATGCTGGAGCGGTGGTGTCTGCTGTGGACTGTACACCTGAGCGTGCTTGGTCGGTAGATTGCTTGTACTGACCTCCACTGGTCGGTGTTGCTGTATGTTTTGGATCACCCCCGCCGGTCCATAGGGGGGGGAACAGGGCCAGAACCACCTAATCCTGGCATGTCTCTGGGAGGCAGGGTAGCAGCCGTCTACCCCGCTCACCGCCTGCACGGTCTCCCCCTTGGTTGTCAGAGGCCATCCTTCCGAGGGACTAAAACCTCACAGCAACCCTCTCCTCAGAACCAGGATGTCTGCTTGCACTGGGACACCGCTGTCGGTTTTTGGAGCTATAATTAGCAAGGATCGTAGGAGCAGCTTTGTTGTGCGACTGTTCAGCATGGTGGTCTGGCCCCGCCACCAATTTATTAAATGTTATGTTTTAATTAATTAACACATGTAGGCAAGAACCTTCCTATTTAATTAATAAAGGACTTCATTGGTCACAAGGTGTGCTTAACCTGGAACACTTGAAATACTTAAACTGGCTAGAGGTTTGTTGACTGTCACGTTTTAATGCATGTTAGAAATATGGCTCAGTCAAAAGAATGGTCCACAAAATTAAGAGAAGAGATCACTGCCTTTCACAAACAAGGAACAGGACACAAAAACTTAGCGAAGGCACTGAATGTTCCTAGAGACACCATTGGAAGCATAGTTCACAAATTCAATGCTGAAGGATTAGTGGTTACACTACCTGAATGTGGTAGAAAAAGGAAGCTATCAATGGCTGCAAGTAGATTTCTGAGAAGACAGTTTGTGAAAACCTTGAGTGACTTCAGTGAGCACAGTATGGTGTGAACTAAACGCAGAAGGTTTCCATGCCAGAACCTGAATTCTGAGCAGATGTCATCAAAAGCCTTAAAAAATTGCTCCGCCTCGTGAATGTCTCTGACAAGACGACAGCCACCATTTTAGGAGCCAACCACCATACTGCAGAAGGCAATAAAAACATAAAATGTTGGCTAGCAATAATGGTCACTCCTATACTGGGATAAAGACTGGGATAACCCCCACCAATCCAAAGGGGGGAAAGGGGCACCAATAAAATCACTAGAGCATAGGCAGCCCCATGTCAGGATATCGGCCTCTTCTCCTGCCTACAGTACCCCAGGCCTCACAGTAAAAGTTCTGAAGCTCCAAATATGTATAGACAAAGTCTTATAGACAGAGTCCAGCAATATTGAGATGCAGGTTAGTATCAGCTAAAAGTCGTGGAATTGGTGAATTATATCGATTTTGCAGCCAAAATCTACATATTAGTGAGCACCTTTCACAAGTTTTGTCCGTATTGCATGACAATCCGGCCCCGCCCAAGTAGTATATGGATAGACAAGGAATATATGGGATACCCTGTACAAAATAAGATAGCAGTGTATAATGCGCCCAGAGGTGCCTCCCCCGATGGCGTTGCGTGGCTATTTTCCTCCATGTTCACTCCAATAGAGTAGATATGAAATGAGATTCATGTGTGTATAGGTAGAATTATAGCAGCTTTATTATAAAAGGGTGAACAATCACCACCAATATAAAATATAAAAGTTTGAGGAATAAAGGTCCTACGCGTTTTGTTCCTGTAATGGAACTTCCTCAGGGACCAAATCAAAAAAATAATGTTATAATATTTAAAACACTTATAACAAAATCCCGCCCAAGTAGTGCCACCTTTTGTCAAGTTTTGTCAAGCAGAGAAAAAATACTAAGACAAAGTAGTCCATACTTTGTCTCAGTATATCTATTGACTACTTAGGAATTTCAGTTCAGGGGAAGGACAGGTGACAGTGCGGCTTAAAGCTCTCCCATTATTTATGGAGATTAGCTATTTATTGTAGGTAATTATCATCAAAGTGGCTTATTAGAAAGTATACATTATTTGTGGCATATGCATTTTATAAAAGTGTCAAGTACAAGTTCTCCTTATCAGGTGACATCTCGCGACCTCGCTCAGATCCAGTTCAAGATTTTCCATGGCGCCAGGCAGGATGCCAGATTAGGTTCCTCCTAGATCTCTGGACTCTGTGTCTGTGAGTGGTGTTTGATAGTGTAGAAAAGGGTTCTATGACTGTGTCACACCCATACAACAGCGTAACAGCAATGTGTGTCTTAAGTGTTAACACAGTCACAGAGGTGATACACCAATGAGACACTCCAGGGGTGTCTCGGGGCTTAACCCCTAATGTATGAAAAAAAGGAAAAAAGAATAAGCCCAAATCTTCTCACATAAGTGAGAAGAGGGCTCCCTGGATATATACCAATATCTGAAGTAATGATGTGATCTCTGTGGTGGAGATAATAGTAACAAAAACGTAACTTATAAGAAAAATGGCTATATACATAAATTATTTAGCCCTGTAAAGCTATTCCTATATTAGATGAGACAGATCTACCACACAGTATACATGACTGGCTTAATTGTTAGTAAAAAGTAGGTCCAGTGTAAGGAAGATTCTGTATGTATACTCGTCAGATTTGAGCAAAGATCATCACAGTTTGTGTATCAAAATAATATCAAAGTATCAAAGTAATCATGCCAATAGTATTGATAATACTAGCATGTGTTACTTCTGATGTTGTGATGATAATTGCAGGATAGTACCAACATATGTGGAAAAATATGTCTGTCAAGTTCTGTGTTTAATACAGAGTCAAAGGGTGTGTTAACTCACCATGGGCTGTGTAAGAATGGGGATATAAGGAGGAGAATTGTAGTAAGCCCTTTCTCTCTTTAAATCTGGCTAGATAGAAAAATAGGAAAAATATTTTACTATATTTAGGGAGGCAAGGAGGAGAGGGGGCTAGATGGTGGTTTTCACACTGTAGGGTCAAGAATACATGTCTGTGTTCCTGACCCTATAGTGTCTCTTTAATAAGGAGGCACTGGGCTGAGCCGGTATGTATGGTGGAACTGCCGTAACTGATAACTCCATGCTGACTGAAGGAAGGTCCCATCATACCACAAACAGAGCTAAGATAGGGACACACCTGTCTGAGCCCAGGCCCTAAGTGGCCCGCCTAATGGGTAATATGGCTCTGCTCTTGCTGTAGGGGAAGAGATGTCAGGGAGGACAAGCTGAATGGAGATTTGGGAGGAGTGCTGTGGTGCCACTGGACAACTATCATCAGCATGCTGTGCTGACAACAGACGTCCAATGTGCAGAGAAATGACATTAGCCTCCTGGAACTCTCGCTCTGGGCTGGCTAATGATAAAGTAATAACGCAGCCAGAAACGGAGTTACTCCTCCAGCAGCAAAGGGGTTAAACTGTGTATGTGCAGTGTTTCATAACGAAATCCTACACATACAGACTCCAAGCACCATGACCACTTTGCTTAGAGTATCCTTCTGAGCGTGTTCGTTCTGCTTTGAAAGAAGATTAGGTGGTTGTTCACTTTTTCACAGTTAACTCAGTTAACTGACTAATTCAACAATATAAACTAAATTGCACACTTGGAAAAATTGTAATATAAACTTCATTGAATTGACCATTATGAGTGTTAATAAATGTAACACTCTTCGCATATTCATGGGACTAAAACATAATTTAATAATAAGGTCATTTCCTTGACCAGCAATTTACGTGATTTGTTAGTCATTTACCAGAAAACAGATTATGGCTCCTCAGACATTTGTGTGATCCTGTTCAGATCTTTTAGCCTGAGTAACTGGGTAAAAAAAAAACAGAGTTATCCAGACTTATTGTTGGGAGACCAGAACAGACAGAATGGATAGTCTGGCTAGACACAAGACATTTGCTAACATTCTTCATGGGATGCTCACATGGGCCTAAGATTAACTATGTGTCTCTCTGTGTGTATGCATAAAAATATAAACTTATTTTTTTCTGTGTATGTACTAAATATAAAAAATACTATATATTAAGTATTTGTGTAGTGTGTGACTATGTGTGTACAGATTTACAGCATGATAAAGTATCAATTAGTAAAGATCGCAGAATGAGTTGGTGATATTTAAATAATAATAATCAGCATCTTTGTTAATCCAAGATGCGGGACATTTAAGTCACAAAAGGGGCTAACACTAAATAATTTAGTACATTTGTAAAGATCAAACCATATACTGGATTTTGATATAATTTTAGTCTGTATTATAACATCAAGGCATCAATCAGTTATTAAAAAAATGATGGGGGAGAGAAAGTTATCATGAAAGGAGGTTAAATGAAGAGATGTGACCGCAAAGGAGAAAGTGCATTGAATGTGTGCGGGACTGAGATCGAATAAGCAAAGGGGAAGTGGGGTGGTGTTAAGAGGAAAAACAAAATGAATGGGGTTTTGCTGCAAATAAGAAATAAACGAACGAGATGAAATTAATTGGAAATAAGAACATGTACAACAGACAGAGGTGGGATCCACAGATAATAATAACAAAGTGTTTCCAGATAAACTTCTGATTTATAAGTATATTCTGGGGATATTACCTATACCCAACTTCTAAGAGATGTTACTATTATCCAATTTAATGGGACTCATTTTATCTACCTCAGAAAGTGAGAGCGTTAACTCTGCTTGGAATTGAACCTGTGACCTTAGAGGGTTTAAACAGACTCTAGTGATGATGCATTAGCCCACTAAACTATTTCAAAACTTGAGTCTAGGTGGAACTGGAGTTAATGGTATATTCAAAAGCATGACCTAGGTTGTACTTGGTATAAGTCTACAAATACAATATGTACTGTATTGTACTACACATTTTAGATTTAGATGTAGAAAGTAGGTAAAAACAACAGAATTATATTCATATTCATACACTAGTACTGTCTAATCACTAGTTTTGGAATGTGTTATTTACATGCATATTTTATTCTGGAGTGTGAGTGTACTTTTTTTATAATACCGATAATGTAGAATTTTTACCTAATTAAGGAATGTGGTCTTATTAGCATTATCTTTGTATTTTTTTGGTATTGCATACCATAGTGCTCTTCTATGTTATCAGTGTGTATATAAAAATATATTTTTCTCTTATTGTACAATATTTTTTAAGTAAATCATGAAGTCTCCTTAAATATCCCTGAATAGCCCCAGGCCAAACCTTCGGCCACACTCATAAATTGATAGTGTTCCCTATTGGCTATTTAGCACTTTGCGTGGTATTGTAAAGATACAAGATTATTTTAAACATTTAGAATGATTTTAAAAGAATTTTCAGTTAGACACATTTCCCCCTGTGTTTCCTCCATTATGATTGCGTCTCTGTAGTGTTTTCTTATGGACTTTAAAGCAAAAATACTTTGCAAATTATCATAAATACCATTTATCTTAATTTTTTGCAAACTTGTTATAAATGGTATCTCACACGATTCAAGCGATTTGCATTGTAATGTGAGATATCATTAAATTGCATCACCAGCTGGCTTGCACTGCGCAAAACACAGGACCCAGCTGTTACAGAGCAGACAGACGCTGCAAGTCTATTGGGTCTCAGTCTCTCTAATTACCAGCCGCTCTGTTTTTTTCTAACTGCCAAACAATGTCAAAATGTTTTGAACATTTTCTTTCCATTGAGTAGAAATACCCAAGGTGAATAAAAATTGATTTTCTTTCCTTCGAAGGAGCAAAGACTTGTTAAGGAAACCAGTGGTTCATTTTTTCCCCGTTATAATAAATCCTGAGGGGAAGGCTATTCGAGACCTAAACTGACCCTTTCATGGAAATGATGTAGAATTAATGCAGCAGTTCTGCTGAGAAATGATTTTATTAAATAAGAAAAGAACTTCGTCCTATAGAACTAACCTGATACAACCTGCCAGTTTGGAACAAAATTACGAAGGAATATTGCAGTAGCTCTGGGGATTCCATGACAACTTGTATGCCACATGAGTGTTGTCATTCAAAATACCATGTCAAGTATCTAATTTATTATCCGACTATAGCTTTGCGCAAGGGGGTGCTATACGCCTTTAGGAAATTAGAAACACACCCAGCCTAAAGAAACTGACACTATTTATTTCTGTTTATTTATTTGTGTTTAAAATTTTTGTGGGGTCCACAAATGCAAAGGTAAACGCACAGGTATAGGATATTTCAATGTTTCTGTTAACAGATATAACAAGTTTTTAGGGGTTAGCGTTGTAAGGTGTTGTGGATCAGAAATGTTGATCTTTGTTATATTCAGAGGAAGCCCAAATTGTTGTTACAAGTGCACTTGGAGAAGCGAGAATTAGACACCAGACATTGGTATTCAAAATAAGCCTCTGACGTTTTATTCATCAGCTGGGTTTTATACATTAAAAAGTAAGTTCTTACGTGCAAATACTTTTAGAACAGTAATAGGAAGGGAGTACAGATAAGACATAGGGATGAGCGTCATGTACACATAACAAATAAGTTTCAAGGTAAGAGAGAACAAAATGATTAGAGCAGAGACATCTTAGGTGGGGGCTCTCTGCTCCTGGAACTTAGACATATATGGTCTTAAGTGTTGTTTAAGCATCAAGCATTTCCAGAGTCCAAGTTAGCCAATTTTAATATAGGATATCATTATATGACACCTATAAGCTCGAGCCTTGGAATCAAGATAAATTCTATCACAAAGGTCTTAGGAGTTGAAAACCGAGTTGAAGTATGTAGGTACAAGTGGTCTTAATTTGGTCCTTACATAGGTATATGTTAAGGCAAGTATGCATTTGACTAAATAATAGGAATAACAAGAAGGAAAAGGGGAATACGAGGATATGGGTCCCAAATAGTGACTGTTCTTCTAAAAAAAAGGACACCTCTCACCATACAGTAAAATAATACAAATAAGATAGTGTTGTAAACGTGAAGCCGTCTTGTATATCAAGGTTCAGTATCACTAGCAAGTCGGTAACCAACCTCATGCTGATGAGTTGCATGAACAACGAAACAGCTGTACATGAGTGGCTCACTGGCTCTGCATCACTTCCTGAGTTGTGTTTCAAAACTATTGTATACAGCAAACACAAGCTCCAAGGAATCAATGTTTAAAATGGAATAATGAGGCAAAAAGGTGATTCTTTGTCGAACTAATTTGCATATGCCCACCCAGAATCCCTTGCAGTAGTAACATCAATGCATATTTCAGATTTCTTATGGCTTGACTGGTGTGCAGATAAATGTTTAACAATGTATTGACTATCCACTGACTTCAGGTGAAAAAAATCACTTTTTCCCCACCATAACTTTCTTGGTTTGTGCTCTGCAAGGTTCAGTATAATAGAAATGAAATAATGCCCATATTGGAACATTCAGGAGTTTGATTTATTTTGGAGTTTTTTTATTTTGGAACCCAAAAGTTAACTTTAGAAGTCGTGAATAAGTGTTTGTGGATCAGTGTCATAATGGGTCATTGTATCTCTCCATGCTGGACTAGTAGCCAACAACCAGCCACAATGAGAGACATACTCTGAAGCTGCATGCACTAAATCACATAACCCACCTATCCCAGGGTCACAGACTGCAGCATTTAGATGTAGGAAAGAAAGGTGCACTTTATTTTGAACTATAAAGGATCTAAAAGTATATCTTCAAGGTTAGAGAAGAATGAAGGAAGGTGTGATATTAAACTTGAACTAGCAAAGGGACTGACTTTTTGACGTGCTCATAGATGACATAGAGACACTGTGTGCACATGTTTATCGTTACGGTGTAGGTATGTCACATTACAACACCTACCTTCATCTGTGGTCACTCTCTTTCTCACAGTCAAAGGAGCCCCGCAAAGAGGGTTTTTTTCTTCTCACTGAGTGTCCTTCCTGCCATATTTATTTTGTTTTATTACCTCACTTGAATAAAATGGGCAATTTAAAAACATAACGATCAGGAACTGTGCCTAGAAAGTAATGTCTCCCTTAAATCTAACAGCGTTTAACTCAAGGCAACAAAACAAACAGAAAACATGTGTCATAGCAAATCAACTGTTAGCTTTTAACTGGTGCAACGTACACTTGAAAGACATTTGCAAAACCTGTCCTTTGCAATGCTTTTACCATGGTGCTGATTCTTTTAGACATGTGTGCAAACAGTATTTTGGCGCAGTTAATCAACATTTCAGTGAAACGGTTAACATCTGTTGAAACTTATACGTGGCAATGCACGTGACGTGTATAACATTAGAAACAAAGGGTTCTACTCATTAAACACTAAATCAAAGTGAATTGAAAGTCAAATTGCACATTTAAATGGAAAAGGCGGATTTGGAAAAAAATTCCAACTCCGCTACAGTTACAGCTTATTTTCAATTAACTAAAAAAATCATTATTTAGAGGAAAGAAAATGTAAATTCTTTGAAAAGTACACTTTTGAGGAGATTACACCTTTAAAACATTGAAAATTAGCAATAGAATTCATCTTAGCTTATTATTCGAGATTTAACAACTGACATCCCAGGCCACCATGATTCAAGCACAGCCAGAGCGCATAGAGCCTTGGAGGAACAGAAAATAACACTGTTTTTTTTTTTTTACACCTCCTCAACATACTAAGTTCATTGACATAAAATGACAGGACTTATAACAATGATTATGTTAAGATGTTGCTAAATACAGAGGTGTAGAGTTCTACATTCTGATTTTTCTGATTTTTCAGACCTCACAAACACACATTTACATATATGGTAAATAAGTACACAGCTAAGTTATAAGTTGAGAGTAGACCAAACACAATAAAACACCCCACTGGTTGATACAAATTTTTTTTTTTTTTACTATTGTGCATCATCAATGTAACTCATTTAAGACCTATGAAAAAGTCCACCTTAAAAGGATTCTACTACCTGAAGCCACACAATTAAAATGTATGCATTTTTTCATTGGGGGTATATTTATAAATAGCTTGCAAAAACTGCAGATCTCGTCTGAAATATTTGCAAGCCCTCCCATTCTAACTCTTCCCAGACTTTCTGTGGCTGTCCAATCACAGACTTCCCAAGGCAGCTCAATGAGGAGTCTTTGCAAGGCAGGATTTCTGCGCGATTGCTGCCTCTTCAGTTTAACTCCACTAAGCTAAACAACCAGGAAGTAACAGGGGCTGTTGTCTGATTGACAGTCTGGGACTGTAACCAGTATAAATTATAAAAGTACCAATTTCAATTAAAATCCGCACTCTTTGTAAAGTGAAAAAAAGAGGACACACTATTCACACATAAGGTGTCAGGAGTGTCCCTTTAAGCGAGAGAATTTCTGTGTCTATGATTCTCCCAGAATTGTTTTGTTTTATAAAGCTGTGTTGAGAACAGTGATCCATTGCTAAGTATGCCTGTAGAAATGAGGATGAAATCTTCAATATGATGCCTTCCTATGCTCATTTGCATTCTGAGTTGAGAATTGTGATTTATTCTGTGGATTTTTCCCAAGGTTATTCCCAAGATATAAAGATGATGCACATCAGTAAATCTTCAATTTCTTCCATTTGCAAAAAGTACACATTATAACCTTTGAAATTACTGTTCCCCTTTAAGAGTGTAGCCCACAAAGTTCATTCATTTCAGGTAAAAGCAGCCTGATGTGAACAAAACGCCTTAGAAACAACATTGATAATTAAGGTTTGTAAGAACATTACCCAGCTGTGTTCCGCTGGTGGTCTTAGCATTCCAAACATCTCTTTTCCAATATATGGAAGCATTTAGTGGAATATCAAAATGTAATATTGTGCCTTCTGTCTTATGTTTCAGCTTTGGTTTGCATTTGTAAATGGATTTTCTGGACAAATTCTGTTTGAACGCTGGTGCATTGGCCTGTACAATGTGGTAAGTGAGTCATTTTGGTTTTTGATTACATGTAAAAGTGCAGTAAAATTCACTTGTTGTTTATGTCTACGAGGTTGATCACAGGCAATTATCAACACACAGTAAGTTGCAAGCTTTTTTTGTTGTTAAACTGTTTTTTTGGGGGAAAAAAATGTTGTTCTGGTTCTGGTGCATACATATGCAAAACAATTGTTGGAAAGTAATTTCACTATAGAAACCACATTTTCCATAAATCAAGTTGAATCCCTTTGTCAGAAATCCAGGACAATATTTTTAACCAGTATGGCTCCCTCAGGATTATTGTACAGTGTACTAATATTTACCCTTTAGTAGCAAGCAAGTATTTTGGGCCCCTTCTCTTATTGTCATTCACCTGATAAATTAATTATGTGGTGTTTGTTACCTGCCTAGATTAGTTATGTTTATTCACGTAAAATACTATATAATAGGTATGGACAAAACAAAACAACACTTCAGCTTTTGTAGGACAGTGTATCCCATGATGCTTTTATGTGTGGGGTGTATTTTGACTGCTGTAAAGTGTGTAAAAATACACAAAAATAAGACCTGCACTCAAACTCCCACTACTCCTGGGCAGCAGCAATGACCATAGCACACATCAGCCCCAATATATACAATAAAAACCAAAGAAAAAAAGTTACCTGCGCACTAGCCCAAATCCCTATGCATATTTAAATAGATATTGCTATAAATAGGCATTGGGATTTGGGCCAGTGTGCACGCAGGTAACTTTTTTTTCTAAAGTGTGTTATGTGCTTTCCAATTTAATCTCAAACATTTCACTATAGCTCCTGATGTGCTTTCAGATATTCTGCATGTTATCACATAGAGACACTATCTGCCATTGTCCCAAGCCTAACTATCTGACATAAAGCTAAACTGCAGAAGATACTTTTGTATTGAAGCACAGTCGTTTCATCTGTCCAGGAGTGTGGCTCAAATGCCAAACAGCAGAATTCCAAGCCCAGGAAAATATAAGTTACTCTGGAGATATGTGTATATACAGGCATATCACCAAGCCTTAACAGTGATTAAAATTCATTTAAAATCCATTAACGGCAGCAGGAACCGCAATGTGGCAGCCAACCTAAATAGATATACTTTACTGATTTACAGTGATAGAACCAGAACGGCTACGGCAGTGATTAATGACGGCTCAAATGTTATTTGTAGCATTATAAGCTGCCAAAGGAACCAGGTGTTGGGAACATTCCATATTGAAAATACAACTTTCAAAGCCGTCCAAACTTAAGTGCGAATACATATAGCACCCTGAGTGGTGCACATCTGCTTACTTGCAGGATCTGAGATCACAATATCAAGTGATTTTACCTGGAAGGATTTGTTTAGTGTTTAAGTGATGAAGTGAAGTTCAAGTGATTTAGTTGTGATGTGCATGTGATGTGAAGAAATGCTTGGAATTTCAATTTTTTTCCCCGTCATTCAGACTTTAGGAAACGTATCATTTAGTAATGTTACCATCTTTCAGTGTGGAACTGCATCTCAATCATAGGAATGCAGAACATTACATTATCATTGGAACTTTTGAATACTTAAAAATACTCATTTTAAAAATGTGTATAAATATACTTACTTTTCCTCTTTTGTTAAATAGGTGTATTCAGAGAGAGTCATCAAAGAGGTACTACAGTGTCAGGATTTCTTACCTCAGGCTAAAAAGTTGATTTACTCACCTTTTCACAGCGCTGCACGAGGCTCCTAGTGTCTGGCCCCGCTCCTGATCTGCCTACTTGGCTGACATCATCAGAATTGATGATCTCAGCCGATTACAACATTTTCCCACTGGAAGGAGACAGGGCAGTGGGCAGAGCCAAACGCGGCCCTAGCCAATCAGTATCTTCTCATAGAATCAACGCATATCTTTGGGTAAAGTTCAGCATCTCCATTCCATGTAGAGTATGGAGATGCTGAACATCAATGCTGAACACTGTGCAGCACTGTTCCAGTAAGCACCTCTAGTGGCCATCTGAGGAGTGGCCACTAGAGGTGTTCCTAGGCTGTCATGTAAACACTGCCTTTTCTCAGAAAAGGCAGTGTTTACATTAAAAAGCCTGCAGGGATATACTATGCTCACCAGAACAACTACCTTAAACTGGTTATTCTGGTGACTGTAGTGTCGCTTTAATTTAAAAACACGCTTACCCAAACTGCCACGTAACAGAAAGGTCCACACACCTTTTATTATTATTATTTATGTAGCACCAAAATATTCTGCAGCACTTTACAACAATATGGAATGGGGATAATCGACATGTTGTTGAAATAAAAGATATTAATAGGGACAAGAGGTCAAAAGGGCCTTGCTCAAACAAGCTTACAATCTATGACCTTTATCATACAGATCAGTCTCCGGATGCTCTTTTATTGCCACCCAAATAGGGTTAACTTGTAATATATGAGAGGCAGGAGATTGACAATTTTTTGGTCCTGAATAATTAAGACATATATTACCCTGTGGTTAAGGGTCCCCTGGCCACATCATCATAAATAATCCTATTTATGACACACTCACTATTATTTAATGTATCGAGGTAATTGTCATTCATAAGAAAAGGATACAACATAACCTTCATAAGTAAATATCAACTGCTTAACTGACTGCTATTATTGTCTTAACAGATTTTTACCGCTTTACCTCCCTTCACGTTGGGAATCTGTGAACGGTCCTGCAGCCAGGATAGCATGCTACGGTTTCCACAGCTTTACAAAATCACACAGAACGCGGATGGATTCAACACGAGGGTGAGTGTTAAAGCAGCGACACTTGCTGGCTTGCATTTTTCACGTTGCATTCAGAGGGAGAGTTCCATTGCACTAACCGAGTGAAACATGGTCATGTGACATGGAAGACCCCTTAGGTAAGCATTGATGCAATGCATTCCTATGAGCAAGCTTGGATGCAGGCACGGCGCACGTATCAAGTCCACAGTGCTCTTCTATAAGAAATATTGGATTGGACTATCGTGGAAGAGACCATGTTTTCTAAATGACGTTGCGGGAGACTGAGAGGTAAGTAGCACAGAGAGAGACTTGGCACTGATTAAATGTTAGCAAAAAGCTATGTTTTATTATTTTTATGGCAAATGGTATACAGGTAATGCTTTAGTGTTCCTTTACTAGAGAAATATCTCCATAGATATTTAAATGCAATGCGTTTATTTAAAATCACAGAATTCATTTTTCATAAAAAAAAAATAAAAATTTATTTTTCTAAATGCTGTCTGGGTTCTGCTCAAATATACAAGACCCTCGAAAAGTGACAGCAAAAGATTCTGGGAATGTCCCTATGTGCAAGAAGAGATGCATGCAGTTCTTATAACCCCTAATGTTCCAATTGCAATTAAGAAAACATGTATAAAGCTGTAGGCAGAATCCACTGATTACACTTATTAGGTATTAATGGTTTAATGGCTTTAAATGTACTGAGATGTAGAGGGTAACTGTGGGTGGTCAGAACGACATCAAATTAGTCCTCAAAGGCCATTAATCTGACAAAATGTTGTGATTTCTCTAATTAACATGTTATTACCCAATTAACTTTGTGGATCATCAACAAGTTAAATCTTCAAAGGAAAACCTGGTATGTCTGTGACCTTCAACTGCTGCGAATGAGCAAGTCTGACATACTTTAATAAAATATTTTCTAAAAATAAATAATATACATTATCCTTTATATCTGAATCTTTATCCAAGTGTACGACATAAGTAGCATCATTTTGGTGTTAGTTTAGATCATTAGCGAATGTAGTGCCACAGGAGGTCAGAAGCTTACTGCATTGCTTTACTTATCCCTCTTGTCAAATTAAGTAATTCTGTCTGTTTTAAAAGTAAAGATTTATGAGAGTACAGTGTCAGGGTCCATAGAAAGGGCTAACGATGTCAAAATCACGGACGTCTGTCTGCAGTAAAAATTTTTGAAAATGTCCTGTATCCCTTTGGTCATGATGGATGGTGGAAAATCAAATTACAAACAGCATCACATTATGTTACTGTGTGCAAGCATTAATAATAGTTCTGTTCATAAATGAAGTAGTAGTATATATATATATGGTGCATGAAGCCCATGGATCAGTATAGATTTAATTGTACAATCCATCAGTGAATAATTATTCTCAATGTAAACACTGCATTCAGAGTTTTGATGAAGAACCAAAAGGCACTAAACACATTTGTTTGTCTGTATTTCTGTCCTGTGCTCTTCCTGCTTCAACCAGTTCTTTCATGTAACAATACTTTTGCTACTTGATCACCTTTGCAGGAGACTGCTCTTAGTCTCTTGGGGAGCCAGATAGAATGCAGGAACGATTTATAAATCTTTTATGCAATTATATTTGTTTATACAATACATCCACTGTAGTTGTGGTAGGTATATATATCTGGGTTTGACCGTTTATGCACCAATAAAGTGCATGGAGTTATTTTTTTTTGTACTGTATATTTCTAATCACATGTGAATATGCTTTTATTTCATTTATTATTATTTTTTCTGTCTCTCTGTGTTTTCCTCACACTGGGAAGAGTGTTACTTAGCAAGCACGTTGTTGTATGGTGCTCTTGAGGGGTGTATCACTGTAACCTTTTACCTCTTCTGTGGTAACATATATGGCTTCTGGGGCTGCTTGTGGTTTACATCATTCATGTTCCCTTACAAGAACGCTCATGTGTCACGCTTGCTCCATTTATGACACAAATGTGTGCAACAAATCTAAAATTCATAGTTAAGTGGAATCCTGTGACTTCTTCTTATTATCTATTTTCACGTCTTTGGGGTGTTTACTTTCAGTTTTTTGCTGGGGTAATTTACTGTCTCTTTCTAGCCATCTTGAGTCGCAATAGAGAACAATAATGACATATCTACAAACTTAAAGTCTAATCAATCTAAAGTTGAGAAGAAGGCTTTCTGAATGAGTGGAGGATGATCTCATGGTTTGGTTTGTTCTGCAGTTTTTGAAACCCCTACTCCTCCTATATCCAATGAAGTGAACAAACCAATCAAGTTGTTTTCAACCTGGCTTTCCAGAGTGAGACTGTGTTTCTGTATTGTGGGAGGATGGGCCGTGTCCAGGGGCGGGCTGGGCCGGGGGGCAGGGAGGCAATTGCCCCCCCGGCCGCCCTAAATTCCTGTAAGGCCGGCCGCGACGGGCCGGCCCTTTAAATACTGCAGCCGCCCGAGCGCTCTGTTAAGAGCCTCAGGCGGCTGCAGCTTCTCCCCTGTAGCGTGGCCGAGCGGCACTCCGGTCCGCGGTGGCCGGCCGGCCGGAGTGATAGGAAGGTGCACACTGAGAGTTTCTGTTTCCTGTACCCGGTCGGACTGACAGGAAGGTGCACACTCAGTGTGCACCTTCCTATCACTCCGGCCGGCCGGCCACCGCGGACCGGAGTGCAGCTCGGCCACGCTACAGGGGAGGGGGTAAGAAGAGAGGGAGGAGGGGGGGTAAGAAGAGGGGAGGGGAATAGAGGGGAGGGGGGGAATAAAAAGAAGGGAGGGGGGATAAGAAGAGAGGGAGGAGGGGGAGAGAATAGAGGGAGGAGGGGGAGAGAATAGAGGGGAGGGGGGAATAAAAAGAGAAGAGGGGGGGAATAAAAAGAGGGGAGGGGGGAGAAGAAGAGGGGAGGGGGGATAAGAAGAGGGGAGGGGGAATAAGAAGAGGGGAGGGAGGGGAATAAGAAGAGGGGAGGAGGGGAATAAAAAGAGGGGATAGGGGGAATAAGAAGAGGGGAGGGAGGGGAATAAGAAGAGGGGAGATAAGAAAAAGAGGGGGTAAGAAGAAGAAGGGGTGAGGAAGAAAAAGATGGGGGAGTAAGAAGAAGAAGAGGAGGGAGGAAGAAAAAGAGGGGGGAGTAAGAAGAGGGAGAGGTGAATAAGAAAGCAAGAGGGTGGAGAGAAGGAGGGAGGGGATGGATAAGAAGGAGGGGAGATAAGAAAGAGGGGGGGTAAGGAAGAAGAAGAAGGTGAGTAAGAAAAGAGTGGGAGAAGAAGAAGAAGAAGAGTGGGGGGGGGTAAGAAGAAGAAGAGGGTAAGCAGAAGAAGGGGAGGCAAGAAGAGGGGGAGGCACACATGGGGAGTAAGAGTGGAAGAAGAAGAAGGGTAAAGAAGAAGGGGAGTAAGAAGAACAGGTGGGGGAGTAAGAAGAACAGGTGGGGGAGTAAGACGACCAAGGGGGGAAGTAAGAAGAACACAGGGAGGAGGGGGGTAAGACGAACACAGGGGGTGTGAGGAGAACACATAGAGGGAGGAGTGAGAAGAACACAGGGAGGGTGGAGGGGGGATGAGAAGAGCACAAGGAGGGTGGGTGAGTGTGAGAAGAGACCGCTAGGGGAGGGTGGGGGAGAGGAGAGACCACTAAGGTGCAGGGGAGAGCTCTACGGGACAGAAGGGGCAGCTCTATAGGACAGGGAGCTCTTTCACACTACACGCGCGCGCACACACACAATGCATCCCTATACATACACAGAAACACAACATGCTTCCCTTACACACAGAGAAACACACAATGCATCCATTACACACACACACACAATGCAACCCTTACACACAAAGACAATGCATCCTTTGCACACATACACAGAAACAGACAATGCAAACCCGTACACACGCATGCAAACACACACAC
This sequence comes from Pelobates cultripes, assembly GCA_933207985.1. Taxonomy (NCBI): domain Eukaryota; kingdom Metazoa; phylum Chordata; class Amphibia; order Anura; family Pelobatidae; genus Pelobates; species Pelobates cultripes. The sequence goes on from OW240912.1 coordinate 377,901,045, forward strand.
TTTTCTTACATACACACAGAAACACAATGCATCTCATGCACACACATACAGACACACACTTTGCATCCCTTATGCATACAAACACAGATTCACACAAAGCATCCCTTACACACAACCAGAAACACATAATACATCCCTTATACACAAATACACACTGCTTCCACTACACACAAACACACCACATCACCTGCACAAACTGGTAACCCTATACACTACATACCATAAGCACACATATTAGATCCTCTACAATAACACATCCCCTACACACTCCACTCCCTGTGAGCGAACTCATGGGTGGGTGGAATTTATGAGTGGGCCTTATGGGCATACTCACCGTCAGTCCCTGGGGCCCAGACCTTGAGCTGTGTAAGGGGCCCCAAAAAATGGAGCTGCTTCCAATTCTCCCAGAACATTGAATTTTGTGACCACAGCTGCAAACAGCCTCCAGAGATCCTGTTCTACACCAGACCAGTGGAGCCAAACTGCAGCCCATCATCCTCATCTGCTTGTAAGTAGGCAATCTAGTATATTATTAGTGACACTAATCTATAATGTACCTCACATTAAAGGGACACTATAGCTTAATGAAGTGGTTCTGCTGTCTATAGCTGGTCCCTGCAGGCTTTTTAATGTAAACACACACTGTGTGCAGCACTGGCGTTAGTTCATATGGGTGGGGTATTGTGATGTTACATGGGGGGGCAGCAAATTTTTATTTTGTCTAGGGCGGCAAAAATCCTTGCACCGGCTCTGATCCTGGGCAGGTGCACCAGTCTACTGGTGACCCACAGGAGGGGAGTGCACTGATTGCACTGCACTCTCCTCCTGCACAGCCCCATCTTTACCGCAGTGCAAGTGCCCTCTGCCCCTAATTTACAGTGGCTCACACTCACAACAAGCAGTGCCTGGAGCCGTGAAGGAGCGGGTATGGCAAAGAGCTACTGATTAGCATAACATCAATATCCGTTATAAAACCAGGAAAAGGTGGGCATGGATGGTGAACTGATTTGGTGGTGCAATGGGCCACTTGACTGGTTTTGCCCTCCAGGCCTAAGGCTGCCAGCCCTCCCCTGGCCGTGTCCAGTGTTATTGTTCTACATTTGTCTGGGAAATTCACACATCTGTAAGATGATCCACCTTGGGTGTTTGTTCTGGGTCTCCAGAAAAGAAGAACACAGTGACAGTGCAGGTAGTGCAGTCATGATACCACTCCATAATTAAAACCAGGCACGCTTTACATTACTTAAGCCTGTGGCCCCAGAAATTAATTACAGAAGTCGTTTCCAGTCTGACACTGTTACCCACAAACCCATGCCTTTGTTATTGCATGTTAGCATCCTCGATCAGGAAAGTATAGTGTTCAATATCATGTACACTGATCTAAACTTCCTTTTTGGATTATTCTCTTTTCCATGTTTGCAGTTACACACACTTGCAAATCGTTGTACCACTGCTCAGATATATTTGTAAAATCGCCCTATCACTACAATTGTCTCTCTCAGCCACTAGAAGTCCATACCATGATGCTACTTCTTCCGTCCACCAATGCCCTGTACCATAGGCAGATTACAAGGACAAGTTTTACAAGAAAGAGGCACGTTTCTCCTTCACTATTAAGAATGAAGGCTATCTTTTGCCCAGGGATGAACAAAATCACCACTAAAAACACTGCCCTATTTCTCTCATCACAGAATTTCTTAAAATGTACTTGTATGTTAAATAACTAGGACCTCTGTTGAGCATACTACCTTGTATGTATTATGGACCAGAAGACCAATCTTAACATCCATTATGGTCATCATGAGATCCATTGCGTTCTTTATAAGTAATGCTATTACGCCCTTTGGTTTGTGCAATGCACCTGCAGTCTTTCTAGTGTTTTTTTATGGTATTTTCAGAAATGCTCTCCATAACTGTTTAATTGTCTGTCTGGATGATATATTAATATATTCATATCATCTGGGATGGAGAACAAGTCAGAAGTATAGAAGCAAAGCATGGTATGTTGAATGAATGCGTGCCCTGCTGAAGTTTGTGTTGCTAAGCAACAGGACACACGAAGAGCTACAGATTTAAAAGGGGTGGCAAAGAACAAGTAATCTCGAGAAGCAGGTCGAGAGAGTTTAAACAAACTGCCAAGCAGATTTGGGGCAAGAAACCTAGGTCTGAGTATGTTACCTCTGGAACAGCTAGTAACATCTTATCCAAGAACCCTTTTCAATTTATTTCCCTTATTTTGATTTTCCTTTCTTTTAATTTAATTTTAAAAATAATAATAATAATGATTTGCAGCCAGGTGACTAATGCCTTTAGGCAACAGTAAGTTCTAAAACAAACTCAACTTTTATTAGACAGGATATGTCAGAAACTGTTATTGCAGCTTAAGGACATTCTTATATGCTAGGCGAGAATATGAAAATAGCGCTTGACACAAAATTTCAGATTTCAAAATATATTTTATATTTAAACATTTTATTATTCTGTCATTTGTGGCAGACAGGTTTTGGATAAATATTTTTTTAACTAATTTATTTATCCTAAACATTTAAAACAAATTGTCAAATATGTGCATTCACAGTTGAGATATGTGCTATTTAGTTCGCTGTTAACCTATGAAATAGGTAGTTATATATAGCCAAAACAGGATTTCTATTTAAAGTTGCCCCTACAGTAGGAATACCTTAATACTCAAAAAAAGTTTATAAATACAAATAATAAAATGTGAATTAACTCCTAAATGGGAGTGAATTGAGAAGTGAAACTTCAGAGGCATTATTATTATTATTATTATGTTATTATTTATATAGCGCCAGCAAATTCCATAGTGCTTTACAGTGGGTGGACGAACAGACATGTAGTTGTAACCAGACAAGTTGGACACACAGGAATAGAGGGGTTGATGGCCCTGCTCAATGAACGTACATGCTAGAGGGAGTGGGGTATAGTGACATAAAAGGTATAAGTAGGGGTAATGAAATAGGTTGCTAGAAAACTATTAGGTTATTTTTGACAGTTGAGGAGAGAAGTCATGGGGGGCGGGATGAATGAAAACCCGCTAACAGTTTATATGAAGAAGTGTGTTTTCAAAGATTTTTTGAAGGAGTGGAGACTGGATAAAAGGCTAACGGAGGATGATCCACCAAAACTACTTAATTACGCTTAAGTTGTTTTGGTGACTTTAGTGTCTCTTTAAATGCGTGGAATCTGTGAGGACGTATGTTAAGTATGTTAAGTATGTGCAGATATATGCAAATACACGTGGGATATAGGAAACAAATTGTGGAGTATGTGCTATAGTAATATATGATATAGTGAGTTGGGTAGAGCAATTGCATATACACACCCATCATTATTTTGGCAAACCAGTTATGTAAATATGTGCATAGATATGCAAATATCATGGGATTTAGGGAAAATTAGTGGGCACACTCATTGTCATTTTGGTACACCCGTTCCCAAGAGCATTCTAGGCTCCCATGATGCTCTAGACCAGGGTTCTCGAAACTCTGGCCCTCCAGATGTTGCTGAACTACAACTCCCATAATTCTTTGAATGAAACAGATAGTCAGAGAATCATGTGAGTTGTAGTTCATCAACATCTGGAGGGCTAGGGTTTGAAGAACCCTGCTCAAGACAAATAAATAAATCACTGAATTATCCCCACCTCAGGTGTCTAGCAGTCTCTTTCAGTGTGGTGCTACTTGTCATTTTAATGGGGCAAGCTTCTGGATGTTATAACCAAAATATTGTCAACCCTTTCATTAGTGAAAACGGAAAATTTGTTACTGTGTGTTTCTTCTCATTCTAATTCTTAATCCTGTCAAGAAATTTATAAAATAAAGAAAAAACATGTTGAAATGCAGCCTTATTCATTTTATCTCTGGGAACAACAATCGCTCGAGTGCTGAATGTTAACGATGAAGTGCTTGATAATGTTAGGCAGGTGTTGAGATTCAGCTGTGTAATTTGATTTCTTTGTTTTACCCATAGGTTTTTTGGGGCCACTGCATCAATGCCTTGATCCACTCCATCATTCTCTTCTGGTTTCCACTGAAAATGCTGGAGCACGGTAACCATTTAATCATTCCCATTGTCAGCACCTAACGCTTAGTTCCTGCCAGTGGAACTGTGGGGTCTATCTGGAGAAATAATGAGGAGATACTGAGGTTGCAGGAGGTTGAAAGTAATACATGTGATTGACAACCCATTACAGCACATTTTTACAGATTTCGTGACTCAGCCACTCTTCCACAATTGTTTTAGATTGAACCTATTGCACTCTGAGAACTTTTACTGCATTTAACTTCAGGTGAAAAACTCCCATTTCCATGGTAATTGAAGCTATGTAGTTAATGTGCTCTGTAAATCTTTTAACGATCACTGAAGATTTGACCTTCAAAACTTACGAACTTACCTTACTGTACAAAGTACTATGTAAGAGCGAAGTATTTAATGGCTGTTGTGCAGGTGATTGATATTCACACTGTGCTACAGGGCACAATTTAACTCCCTGTGATGCAGGTGAATCCCAAGGCACCACGTTCAAGAGATAGCCCCACGTGTCTGCTGCTTACCACGCATGTATTAGTGCTGGGTTCAAATGAGAGCAGTGTTAAGTTTAGCATGAGTGGGTCATTGCGTTTGTAGAGGGTCCCCCAATTTTGTTTTTCTGTGCTACTTTTCTTTATAATTCATGGAAATTATTCATTTTTTTGTTGCATGATCTTTTTTTCCAGACATTTAACCACATATCTTTACCTGCCCTTCCCTTATTAAAAATTGCACTCTGGAATATAAAATATTGTGTCTTTCATGCCCTGAAAAATACTGACTTTAAAAAACAACCATTAACAAAAAGCTGCAGTTAGGATTGTGCCTACACATTAAATCTGTATTATATGAAAACCCAGAGGCCATGTATATTTAATATTTTTCTGACGTGCTATCTTGTTAAACAAGTTGTATATAAAATAGATAGTATAACATAGATAGCAGCAATTAAACGCATCATTTCACCACTGCTCATTAAGAAACACAATTTTTTTATTGTAAACTTTTATAGAAAACCACTAGAGCGGTATTAGGCTCTCTATGGCAGTACACCACCATCCTTGACAAGTTGCCTTTTGGCATCGTAGTGTACTTCTACACGGAGCCTAATACCGCTGTATGTCAACGTTCTTTTCTATAGAAGTTTACAATAAATTAATTGTGTTTCTGAACAAGCAGTGGTGGAATTATATATTTGATTGCCGTTATTTAATGCTGTATATAATATTCCTCAGCCCAAGTGCATAAACAATACAAAACCCCTAAATGTACCTGCACACTATTCCAAATCTCTATTGCCCTTTAAATAAAAGCTCACCTACAAACATAAAGGCAAACCGTGTACATGAGTCCTGTGCTAACAATTCACTTTAATATCTAGCTTAGTAGAGAAAGATACGTGCTCAGGGTTGGTACTTACTATAACCAAAGAATGAACCCAACTATCTCATTACATATCCAACTTGGGTCACTTCTTAAAAATCCCATAATTCATTATTTGTGTTTGTTTATTGGAACGAGTATTTCTTATTTATGTTTTACCAGTGAATAGAGAGAAAGATTAAGAAGAGGAACAAGGCTTGTCTCATAGACACACTGAGCAGGAAGGGTTTTTCAAGAGTGTTAAAGTCCTGGAGCTCATTCAAGGCAATAAATCAAATCCATTTAATCAGTATATTTTTATCCACATTCTTCAGTATGTCTTATTGTACACACTATAAATCACTGTGTGCGTTGCCAACATATGACAAGATACTGATGGCAAGGGAACCATAACACAAAATAGCTGAAAATCCTGCCACAACGCTATCATTCAGAAGGCTTAGAATGAGTAATTACACAATGCAAACAAAGTACTGTCCAGGACAGAGAAAAAAAAAAAGACTTGTCAAAACATAATGGCTTTATAGAAAATAAATGTTCCTGCTGATTTATTCATATTTAAGTATGTAGGAATTAGGGACCACATATGACCTCTCTAGACATTCAGGAGTCTACACAGTTATAAGAGCAGGCAAGTCACTTAAGAAAAAAGTAGAGTGATGGAATGGGCTGCTAATTTACCTATACAGTTACCACGTTCTGCTGTGAGCATGTCATCCTACGAGCATGAATTGACACTCATGGGATGAATAATACTTATGTTCCTGAAATCTGATGCTCTGCTATATATCAAGCAAGTTATGGCGAACCAACCCAACATCGTAGTGGGAGACAAGGAATAGAAGTCTTTAGTGGTGGAGGTGGTTATACCCAGTTACCATAACATCAAGAAGTAAGAACATAAGAAGAGCTAGAAAGGATATGGAATGTGAAGGTAGTTGTAGTCCCAGTTGTGATAGAAGTACTCTGTCCTGTAACCCCCGGGTTTGGATAGTGGCTTCTGCAGATTCCAGGTGGGACATCTGAGATCTTTGTCCAGAAGAGTGCAGTTCTAAAATAGCAGCTCAGATAATGCGTAGCACACTCAGACTCCAAGACATCTGGTAGAGGACCTGAGAATGAGCAATACACAAAATACCAAATGAAAGGGTGAGAAAGGATAGCGTTATTATAGTTAGGGAACTATCTACAATAGGGAATGCTTGTTCTCAAGATGCTGTGAACTGTAGTTCCCAATGCATTCAGCAAGGCATGTTTCCTTATCCACATTGGTTATGTGGTACATGGTTGTACCCTGATTCTGTAAATATCGGGGTTATACTGTGGGGTTCAGTGGAAAATACGTTATTATAAACAGAGCTGCAATGACACCTCCTAGGTTGGTGTTTCTGATCCCTTATAACTTTTAAACATTAAGTCATACTTATGTGTTTATACTATTAAACATGGTAACACGTCCATTTGATTGACCATTAATAATTGTTGGCATGACTCCAACTTTAAATCAAAACCTTATATTAGTTTACAAAAGATTTTTTAGGTTTCAGTAAATATACCACATTGCTTGTTTTTTCTGATTATGAGGGACCATCACCAGATTTATAGTTCTAGCTCTCTTGGGTTCTGTCCCAAGCACAGATGATAAATAATTAAAAGTGTCCGTATGACATCAACATATCTCCCAAGTGTCTATATTTTGCAGGCACAGTCCCTATATCGATCCGAAATCCTCTTTTCTATACTAATATCTCTCTTTTCTTGGAGCCCGTGATTGCTGATGTGTATAACAGAGCTCAACAGTGATAATACTCACAGTAATTTGTCTTTATACTACAATAAATGTATTTAGAAATCAGTCTGTGTAAATAAGATACTTTTTCCTTGTTCTAAGTTATATTTAGCTGCATAAATTGTTATTAGTAAGTCTATGGAAATTTCGCAGAAAAGCCCTACCCATTGCCCTCCACCCCACTCACAACCCTTTAATTAAAGTGTCTATTTGTGTTGTTGTGAATTTGAAACTGTTGGGAGATATGTCAGAGTACCTTCTTAACTTCCAACATTCCAAGAGGGCATTATGGAGTGGTAGACAATGGTCTCCTTTCCACTTCTTTGAATAGTATTTTTCACATCAGCTTGATAAAAGCATCTTTTATGTTGCTTATATTAAAAGTATTCAAATGCTTAATCAGTAGCATAGGAAAGGTACAGCGCATGGTTAAAATCACGTAGCACACCATACAATGTAATTAATTGCATTGCAACCTTATACCTTTCTGTTTACCCCACCTTAAAACGACATATTTTAAAACTATCTCTTGAAATTACACTGCAACCAATTTCATTACATTCTGGTACCTATAACAAAAAGACAGAATAGTCCCTATTTCAGCAGTGTAATTATTAACACAAAGGTAAAGCCTACTCTATTCCTTCTCCAAACTGTCTCAATAGTATTACATTTCAGGAATTACTGGAGGGCTCAGGGTGAGTTCGACCTTAGAATATTGAACGATACTTTTGCTTTTTAATTCCTGTGTCAAATGGATATGTGATATTGTTGTAAAGATTCTAGTGGAAGACACTTAACACACTCTCACACAAAAAGCCAAGGGCGTAGAATTCCATGACCGCAACTTCTGTGTGAAAGTTTGTTTTTGGGACAGGTATACGTATTGATGACTTGTTTGCTGTTTTCTTTGCTAAGCATAAATGAGGAAGCTAAAAAGCCGTAGATTACAATAAGTTAGTTACATTTCTCATTAAACACACACTGTAAACTTTCTGATTTTTATCTACATTTACATTCATGTAAATATGTATGTGTAACAACCGTAAAACCTATATAGTTCTATATATGCACGTGTGTGTGTGTGTGCGTGTGTGCGTAGAAATACAAATGGCTTTATTAATCCATCTGCTTCTGGACATCTGGTTGATCTACTTTTACTTGATATCCCTCGAGAAGAGCAGACAGAAAGTTATTGAAACAGTAAGCATGATTACCCAACCCAACAACGGCCAGGCCTGCAGAATGTTGCAGTTCTGGTCTACGTGACACTTTAGTAGCGAAAGGTTGACTTTCTATTAGTAATGTATATTGTAGCGGTAATAAAGGGAATTGCAAACCTCAAAACACCTCTTTCCATTTTATATGCTTAACTATGAAAAGCTTAACAGCGCATATGAAACCGTATACTATGTGCACCGGTTTAGCCACTTGCAGATCTCACACACATTTCGATATTAACATGGGTTGATATTATAATATTTCCTCATTAAGCAAAATAATAGAAAAATGTTCTCAGTAAAATGTTTAAGGGAAATTGATTGTTCAGAAGAATGCTTAGGGCAACGAGATAGGGGCAATCACCTCCTAGGTGATACTGCACTTCATGGAACCTACTTTGCAAGATGTTCCATGCATCACCCACAACTGGAGTACACTGTTTGCAAAGTTGTATAAGATGTCATATACTGACTTTAGCACTTTCTACCAACAATCTTATTTGAGTATGTTGGTGTATTATGTGTTACATCTTGAGCAACTACTTTGCCACGATGCCATTAAATAACATTTCTGAGCACTGTGGAAAACCTATGTGGATGTCGATGAAAAATGAGATGTCAAGGGAGAGAAATACTAGTGTACTAGTGAGGTAGTTTTCACATCAGTATGATAAATTGCTTTATTCTATTAGTGTTTGTAATAAAGTAAGATTAACTTGATATGATAAAATGCAAAAGTTGCAGTATAGCACTGTCACAACACTCCTTAGTTGATTTGCCCTCGTGCAGTACCCACACTCACCACTATCACTGTTTGGCACTGTTCCTAACTTCTTTTAATTAGCGCTTCACCTGGTCCTTGTTTAGCACCTATATAGTCTGTTTTTTCACCTCACTCCTGGTCAGATCATTGTTTCTTGTCTCCTGTGATTCTGACTCCTTGTTTCTTGATCCTGTATTCTGCGTTTCCTGTTCCTGTGTTCGCGTGTCCTCTGGGTCCTGCGTTCCTGTGCCTCCCAATCTTGTGTTCTGATTCAGTGTTCCTGCCTCTACCTTATTTCCAGTGACTCGGACCCTGCTGCCTTATTTCGTTTGACCTGTTTCGGACTTTGTTCCCTGGTGTCATATATTTTGCTTTGTGGCTTAGGATCTGTGTCCCCCCTATTTCTAGTGGTGGTTGCACAATCCTGCCCAAGTACTTTACTTACCAAAGGACTATTTAAGTATACTCTGCCTGCACAAATTGTGGTTATCCTGATTTTTTTTTGTATATATTATTCTGTGGCATTGTATATATTTATTATATGTTGTTTTGTTCTTACATCCTTTGGTTCTCTTTAATATATATTTCTTGATTTAATCCATTCATCGTGTCTTTGCATTATTTCTTTGCTAAATTGGTTCCCACATTTAAAGGGACAGTGCTGTTCCAGGGCAGCACCCCCTCATATCATGACATAATGATCTGACCATTTGGAACCAGCAGAGAAAAATGTCTAGGATCACTATGAAGAACGTTATTGATAATTATGCTGTTTCACAGCAAGAGTATGGTCTTATTAAGGACTGTTATAATCAGTTAAAACATATCCAGCGGCAGATAGAAAAGGCATCTACATTATGCTTGTCTACTATAGACGTTTCTTGTCAAGTTCAGAAATCTGTGTTATGTGGACTTATCACTGAACTTCAAACTTATTACAAATAAATATGTGACCCTTTGGTTTCTCAGTTACCTGATTGCGACAAATGGTTGAGAAAGCCCCCTGTGATATGTAGGGTTCATGAACGTCTCCCTGTGTCTCTTAAAGAAACATCACGTAATAAATCTTTATCATATTTGCAGAAACAGTTAAGTTATGCACAATAATTACATGGCCTTGTTACCCGAAATTCAATTACTCATTGATCTTGTACAGGAAAGAATGAGTGTCTTTATGTCTGATAATGACGGTTATATTCCCTTTCCTAGTTTGCACAGCATCTCTAATCCTCCTGACTCTGACTTGGGGAAATGGCTTGTTGATGCTTCCTACTGCAAAACCGAATTTCCTCGCGAATTAAAAGCTAAATGCTTTCCAGCCCAAACTGAAGAAGACAATATTGAGGGGTTGTATAGCACTGGCGACCCCCTCATGGACCGGATCTTTGATGAACTGGGTGCTCAATGCATAGCAGCTTTGGAGGACGAGCAGTCTGAATGTGAAGGAAGTACCGATACGCAGTTTCCTAATATTGTTCTTGTACCACCATCTCTTTTCTGCAAAATCCACTCGCTTATTCCCAAGGTGAGGATACTGACTCCCAAGATGAGCCCTTGTGATACCGTTCAGGAGGGTACTAGTCAGGTCAGAGAATGTCTCATGCAAAGTCTGTCCAGCCACGAAGCAAAGACAGACTCACCTGTGACAACCACCCGTAACCTTGACCAGGAAACTGGATCTGATCTGGAGTTCTGTCCCGCAAAGGACAATGCAGTTCATGCTCTAAGTGACGACAAGGCTGGACCACTGAAGTTGGAAATCAATCTCGTTGAAGGTGATCCTCCTGTCAAAAGGCCACCACGTAGGAGACGTGGTAAATGACCTACCCATAGTTCTTCCAAAACACTGTCTGAGAATGCTGGAAAACATAAGGTGAAAGCTTCAGAACAACTGGTGGAAGAAGTTATTGTGCCAAAAGCAACTCATGACTTTCATGTGGAGAGTTTTGATGATTCCAATTTTAACCCTTTTGCCTCTGAGGGTTCGAAGATTGGCATCTCTCTTACAACCGCAACTGTGAAAAATGAGTTGACACCAAGTAAAGAAGACTGTCATCTTCAAGTGGAATACAAAGAGTCAGACATGGTGCAATGCGACAGACTTGTAATGGATCAAGTCCAAGCTAAGGATCTAAATGAGACCGGGCTTGTTCAAAACCCACAGTCTGAAAAAGAATCTATACTTCTATGCAATTCTAACAATGTTCTTCAAACTACAAGCTCTGGTAGAACTATTTATCTGCTCTAAGAGAAAACACAAATTACCACACTTGTATCTGAACAAAGCATCGAAGACTCTTCCAATCAGCCGCTTAACCAAACTCCAAGTGAAGTGAGTGAAACCGAACAAGGAGGTAGCATTCACATATCTGGTACCTTTTCCCTTGCTGAAGGAATGACTATGACTCATCAGTTGCCATGATGTCTGTCACTTCACCTTACAACAGGAAGATGACTTGTGCCTCACATAGGCTGAAGTGCAGGAAGGACAAGAAAGGGAAAGAGAACCCGAATTATGTTCTTCTGCTACTCCAAAAATTTAACTTTCTACAGTTAATGATAACCATATGCTCAAGACCACAGATGAGGTAAATGACACTGTGGTAGCAGGGGCGGACTGAGAACCCTCAGGGCCCCCGGGCAAAATAAATCAAGGGCCCCCTTACAGGCCCCACCCATACTCTGCAGCAAGCGCCACCCTTGTCCCGCCTCCATGCACCGCCTCCAGCCACACCCTACACAATCTTTAGACACAAGGAACAAAAGGGCAATAAGCCCTTCGAGGCCCCAGTAGAGACTACAATTGAGGGCTAATGGGCCATGGAGGGGGGTCTTTCTAGCGGAGGCTATCTCAGTGTCCTTTAGAGAGTGTGTTAGATAGAATCCCCTCCAAGCCCCATTAGAGACTACAATGGAGTCTAAAAGGCTTGGAAGGGGGTCTTTCTAACAGAGGCCATCTCAGCGTCCATTAGATATCCCCTGCTGGAAACAGTCGCCTCCAGGCCCCAGTAGAAACTACAATTGAGGGCTAATGGGCCATGGAGGGGATTTCTAGCAGAGTCGAGAGTCTAATGGGGCCTGGAGGGTGGTCTCTCCAACACTCTGGTTCCTATTCACAATATAGCAACACAACATAGCTCGCTGATACCTAAGCCAAGTTGGCTCCTCTTACCTTAATTACTGTTGCTGGCTGGCAGTCTGTGGGCTTGCTGGCTGCGGCTGGCAGGCTGTGGGCTTGCTGGCTACTGCCGGCAGGCTGTGGGCTTGCTGACTGCGGCTGGCAGGCTGTGGCTTGCTGACTGCGGCTGGCAGGCTATGGCTTGCTGGCTGTAAGCCTGTGGCTTGCTGTAGGCCTGTGGGCTGGCTACTGGCCTGTGGGCTGGCTACTGGCCTGTGGGCTGGCTACTGGCCAGCCTGTGGGTTGGCTGGCTGGCTACTGGGGCACTTGTAGATTATTTAAAGAAATAATCCATGCACAATAACCACTACTGCTCCAGAGTAAGTAGTCAAACCGTTTAAGAACAGTTTGTAAGTAGTCAAACCGTTTAAGAACAGCTTGACAACTTACCTGGGGTCTGCTGGGATATGAGGCTGTAGTAGGGAATAGGAGCAGTGGTGCAATGTGTGTGAAAGGTTCAGTGTGTGTGTGGGGGTGTAGTGTGTGTATGTGTAGGGTGTGTGGGCAGTGTATGTGTGTGGCAATGTTAGTATGGGGGGCTGTGTATGGGGGTCTGTGTGTATATGGGTGGGCAGTGTATGTGTGTGTGAGGCAATGTGTGTAAATGTGTATGGTGTGTATGGGGGCAGTGTGTGAATGTGTATGGTGTGTGTGTGGGGGCAGTGTGTTTATGGGGCTAGAGTTCACTCACCACTGCGACCACCAGGAATCCATGGGGGTTACAGTGTTGAGAGTGAACTCTAGCCCGTAGCTCCAGGGCTAGAGTTGACTCTCGCAAGAGCAGTAACGTTGCCATGGTAACCGCGGCAACGCTCTGTGCTCGCGCAAGAAGGACCCAGAGGAGCTGCAGAGTGAGCTCCCAGGTCCTCTCTTCCTCCCCTGCCCGCACGGTGCCTGCGGACAGGGGAGGGGGGGCATTCTTCCCTCTCTTTCTCCCCCCTCCCCCAACTCTCTATTCCTCCTCTTTCTCCCCGTGTCTCATTCTTCCCTCTCTGTCTCCCCCTGTGTCTCATTCTTCCCTCTCTTTCTCCCCATATCTTTATTGCCCCCCCTTTCTCCCCCTTCCCCATCTCTATGTCCCCCCCTCCCCATCTTGTTCTCTCCTATCTTCTGTCCCCGCTTTTCTCCCCTCCCATTCTGTTCCTCGCTTTTCTCCCTCCTCTACCTCTATCCCCGCTTTTCTCTCCCCATCTTCTATCTCGCTTTTTCCTCCCCTATCTTCTATTGCCCTATCTTTCTCCCCTCCCCATCTTCCCCTTCTTTTCTCCTCCTCTATCTCTGTCCTCCTCTTTCCCCTCCCCATTCTCCTCTCACCTTCTCCCCTCCTATCTTCCCCTGCTTTCCTCTCAATCTCCTCTATCTTCCCTGTTTTCCTCCCCATCTCTCCCCCTCTTACTAAAGTCAGAGGGGGCCGGACGTTTGATGCTGCAGCCGCCGGACCGGAGGCATTCCTCTGACTAACACTGAAGGAGGAGGAGGAGCATGTGTCTATCATGCTCCCTGCGGTTCCCACAATTCCCAGCACAGGATGTGGGAACCGCAAAGGAGCATGACAGACACATGCTCCTCCTCCAGTGTTAGTCAGAGGAATGCCGCCGGACCGGCGAGGCTGCCACCCGGTCCGGCGGCTGCAGCATGAAACGGCCGCCCCCCCTCACAGTGTGCCACCGGACCGGCCACCCGGTGGCACCTGCAGTCCCCAAATGCCGCCCCCAATCCAGCCCTGCCGCCGGGCCCCCTGAAGGCAGCCCTGGCGGCGGGCCCCCCTCCCGGCCGGGCCCTCGGACCGTGTCCGAAGTGCCCGACCGGTCAGTCCGCCCCTGTGTGGTAGTAACTAACCTTGTATCTTCATCCATTAAGGAAGTGCAAAGTCCGGTTAGTAATGAAGATTCCTCACTCGGAGAACTACCTAAACCTCAACAAGTATTAAAAGAAGACTTGCCTTCAGATGAGAGTTCTTCTACGTCAATTAAAGAACTACCTCCAGCTGAGCTCACAAGTGATGAAGAGAATGATTTAAGTGACCAGGTATCTCTGTCCGCTAAGGAGGACCTGTATCCACTTGAGCAAGAATCATCCCTACTTCCAGAAAGCTCATGTTCAGAGAAATTACAGGAACCATCCCTTAATGCATTGGTGCATCTTGGAGAGGAAGGTTCGCAAAGTACTCCTGATACTGTGCTCGTTAATCTTGGGGGTTTAGAGTGCCAGGAATCGCTCCTTAAGGGGGGGGAGGGGGGAGGGGGTTTGTCACGACACTCCATAGTTGATTTGCCCTCACCACTATCACTGTTTGGCACTGTTCCTAATTTCTAAGTATACTCTGCCTGCACAAATTGTGGTTATCTTGTTTTTTTTTGTATATATTATTCTTTGGCATTGTATATATTTATTATATGTTGTTTTGTTCTTATATCCTTTGGTTCTCTTTAATATATATATTTCTTGATTTAATCCATTCATCGTGTCTTTGCTAAATTGGTTCCCACATTTAAAGGGACAGTGCTGTTCCAGGGCATCACCCCTTCATGTCATGACAAGCACGAGGACTAGAATAGTTTTAAGGGCCTGGAGTCTGCCCATAATCAATGCTATCTTGACTTTTGGTTTCAAAATGGTCAACTGATTTTTTGACTATAACCAAAATGGTTGGGAACAAAAGTATTGCCTTGTTCTACCTTTAGTGGACATGTCCGAAAAACCACAATAGGCCTCTTTCTGATGACAGTGAATGTAAGATGGGAATTATTATTGATAAAACATGTCTGAAGCATGTTTAAACCTAGAACTTGCTTCTAGATGTTCCATACTCCCTCATTCTTCCTGGTTGTTTCATCTCCCCTCTGCTACGTTTGTCTCCAGTCTACAGTATACTTTTTGCTACTTTCACAGGTTCTCAGACCTGGTCTGTTAACAGCCCTGGTTCTTTAAGATGCCCCCAGTTTAAGTGTGCCCATTATTAACATTTTGCTTGCATGCATTGTTAATTTGGAGGTAATTTTCTAATTTCATCCAGTTAAACACAAATGGAGGCCAGCTGGAGGATGTTGCTTATCTCAGCAGTACAATAACATAACAAAGGAATTTGGAATTAATCCGATGTTTCAAAACTAATTGTTTTACTCAGCGGGACTATTACTTTTACTTTATGACATTGAAGATATAGGGGATAGCAGAAGGAATGATTAGGAATGATTTGGCCAACAGGAATTGTTACACCCATCACTTACACAACACCCTGACTTACCCTGATCTTTAGAACTCAGCTTGTCTGTTGCAACATTTCTTTTAAGAACTTAAAACAATAGAATAAATATGTCCAGGTTCACTTTCTTAAATACCCTTCACATGCTTTTTACAAATCATAACCACAGCCTGAATGCTAAAGATTTTTTTTGGTTATCATTCAGTAATTTTTTTAATTCCTTAAACGTTCTTGGATGCAGATGTCTTTACAAATAACGTCTCTTTAGTTTTCTTTCTATTTACATGTATGTATGTATGTATGTGTGAATATATATATGTATGTATGTATGTGTGAATATATGTATGTATGTGTGTGTGTGTATATATATATATATATATATATATATATATATATATATATATGTATATATTGTGACAAACTGAACTTTGCCACAGGCTTCTGGAGGAGTCTGCTTGCCAGCCTCCTGCCTCAGGACTATGGGCCCTGCAATATACCTTGCCCAATGCACTTTAAAAGGCTCCATTCAGGTGATTTCTGTACTTTTGTACTCCAGAAAGAGAGACTGACCGTTAGCCCTGATTCACTGGAACTGTTTTGGGCATAGGACCATGTGCACGGTCGGTCAAAATTAGGACTTCCATGGAAATCCCGAACCCCTAACTCGATCTGGGTGATTTTCCCCAACTATAGACTGGTCCGGGGAGGACCCCAAATGCCAGGTAGAGATGGGACCGAGGTCTCTGCACCAGACTCACAGAGATATTGGGCAGCCGGCCCAGTTCCCCAACAACCTGATGTTGTCGCGGAGGTTGATACAGGTGGCCCTTCTCCCCAACAGTCTGGTGAGTGCATGGGGGAAAAGGGTGCCATCCCTCAACAGCAGGAATACTAGGAGGGAGAGAGAGTCGGGTCCCCTTCCCCCAGCAGAGTCCTCAACAAGCCCGGGGGGTAGTGGAGGAGACAGTGGTCCCCACTGACCCCCTACCAGCAGAAGAGCTGGCATCCGGGCAGAGTGCCACTGGCCTCTACACCACCTACCACATTGCTATAGAGCCAGTCTGTCCCCAGGTTTCCCCAGCAGAAGTGCTGGCACCAGGGCAGAGCGCAGTTGGCCTCTATCCTCCCTTTTCTCCAGGGCCTGACAATATACAGCCCATCCCAGTAGAAGAGCTGGCATCAGGGCAGAGCGCAGCTGGCCTCTGCCCTACCGGTCCATGTGTAATGGGACTGGATGGTCCACTGTCCTACCCAGGTGGCTATGGGGCAGAGCGTTGCTGGCCTCTGCCCGCCCAGTACCCACAATGCTATACCTGGGAGACCGGGGGTAACGGACACCCATTCAGCAGCTTTGGACCTGTTGGACAAAGCTGAGCACAAGAAGTCACCAGGTGAAGTGGTTGTTTATGGGTGGGTTACTCGACTAGCTCAGGTACTTGGTTAGTCTCAGGGCCGGACTGGGGATACAAAGCAGCCCTGGAAAAAAAATTTGTGCCAGCCCCATAAGTCACTGCGCCATATATTGTCGCGTGTAATATGTAAGGCTATGTCTTGCCAGGACAGATGATTGAGTAATATATATATATATATATATATATATATATATATATATATATATATTGCTTTTTCTAATATAAAATATTGGTCCTTTCAGGGTAAAACGTTTAATTATACAGTAAGCATACGCACATGCAGACACAGGCAATTTCACTGACATTTCAGTGACACACACAAGCTCATTGATACACAGCCTCATAGACAAACAATCTTACTGATATACATCAGCTCATTGACATAAAAACACAAGCTCACTCACTAGCAGGCACACGCATGCAAGCAAGCTCACTCACTAGCAGACGCACACACACAGCTTAATGTGGTGGTACTGGTGTCTATAGCATGTCCCTACAGGCTTTTCAACGTAAACACTGACTTTTCAGACAAAAGGCAGTGTTTACATTGCTTCAAAGTGACACTGCTAGTGACAGTCACTCAGACGGTCACTAGAGGTGCTTTCTGTTTAGTGCCCTCCCGCCCTCGCGAGCTGCTGAATGAGACTGGCACCGGAATATGACGTCATATTCCGGCGCCGGTCTCATTCAGCTGCGTGCTGGGGAGCAGAGCCAGCGCAGCTCGCGCAGCTCCCTCAGCGGCCGCCAGGACAAGTCCGCCAGCGGCCACCAAAAGACCTCCCCAGCGGCCAGGGGAGGGCTGGCAGCCTTAGGCCTGGGGGGCAAAACCAGTCAAGTAGACTGGTGCACCTGCCCAGGATCAGAGCCGGTGCAAGGATTTTTGCCGCCCTAGACAAAATAAAAATTTGCTGCCCCCACATGTCACATCACAATGCCCCACCCATATGATCTGCCATATGAACTAACGCCAGTGCTGCACACAGTGTGTGTTTACATTAAAAAGCCTGCAGGGACCAGCTATAGACACCAGAACCACTTCATTAAGCTATAGTGTCCCTTTAATGTGAGGTAAATTATAGATTAGTGTCACTAATAATATACTAGATTGCCTACTTACAAGCAGATGAGGATGATGATGGGCTGCAGTTTGGCTCCACTGGTCTGGTGTAGAACAGGATCTCTGGAGGCTGTTTGCAACTGTGGTCACAAAATTCAATGTTCTGGGAGAATTGGAAGCAGCTCAATTTTTTGGGGCCCCTTACACAGCTCAAGGTCTGGGCCCCAGGGCCTGACGGTGAGTATGCCCATAAGGCCCACTCATAAGTTCCACCCACCCATGAGTTCGCTCACAGGGAGTGGAGTGTGTAGGGGATGTGTTATGTGTTATTGTAGAGGATCTAATATGTGTGCTTATGGTATGTAGTGTTTAGGGTTACCAGTTTGTGCAGGTGATGCAGTGTGTTTGTGTGTAGTGGAAGCAGTGTGTATTTGTGTATAAGGGATGTATTATGTGTTTCTGGTTGTGTGTAAGGGATGCATTGTGTGAATCTGTGTTTGTATGCATAAGGGATGCAAGGTGTGTGTCTGTATGTGTGTGCATGAGATGCATTGTGTTTCTGTGTGTATGTAAGAAAAGAAGTGTGTGTGTTTGCATGCGTGTGTACGGGTTTGCATTGTCTGTTTCTGTGTATGTGTGCAAAGGATGTATTGTCTTTGTGTGTAAGGGTTGCATTGTGTGTGTGTGTGTAATGGATGCATTGTGTGTTTCTCTGTGTGTAAGGGAAGCATGTTGTGTTTCTGTGTATGTATAGGGATGCATTGTGTGTGTGTGCGCGCGTAGTGTGAAAGAGCTCCCTGTCTTGGCACCTGTCCTATAGAGCTGCCCCTTCTTCTTATTCCCCCCCTCCCCTTCTTCTTATTCCCTCCCCTCTTCTTATTCCCCCCTCCCCTCTTCTTATTCCCCTCCCTCCCCTCTTCTTATTCTTATTTCTCCCTCTTTTATTCCCTCCCTCCCCTCTTTCTTATTCTCTCCCTCTTCTTATTCCCTCCCTCTTCTTATTCCCTCCCTCATCTTATTCCTCCCTCTTTTTTATTCCTCCCTCCCTCTTCTTTTATCCTCCTCCTCTTTCTTATTCCCTCTTCTTATTCCCCACCACTTCTTTCTTATTCCCTCATCTTATTCCCCTCCTCTTTTTATTCCCTCCCCTCATCCTCCTCCCTCTTCTTATTCTCCCCACATCTTATTCTCCTATCATCTTATTCCCTCCTTTTTCCTCCTCCCTCTTTTCTTATTCCTCCTTTTATTCCTCCCTGTTCTTATTCCCTCCTCCTTCTTCTCTTTCTATTCCTCCTCCTCTTTCTTTCTTATTCTCTCCTCTCTTCTTATTCCTCTCTTCTTCTATTCTCTTCCCCCTCTCCTGTTCTACTCTTTTATTTCTCTTTTTACCCTCTCCTTCTTTCTGCTTCTTCTTGCTAAGCGTACTGGTTGGGGTTTGCCGGAGTGATAGAGCCATGAGTGTGCACTTCCTGTCAGTCCGGCCGGTTACAGGAAGCAGAAACTCCGCGCGGAACAGGAGTTTCTGTTTCCTGTACCCGGTCGGACTGACAGGAAGGTGCACACTCAGTGTGCGTCTTCCTATCAGTCCGGCCGGCCGGCCGGCCACCGCGGACCGGAGTGCAGCTCGGCCACGCTACAGGGTGGGGAGGGGAGAAGCTGCAGCCGCCTGAGTCTCTTAACAGAGCGCTCGGGCGGCTGCAGTATTTAAAGGGCCGGCCCAGGAACGCGGCCGGCCCCCAGGTGCCGCGGCCCACCGGGAAATTTCCCGGTATCCCGGTGGGCCAGTCCGGCCCTGGTTAGTCTTACCTTGAGGTTGAAGAAAAGTGACGAACTGAACCTCGCCACGGGCTCCTGGAGGAGCCTGCTTGCCAGCCTCCGGCCTCAGGACTATGGCCCCTGCAATATACCTTGCCCAGTCCACTTTAAAAGACTCCATTCAGATGATTTATGTACTTTTGTACTCCAGAAAGAGAGATCGACCATTAGTCCCAATTCCCTGGAACTGTTTTGGGCATAGGACCATGTGCACGGTCGGTCAAAATTATGACTTCCATGGAAATCCCGAACCCCTGAACCGATCTGATTTTTGGATATGTTGGTCCCCCAGATCGGGGTTATCAAGGGATATGACTGTGGGCTTTCCATGTTTTTTGGGGGCACTTTCGGAGTGTTGTTTAAATGTATGTTTTCTATGCCTGGAGATTAAAGGACCACTCTAGGCACCCAGACCACTTCAGCTTAATAAGGTGGTCTGGGTGCCAGGTCCAGCTAGGATTAACCCATTTTTTCATAAACATAGCAGTTTCAGAGAAACTGCTATGTTTATCAATGGGTTAAGCCTTCCCCCATTCCCTCTAGTGGCTGTCTCATTGACAGCCACTAGAGGCGCTTGCGTGCTTCTCACTGTGATTTTCACAGTGAGAGCACGCCAGCGTCCATAGGAAAGCATTATGAATGTTTTCCTATGTGACCGGCTGAATGCGCGCGCAGCTCTTGCCGCGCGTGCGCATTCAGCCGACGGGGAGGAGAAGAGGAGGATCGGAGGAGGAGAGCTCTCCGCCCAGCGCTGGAAAAAGGTAAGTTTAACCCTTTTTCCCCTTTCCAGAGCCGGGCGGGAGGGGGACCCTGAGGGTGGGGGCACCCTCAGGGCACTATAGTGCCAGGAAAACAAGTATGTTTTCCTGGCACTAAAGTGGTCCTTTAATGAGTTTAGTACAGTTCCTGACTCAATTATCTCACGGGCACGGGGGCGGGGGGGAATTATCCTGTTTTGTGTGGGAGTGTCCTGGACCTGAGCGTCAATGTAATTACAGTGTGTACTTTGCCTTTGTCCCCTCTCAGATCCCTTCATCTAGTTTAGGCTGATGTTTGGGTATACGTCTGATTGCTCAAGATAATACCTCTTAGTTGAATCATACACTAACAATTCACCTTGCGTCTTTGACGTGGCAGTTAAGCTTACACTAAAAAAAACATCAGTTATTTAAATGTACATAGGGATTTGTGATAGTGTACAAGTAACTTTTTTTTTATTGTATGTATTGGGGCTGACGTGTACTGTAGTCATTGCTATCGCCCAGCAGTAGTGGGAGTTTAAGTACAGGACTTATTTTTTTGTATGTTTCTATTTACTCAAGAGATGCCTGCATTTGCTCATTTGCAAGTCAAGCTGGGAATTTTTGGAGAATTGTGGTAACAGGATTTCTTTGAAGTACAGTGCTCAATGTGGACTCTTCCCAAGATTCTACTAGTGATATGCAGATAATGCATAACAATAATTTTTGAATTTGCATATATCTGTAGAAAATGTATATTGTCAACAGAACATATTTAGTAAAAGCGCAAGTGCATACACACACACACGCATACACACACACACATTCTACCTATCGACGTCTGTAAAAGCAAGTTTATAAAAATGACTAAAAGATACATATTTACAGCAACTTACTATGCGTAAATCTTTTTTTACTTTATATCTCTTTATATATTATTTTTCCTAACAATATAATTATTTCATGAGAATTGTATTGATTAAAATGCAGCTATGTATTTAGGATATGGTTGATTGTTGAACTTCTTCAACTATTCTTCCAAGTTTTTTTTAAATTTGCTTTTGAATTTCTTGGTTGACTTTAAGATCTATATGAAAGGCGATTTTATTACCCAATAAAAGATATCACAACCTGCAGCCTGTTAAACATCTATGATTCCCCCAGTTCTATACATTTGGCAGAACATTTTATTGTACATTCTAGATTGAGAAGTAAAAAAAAAAATATATTCTCACTGTGAACTCAATAGGTCACTTGCTCCAATCCAGAAACAGTCTTTACTTTCATTTGGATAAATATTCACTTTCCAACTTTGCAAGGTTTCACTGTAAAGATGATGTTAAAAGGGACTTGAACTAGTTGGTTTTTGTAATAGTGTCTTTGTGAAACTGAATTAGTTGTCATTTGTTCAAGAAAAAGCGCCAAAAAGGTTACTAAGAATGTAATTTTATGACCGTTCACAATTTCCTAATGCACTTGCATCTGTTGCCCTAATATTCACTTGCTGGGGATTCATTTTTTAAAGGCATCCCAAGAAAATTATTGAGCATATCAGTCAAATAAAAATGTTCATTGAAATTCCAACACAGTCAAAACATATCACAGGGACTACTTTGTCTTATAAATGCCAAAACGTGACTAAATTGCAAATATGAAAAAGGAACTGCACTCAATTCAGTTAAGATAGGGTGCTTAGCTGAACCAAGGGCCAGCTGAAGCCTAGAAGATAATACATACCAGCAGGGGCGTACCTAGAGAATTTGGCACCCGGGGCGGGTCCTATTTTTGCCCCCTCCCCCCCCTCCACTTTAAATATAAAAACAACCACATTTTTTTTAATGTATTTAGCACTAAGCAGTGTTTGTGTGTTTGAATGTATGCATGTTTTTGGAGTATATGTGAGTGAATGTAGCGGTGTGTTTGTATGTAGTGTTGGCGTTTGAATGCAAGCATGCATTTGTGTGTTGTGTGGTATTTGAATGCAGTGGTATGGTTATATATAATGGTGGGGTTTGTATGTAGTGTTGACGTTGAAATGCATGAGTGTATTTGTGTGTAGTGTTGGCGAGATTTTTAGATGTCTGCACATATACACACAAACACAGTCACACACAGATACACATTGACACACATGCAGACATCGTGGCGACTCTAGGAACAATATATATGGGGGGGGGGGCACATAAGATACCACAGTCAAAACAGGAGGGGGAGAGGGAGTAGTAAAACTTCTCATTAGGGGATGGGGTAATATGCTGCCATTGGCTGTCTGATGCCAGCATGCTGTGTTCTGCATGTTGGCATCTGACTACACATTTGCATATAATTCAAATTAGCCACCCAGATTTCTTGTTGTGGGTTGGCTGACACCTCTTAATTTCAATCTTTGTTTAGCAGATAACTCCTCTATTTGCTATCCTTTGTGGGATTGCCATATTTAAGAACACCAAATAAGGTGCTATCTGCTAAACAGCACCCTCATTTGGTATCTTTAAATATGGAAATCTCACATATGGGCACCAATTCAGGGAATTATCTACTAAACAGCTAAAGGAATAAAAAAAACACCCTTTTCTTATTTTCAGTTGTTTAGTAGATAAATCCCTTATTTGTAATCCTTATGTGGGATTGCAATATTTAAGGACAGGAAATAAGGGAGCTATCTACTAAGCACATACACAGAGATACACACAATCACACACATAGTCACAGATATACACAAACACAATCACTGACCCACACACATACAATCACAGACACACAATCACATACACACACAAACATTACATACATACACACATTTAATAATTAAGAGGTCCACCCAGCCTCCCTACCTTGCTCTAGAAGGGTTGGAGTGGATCCTCAGTCCCTGGTGGTCAGTGGTTGCTGCTAGGATCTCTGTGCTCTTCCTGCGCAGGTCCATGGCACGCCCTGTAATGACGCATACGCCGCAATGACATCATATCCTGGCTGCCGGCTCACTGCAGGGCGAAGACCGTCACACACAGTCACTCACACACAGTTACAGGCAGACAGTCAAACACGCAGGCAATCACACAGGCAGACAGTCACACATACACACACAGATTCACAGACAGTCACACACACAATCACAGGCAGACAGTCACATACACACACACACAATCACAGACAGTCACACACACACACACACAATCACAGACAGACAGTCACTCACACACACACACACACAGGCAGACAGTCACACACACACACAGAGGCAGACAATCACACACACAGAGTCACGCAGACAATCACAGGCAGACAATCACACACACAGTCACACAGACAATCACAGGCAGACAATTACACACACAGAGTCACACAGACAATCACAGGCAGACAATCACAGGCAGACAATAACACACACAGAGTCACACAGACAATCACAGGCAGACAATCACACACACAGAGTCACACAGACAATCACAGGCAGACAATCACACACACAGTCACACAGACAATCACAGGCAGACAATCACACACACAGAGTCACACAGACAATCACAGGCAGACAATCACACAAACAGTCACACAGACAATCACAGGCAGACAATCACACAAACAGTAACACTGACAATCACACACACAGTCACACAGACAATCACAGGCAGACAATCACACACACACAGGCAGACAATCACACACACAGTCAAAGACAGTCACAATCACAGTTACACACTCACACACACAGTCAAATACAGTCACAATCACAGTTACACACATCACGCACTCTCTCACTTACAGTAAGCTTGGGCTGGAGGAGGAATGGATTCAGTCCCTGCTGTGTTGTAGTTGGGGAAGCAGGGACTTCTTCCTGCTTCCCCTCTGTGTGCAGCAGTATGAGGCTGAATTTAGCTCCGCCCCCACATCTGGCTTGGCTCCGCCCCCATGGCCAACCTGGCTCAGCCCCCAAATCTCTGTGCAGCCAGGTCTCCTGCTCCTGCTCCCAGCCCCTTTTTGTGTCATTTTACCCCACTCCCTCTAGCATGTAAGCTCATTGAGCAGGGTCCTCAACCCCTCTGTTCCTGTGTGTCCAACTTGTCTGGTTACAACTACATGTTTGTTCGTCCACCCACTGTAAAGCGCTGCGGAATTTGTTGGCGCTATATAAATAATAACATAATAATAATATGATGGTATACATTTTGATATATTTTAAACAGATACTGAAAACGTATACTTTTTTTATTTTTACTGTTGCTACATTGTTCACCATTTTATTCATTGTAATGAGCTAAGCACTAGTGTAGCTAGGTTTTTAGCGTAGTACTGCAGCTTCAAGTTCGAAAAGAGACTTTGACCAGGGCCCTAGATAAGTTGTCGAATGGTTTGAGTACTTACACAAGGTGGGCTCTCTTGGCACCATAACTACAACAGCATACTTCAAAGACTATGGTGCTCTGTGTGTTCTTATAAGGATGCTGGAACTTATACACTGCTCAAAAAAATAAAGGGAACACTTAAACAACGCACTGTAACTCCAAGAAATCAAACTGTCCACTTAGGAAGCAACACTGAGTGACAATCAATTTCACATGCTGTTGTGCAAATGGGATAGACAACAGGTGGAAATTATAGGCACTTAGCAAGACACCCCTAATAAAGGAGTGGTTCTGCTGGTGGTGACCACAGACCACTTGTCAGTTCCTATGCTTCCTGGCTGATGTTTTGGTCACTTTTGAATGCTGGCGGTGCGTTCACTCTAGTGGTAGCATGAGACGGAGACAACAACCCACACAAGTGGCTCAGGTAGTGCAGCTCATCCAGGGTGGCACATCAATGCGACCTGTGGCAAGAAGGTTTGCTGTGTCTGTCAGCGTAGTGTCCAGAGCATGGAGGTGTTACCAGGAGACAGGCCAGTACATCAGGAGACGTGGAGGAGGCCATAGGAGGGCAACAACCCAGCAGCAGGACCGCTACCTCCGCCTTTGTGCAAGGAGGAACAGGAGGAGCACTGCCAGAGCCCTGCAAAATGACCTCCAGCAGGCCACAAATGTGCATGTGTCTGCTCAAACGGTCAGAAACAGAGTCCTTGAGGGTGGTATGAGGGCCCAACGTCCACAAGTGGGGGTTGTGCTTACAGCCCAACACCGTGCAGGACATTTGGCATTTGCCAGAGAACACCAAGATTGGCAAATTCGCCACTGGTGCCCTGTGCTCTTCACAGATGAAAGCAGATTCACACTGAGCACATGTCTGGAGACGCCATGGAGAACGTTCTGCTGCCTGCAACATCCTCCAGCATGACTGGTTTGGCAGTGGGTCAGTAATGGTGTGGGGTGGCATTTCTTTGGAGGGCCGCACAGCCCTCCATGTGCTCGCCAGAGGTAGCCTGACTGCCATTAGGTACCGAGATGAGATCCTCAGACCCCTTGTGAGACCATATGCTGGTGTGGTTGGCCCTGGGTTCCTCCTAATGCAAGACAATGCTAGACCTCATGTGGCTGGAGTGTGTTAGCAGTTCCTGCACGACGAAGGCATTGATGCTATGGACTGGCCTGCCCGTTCCCCAGACCTGAATCCAATTGAGCACATCTGGGACATCATGTCTCGCTCCATCCACCAACGTCACGTTGCACCACAGACTGTCCAGGAGTTGGCAAATGCATTAGTCCAGGTCTGGGAGGAGATCCCTCAGGAGACCATCCGCCACCACATCAGGAACATGCACAGGCATTTTAGGAATGTCATACAGGCACGTGGAGGCCACACACACTACTGAGACTCATTTTGACTTGTTTTAAGGACATTACATCAAAGTTGGATCAGCCTGTAGTGTGTTTTTCCACTTTAAATTTGAGTGTGACTCCAAATCCAGACCTCCATGGGTTGAAAAATTTGATTTCCATTTTTTAATTTTTGTGTGATTTTGTTGTCAGCACATTCAACTATGTAAAGAGCAAAGTATTTCAGAAGAATATTTAATTCGTTCAGATCTAGGATGTGTTAATTTTGTGTTCACTTTATTTTTTTGAGCAGTGTTTTAATGTTCTAACAATATAGCACTAAATGAATGGAAAACACAACTAATCTCTCTTTATGTGTTTATCCTAATCACATAAATATGATTATCCTAATAACATAAAATCTGTATAAAAATATCTAGAGGGCGTCTGAATTTGCTCCTATGATACAGCAACATAGAAAGTAGACTGGATAAACAAAAATAATAGGATTCTAAGCTGATACATCAAAGATTAAATTCACCGTTTCTCAGTAATAAATTCACCGCTACAGAGTTGAACATCTAATAAAAATGAATTATAATATTTAAAAAATAATGCCCATAGCCAAGTTGTATTTTTTATAGTCTTTAAATGTTTTATGAGCACGTAACACACAGGATTTAACAATTTAAGCTGTGAACTCAGTTTTACTGTTGTTTTTTATTTTATTTTATACTATGAGCATGCATGGATCATTACTAATAAATATGTATCTCTGTGGTAATGTCCCAGATCCTCACATGTGGCTGTATGTTTGCTTACATTGGTCGGTTATTAGGAATAGTCTGTAAAATATGTTAAACATGTCTCCATCCATGTTGTGTTGTTTATCTTAAATGTGTTCAGCAGGTTTAAACCCTTAAGGACCAAACTTCTGGAATAAAATGGAATCATGACATGTCACACATGTCATGTGTCCTTAAGGGGTTAAAACAAAAATATCCACCTAGTCTTCAGCATACAATATCATTGGTGTATTTAAAGAACCATTCTCTGCACTCTGCAAATTGCATATTCTGACTGGCTGCCGACATCAAATGTGCATTTTTGTTTTTTTTTAATCAGTGAATCTCATTGAAGGTTTAAAAATTGTGATGCCATTTCAAGATGGCTGCCTTCAAAATTAAAAATGTATACAGTACAACTTGGTTAGACAAAAATAATATATATATATATTTTTTTGCATTTTTGTTAATGCTGATTATGAAAATAAGATTATAGGTGACAGTGCCACTTTAACAGTTCTTAAACTACAACAAGTAAATGTTTTGTGTACGTTTTGTCTTTCAAATGTTTATACAAAAATTATTTAGAAAACTATTGCAACGGTACATTGAGATCTTTATGATAATGCTTCATTTAAGTTATTCACTAAATGCCAAGTTGCCTTGAATTGAAAACAAACTGTAGCCTAAAATAGTCAAGCTGTGATTATAACACAGTTGGGGAATTTTTCTGGATAAACTCAAATATTTTAAAGTAATCCTGTATTCAAATCGCCAACACATCAAGGTTTAATATTTGTCATCGCTCCTAAATACAGTGGGAGATATATATATCGGTGTTCTGTTCCAAAGAATGCTGCCAAACTGTAAAATGGGAAGAGTCATCAATTGAATCTGCCTGCTAGACTCGCTGGTTACCATGGTGATTACCCCATGTTTAGTACTTTAGATCACTTTTAGAACCGAAGACATTGATACATCTCCCCCAATGTGTCAGAAATGTGTGTTGCTTCCTTTGTCACACACTGACTTTAAGTCATCGTCTGGCTTGTAACGATTTTGTCCTTTTTCTTCCAGATGCTGTCCTTACCACCGGACACGTTACAGACTATTTATTTGTCGGAAACATTGTTTACACTGTAAGTTCTCCCGATTAAAAGTTTATACTATTGAAGATTTCATCCTGTAGATTCTGGAGATTTATGCAGCTTTTTTCTTATGTTTATATTTTCAGTACGTTGTGGTAACCGTCTGTTTGAAAGCTGGCTTGGAAACCACAGCATGGACTAGAGTAAGTGAAATTTGCTAAGGTTTTACTAATAGCATGACAACCCTGCCCAGACATTTCCAATTGTAGGATGTGTATGGTAAAATGTCTCCCTAGAAAGACATAACAGGAACGAGATCCACACCTTAACATGCACATCTTGTAGGAGACGGAAAACATAATAGAAATCTCTAAATAATTAAGGGATTAAGTAAAATTGAAGACGGAGCCGTATTAATATAAAAAAGAGAAGTGTTAGTACAAAAAGGATTATGTGAGAAAATACTACTATACAAAGCATAGAAACAAGAATAGAATTGCTTGTTTATAGCTGACATTAACTTATTATTGTTTTTTTTTGTAATTTTATTTTTAGTTGTGTGTTTTTCACTGTGCCACAGCTGGCAAACGTATTTCTATATTTTTCTCTACGGGAACTTTGACATAGTTAAATATGCAGGGTTATTTACGAAAATGAATTCAAAGTGAATTTTAAATTTAAGGTCAGACCAGTTTAGAGAATTTTTACTGTTTAGCTATTTTGACCTTCAATGTTAAATTCTGTTTGAACTCACTTTGAATTCTCACTTAAGAGAATAAGCCTGATAGTCAATTGAGCACTATTTGATGTAACATATTCATGATAATTTGTTTGGTGAATTTTTTTCTATTGTCATGTTTTCTTCACTCTAATTTGTTTATATTACCTGAACACCTGTAACCGCATTTATTCACTGAAACACTGATTTAGAGGGACTATTTCGGTTAGAGCTATTGTTCTTAAGTGCAATGTATATGTTTATCTGCCATCAAATTATATGGACCTCTATTACGTATATGGAGTATATGGAGTAAAGAAACAATAATTAATGGGAAGGAGTTTTTCATTTTTGCGTTTATTAGACTTTAAAGATTAATTTGTTAGTGACTACAGAGTCATAGCTCAGCCCTTTCATGCTACACCAATAATCATGTATATAAAATATTTGTATGCACCATTTCTGTCTTACAGTTTAGTCACCTGGCTGTTTGGGGGAGCATGCTGATGTGGTTGGTATTTTTTGGTGTCTACTCAACAATCTGGCCAGTTTTACCTCTCGCTCCGGACATGCTCGGACAGGTACATTAAATATAATATATGCAACAGAAAGGAATTGCTGTGCTCTTATCATTGTGTATTGGAACCATGTTTGATCATGAGCTAATTATTCATAAACAGTATATTTGGATTTAATTCTTCTTTGATACATTTATAAATCTGGTTATAATGGGACTTAGAATATAATTTACTGTATACTAATTATATTGATTGTGTATAAACATTGATCCTCAAAACATTACTCTTGAAACATTGCTGCTTGGGACATGTTTACTTGGAGTAAACATTTACCCAGATTTCACATTTTTGGGTACATAACATAGTTGGATTAACATCCAAACTCTAATATTCATTGAAGTTATTTCTATTGCAAGCATTAATAATATGGAACCCCATGAAAAACTTTACTAATTTCAGTATTCTACAGATATACTACAAACTTGATATGATTTTAGATATATTAGTATATCAGTTAAGGATCAACCTCTGTCAAATGTCATTTGATCCATTATTGTCACTGATCACAGCACACAAAATTAACACAATTCATCATTGGGCTAGAAATTCTGCCACAGTTTGAGATTCCCCTAAATAACATGCAATGACCTATTATCCTTGTGTAATTGGGCTAAGTATACAGATCACACTAAATAAACAAAAACAGCGATAGTAGGATATATCCCTATGAAGATTTATTGTGTGCCATTATTGTGTATATTTTACTACATTCTGTTTTTGTGATGCTATTTTTGAAGGCTTCTCTATAGTAAGACAAGCTTCGATTTTACTTTGCATTATTTTGTGGGTTTAAAAAAAAAAAAAAAATAGGATCTACATTGTTCTTTATCTTTTAAAGAAATGTGTAATTTCATGACTTGTATTAATAAAAATTACAGAAATAAAACACATTCATTAGTTAAATCCAATGAATTAAAAACATATTGAATTCTAGCAGAAAATCTTTGTCGGTCCTAATTCAAGAAAAGAGTTAACAGGTGTCACAATATTACAACCCAACACGCAGGGTATAACCCAAAATAGTAAATATAATCACGTATTACTGGTCCTAAGAGTGGCTGGACTATGTTTAATGGACGAAGAATAGTCAAAGAAAATCCAGATATAATGGGAGCTAGAAACCGGGAGAATGAGAGACGAAAGCCGGGTCAAGGGTACCAGAAAACAAAGTAGTAAGAGTAGCCTAGTCAAAACAAGAATAGACAGTACAAATATAGGAACGTGCTCCAGGGACCAGAATAGGGACCACAACAGGGAATAGATCAAAGCCCAAGCAGTTTGTTTATAGCGTGGCTTTTTAAGCTTATAGTCACGCCCCAAAAAGTGAGGGGCCATTGAAAATGATGCATATTAGCATAATTTACATAATGAGGTTAATGTGCACGCTTCATAAAAGGGGATGGAGTCACATCATCCAAATCGCCAGAGGAGGATCCAGAGCCATAAGGGAGAGTATTGCCTCTTTCCAGAACCCCAGGTGAGCGTCCTGAGGTTATTTAGCTATAAAAGCATGTCACCCATCAAAAAGATTTTACCTAGCCATGTAGATTACAGGGAAACACACAACAGGGAACATGTGAAAATTATTGCTCTGCCAACAGCTTGTTCACTCGGAAAAAAAATAAACCTCTTCTGAACTAGAAATATTCTGATCAAGAGATCAGTCCACCAGTTCAAAAGCATCCGAGGATCCCTTGATTTGTGTAAAACCATTCAAAAACATTTTGTCACGGAGCCAGGTGACAACTCCTGCCGCACCATAACCATTGATTCAACATAGCCTTTTTTTATTAATGTCACAGGACCTGGGGATAGTCTCTCTTTGAGAGATTTTACTGGATTATGCCTTAAACAGTCTAGCTGACTTAAAATGGTTAATCAGTGTAAAGTGAGTTGTAAATTACATTTCCTTTCTCTGTGTGCACATCCTCCCAGTGAAATTATAAATGGAACTTAATGCTTTTTACATTCACTATCACTTAATTATATAGTATAGGAGTTTAATTATTTCCTCTTTTACAAATGAGATTGCACCTCTCGTTCAGCCATATCTTTTCAACAGGGATTATTAAAGACATTTTAATGAACAATAAAAAAAAAAAAAACTCGCACCGAAGTATTTGACAGACAAAGTTGTTTTTTTTTTTTTTATAGCTTTACCATAAAAGTAGCAGTGTAAAATGGTTGGTGGTATTCATAAATTTTCTGGAAAATATCCATCTAAAGATATTCTTTAAAAAAACCTTCAACCTAATTCAGGAGAGCAATGGTTGACATTGGTCCTATCTGCAGAGGTGCACTGACCACATTGCCCTTGAGGCCTATTCAAAATTAAGGCTGAGCAGCTAAGGCTCTCTAGGAGCTAAGAAAAAAAGTACACCAGGATCTGCAGTGTCAGAGTTAGCCGTCACAGCCCCAGGGGCATGGGGAATGTAAAGTCAATCTGGGGTAAAATCACTGTACCAGTTACAGCTCTCTACCTGAATCGTATTTAATCTTGGTGCACTGGATGCTAATAATAGATCATTATCTCCAATGGCATAACTACAGGCAGAGGTAGAATGGCAACTGGTCCCAGGTTTCAAGGAGCTTGGATTTGTATTTCTGCAGCCTTACTTTTTTCTGCTGGTGTAGTGTTTAGGGCCAGGATGCCTTGTTGTATACAAATAATCAGATAGAATGCAGTATACTGGTACCATAGAAACATAGACTGTGACGGCAGATAAGAACCATTCGTCCCATCTAGTCTGCCCAATTTTCTAAATACTTTCATTAGTCCCTGGCCTTATCTTATAGTTAGGATAGCCTTATGTCTATCCCACGCATGCTTAAACTCCTTCACTGTGTTAACCTCTACCACATCAGCTGGAAGGCTATTCAATGCATCCACTACCCTCTCAGTAAAGTAATACTTCCTGATATTATTTTTAAACCTTTGCTCCTCTAATTTAAGACTATGTCCTCTTGTTGTGGTAGTTTTTCTTCTTTTAAACATAGTCTACTCCTTTACTGTGTTGATTCCCTTTATGTATTTAAATGTTTCTATCATATCCCCCCCGTCTCATCTTTCCTCCAATAAACACTAGAGCATGGATAGGCAACCTTGGGCACTCCAGACGTTATGGACTCCATCTCCCTTGATGCTTTATCAGCAATATGGCTGTAAGAGAATTATGGAGCATGTAGTCCACAACATCTGGAGTGCCACTGTGTTAGAGAATAGAGATCTAAAAATTAGAGGCTCAGATCTCGTATACCTGCTAAATAATCAGGTGGTAAGGAAGAGGTGACCTCAGAATATATTTACAAATGGAGTTGCTGTTTATACTGCTGTTTATACTCACATTATGCTGTGCATTTTTGTCACAGTCAGTTCCTTCAGAATATTGAAATACGTCTAGTGAAATCAACAAATATATTGCTTTGTATCCATCCATAAAATTGTGAAAAATGCTAAAGGTATTTAGGGATTTGCTTTTCAAAGGGTATTTAAGGTTAAGTCCCTGCACACCACGATCAGTAAAATAAAAGCCTGACTCTCAGCATTATATATTTTATAGGCAGGAATTGGTGTTGATCTCCAAGCATTTTTGTGGTTTCTAGGTCTTAAAAGCAGTTGCTATCGCCATATTGTTCTGCAGGATTCAGACAGATTCTGGGTTCACTTCAGCTTATTTAGTTACTGCTCAGCATTTCAGGTCTGGTTCTCACTGGTATGCATGGGGAGGTTAGTCTGTAAACAGTGAAACCTTTGCTATTTTGGCATTATTTTTCTAGTTCTACTAAATGAACCTTATAAAGAGCTGAAATTAAATAGCAAAATTAACTGATACATTGCAAGATTTAGGCCAAAACAGTTGACGTTTAAACCAGAAACTGGATTTTACGTTTGTAAACTGCATTTCCTTGTATTCTCACACCTAGCTACTATGTTACATTAACTCTTACCCCACCAGCAATGGATTGAGGGAGTGACAGCAGGTAATAACAGGCTCTTCCATAGTTAGTCAAAGGATCCAGGGGTAAATCCAGCGGTATGAGTCATCTTATAATAACTGCGGAGATAGAGCTCACCAAACATAAAAGCACGTGTGTAACCAACTACCTGAAAAATGGGGGATAACCCCTGAGCTAAACTACTCAATAATGGAAGGTAGGAAGGAAAGATAACTAAAATATAACTTTTACTCATACACCATATTAAAAATAACTATACGTAAACGAAAAAAATGTATACGTGTATCCTAACTAGTAGGTAGCAATCTGTTCCTTTAAACAATTCAAACACCCAGTAACTGGGAAGCTTTCATAAAATAATTTAACCACTTGATGACCACATCACAGTCTATACCATCATGTAGTACAGTGACAACACAGACCCTCATAAAGTAAAAGTACCAGCAGTGATTAAATCCCTGCGTGTACCAAGGAGCCCCAGGTATCTTTCACTACCTAAGGGCGCACTCTGTCAATTCGGGCCACAGTTAATTGCCCCAGACTGACAGATGAACATACTGACAGCCACTAGCGGTGGACTTAAAGGGGCAATGTCACTGTCTGGGGACTTTGCAGAATTTGCAAAGATCCCCAACGGTGATATCACTGCTGGGGGTCTGCTGGCTGTGGAGGGGAGGGCGGGAGGTTCTACTTAACTGAACCTGTACCGCCTGGGAACTGCCATCTTCTCCTGGCAAGTCCTCTTCACGCGCCAGGAGCCAACGTTCCTGCTGAACGCTTAGGATAATACAGTATTATGGTCTATGGAGGATCCTGTGAGATCATGGGATATTCCATTGATAAAGCCAATTCCCTGAAGTCATCACAGGTGTGACACTTCTAGATATGGGGGGATTGACACGCCGCCCAGTGTGTAGAAGTGTCAGGTGTAGGAAATATACTATATGTTCCTTAGAGAAAAGATAGCTCCAGATGTAGGGAAGAACCTACTCTGTTGCTGAAATTTGTTTGAGGAGGTAATATGGGCTTAACCCAGAATAAACAGTTTAGTGAACAAGGTCCAAATGAGGGAAGGAACACAACTGAAAGGAAAGGAACATAGCCTCACTGAATTTACCACAAATTTAAAATCATTTTAAGATAATAGCAAAAAAGTATTTAAACTTTATTAATGATAGAGAACCAAGATATGTACACAAAACAACAGACAATGTGCACCCCAATGTGTAGTGAAGGCTAATTAATTAGTTAAAAAGAGTAGGGAATTCAAGGTTACATGAGATTACCTTAATTTAAAATTGAGACAACGTTTAAGTTTTAAACATGCAACAGATGATAGATTGTATCTAGACCCCTATATTATAGTGTGTAATAATAGAGTACTACAGTACAGTTGAGATACAAGTAGTGAAAATATAGAAAGGGATCGAATGTACTAGAGAGAATAGAAGAATGCGTAGAGTCAATAAGGGGCTACATTTTAAATAGTGGATATGCAAGGGTTATATAATATAAAAAAAGCCCAGAAATGACCAAAATGAAGATTAAGGGAAAGTATGCCTGTGGTTGTTATCAAGAATGGTTTGCAGTTATGTTAAATAACACATTCATCAAAGGAACACACCCGTGCCTTATTAAGTAGTAGCTGGTAACTCTTATACCAAAACAGAGACCGGATGGAAAGAACACAGAGTATAATCAGCCACAATTACGGCTACTTTCCCTGACACCCCACTTTTTTAAATTGTCCCAATATACCAAGAGACTCTGTTTGGCCATATACTCAAACCCTGTTAAATATCACTATACCCTAAAACAAACTGACTCAAATATCGCATATAAAAAACATTGAGCAGCAGACACAGAATAGTAGTATACAGTATGAGGCATTGAGATATGGATAGTAGAGAGTGACCACATCATTTAGAGGTAAACCACATCCCTTGTTCTATCTATCTAAACTCTCCTCTCAGCCCACTGCTTCGAGTCAGCACCCCTAGTTCAATCATTCTGCTAATATCTCAATAAATGTTAAGTATAAAAGAAAACATTATATACCAAGTATCCCAATTCTAAGAAGTGAAAAATATTAAATCAAAAAGAGTGCATCGGCATAAAAGCACAGTTCCCATGAGTTGAGTGGGCTGATTTCAACAGCGTTAAATTTGTGTTAGATTGTTGCAATTTCCGCAATGTTCCTCTTCATCTCAGATGGCAGGCACCACCCAGTATCCCACTGACTTCATATGGTCTACTTTACTCTATTGTCCACAATTAGCTACACAAGTATTTTTGTGGTGTGAACATGTGCTACCTACCAATGCCATGCAAACCTTTTACACTTACCATCTTAACATTTAAGACAAGTTCATAAATCTGCAGAACTGAATTTTGGGGTATATGATCATCATGCGCCATGAAGGTTCCTGTTATACCTTTTTTTATTTTATTATTATTTTACAGCGGTGTCACAGGAAATGAGAGCTTGATAGATATGATGTATGTGTCTCATGTCTGTGTCATCTTGCAAAACTGGTGTACGGGGGAACTGTAGGGAGAAATAGCCTGTTGGAGCACTGGTAATGTGAGGAGGGACAGTATACCTGTTATAGTGAGAGAATTTACCCAGTACAATTATAAACTTTACTGATGAAATGTATAAGTAACTTTGTAAAGGACAGTCAAGTAGAGAAAAGTTTAATAGGACCAGGTCAGGTATTTCAGAGGAATGCGTTGGACCTAGTTAAATTCTGTAGGTGGGAATTAGGTATGTGAGTCACAAGGTCAGAAGCTGAATGTAATAAACGAGCAGGGGTGAACTAAAGTAGAAATGTAAGAAGGGTTACAACTGTATCATGCTTTGTAAGTTATTGTCAGCAGTTTGATTTGAATCCTGGAGGGTAAGGTAAACCACAATATGTCTCCGACTTTGTAGAACAGGGTTGAGCAGAGTGTGATACGTTCTATCTTTGTTCTTGATAGATAGAATGTCTAATCTTCAAACCTATGCAGGGGTAAAAATATACAGAAGGCATGCGTTATCATTTTTTTTCATTTGAGAAAATGACAAAATATATTATTTTCTCACATTTCTTTTGTTGAAATCTATAGTACACGGGTATCATTTATTTCCTCTTGATTGAAATATCTTTGTAATCTACACCTCAGAAATATTTGAGAATTACTGGTGGTTTCCAGCCCTTGAACTCACAGTTACTGTCAATGATGTGCTTATTAATGTCCCTTCCATTTCCTTAAGGTTTAAAGGGATATAGTGAGTGCTCCCACGCTGTGGAGCAGAATTTTGTTATCAGTGGAATGTCTGCCCAAAGGCTCTCATATAGCAAATATGTCTAAATATCAAATACATTGTTTTTAACCCTTTTGCAAGCGTCTACCCTGTAGCAATCATCCAAAATCTGTAGCGCATCACTTACCTGCTGATATTCTATCCAGAAATTTTTCAACATAAATGTTCTATATTAGTCTGTCAAACTGAAATGGTATTTTATCCCAACAAAACCATACAAAAGATTTCCGATAGACCACTAAAAGTTGGGTTCACATATGTGCTTATATAGACAAAAATGGAATGATTGTTAAGCGTGAGTTCAGTCTATTTGTTATTAAAGCCTCCAGAAACACTGCAGAATAATCATTGCATGGTTATTTTGGAAGAAATTTTGTTTTTGTTTTATATTTCTTTCACATCGGAACAAATTCTAGAAGTTATGTTTGTTTTAATGAGATAAGGTTACAGTACTTAACTGTTTATTTGAAAAACGTATGACAGCTGAGACCGGGTATTGTCTGATTGGCAAACTGGAAACCCAAATCCTGGACTACTAGTGGTTTAGCTGCTGTGTGCTTCAAGTTCACATCTATAATGGCTCTTTAAATAAGTTAAATAGAACGGGCCAAAACAAGCCTTGTGTTGCCCGAAGCATTAAGTGCATGTAGTGTATGATATATTCGGCCACCCAGAACTGCACACCCTGTGCCAATTTCATCTGTAATTTTATGCACAGATAATTCACTCTGAGTTACAATTTTTGGCCATACTGTCAAGTTTAATATTGCTTAATTGTAGATTGTAATAGTTATGTGGTACTCGTTTGACGTACTAGAAAGTGACAAAAAAAATGGCCATATTGTAATTATAAACGAGTTAGCTTTTTTCCATATTGCACTGCCGGTTGACATTGCTTACAAAAACTTTTCTGTGCCAAAAGGTGAACTACATGCCAGACAGATAAAGGTATAATCCTATAAACATTGTACTCTTACAAGCAAAGCCATCCTTGTGAAGAGGAACTAAATAAACAGGTAGATATTAAAAGTTTGTTTTCATTTTTGTTTTCTTTTTTAAATTCTTTATTTTTCGTGCACAGAAAGTACAAATGTTACCACCACGCCCCAAAAGCAAAAGTAAGACAGATATGAATTGTATTCATAACATTGAAAGGCACATGTGGTGAACTGCAGAATGTTTATAATAATATCGTGAACAAGGGTGAAAGGGTGGTGAGGAAAGAGTGGAGAGGAGTTGTAGAGAGTGTAGGCGTTTCTAACATAAACTTTCGAGGCCTGGAGCCTGTCAGTTACAGCCTACATCTTCATTTTCACCAGGTTCAATTCGGTCGAAAACATATCCTAAAAGTGTGCTAATAGGCCATGAATATCCTGTTTCGTGACCGGTGTTGCTTCTCTAGTTGCTATTGGGGCATCTGCCACAGAAGCTTCGCCGGCATTATGGTTCAGGCCACAGGGATATTAGTTCCCAGGCTAAGGAGGTAGAGGTCAGCATCAGGCCAATGTCCTGGTTGTTCCCAGTCGAGGCCCGAGTCAATCTCTGTGATTGGCTGTAGAAATAGTGTTCCACAATGTGTCCCTAGGTAGCTGTGGGACTCCTACACGGTATGCGTTATTTAAAAAAGGCATCCACTGTACCGGTGTAGCTTCCCAGGTGCAAAGGTGGTGCTGTATGTTTTTTGTGGGTGCTGCGTGTTTCATGCAGTAAACAGGTTTTTTAAAGTTGAGGAATCGGAGCTGTGGAAGATGGTGTCTGCTCCTTAACACTGCTAGCTCCCCCTCCCCACATTTTAAACGTGTTGTATTTTTTTTAAAATAACTCTCCTTTTTTAATTTGGATTTCCATTAAGTGCAGTCCTGTTCTGGGATAATGTGGCACTGAATGTGCACACAAGGAATCATTGGAAAAGAATGTTGGATGTGCACAAATAAAACATCTCGGGAATGTGGTGGCTCCAATTAACCAGAAGTGCAGTCAGGGCAGGCTCACGATATCAATCCCATAGAGCAAGTCAAGTCTTATTGATTAGTAATATGGCACATTTTGCATCCAAACTATACATTTGGTCCAGTCTTGTACTATGTGTAAAAGCAATTAAAGGAATTCCAAGAAAACACACAGAGGAATCAGGATCAACGCTTGAGGAAAGCAGTAAACATTGCTATATGTTATGCCAAACTTGCCCATTGAAAAAAGTAAATGCTTGCAGAGCTAATTCGTACATGCCTTGGATACTGTTTAAAAGATAGCTATGGGCAAACAATACATATCACACAAACACACACACAAAGTAAAATGTTCTCTTGTTTGTCAATTGAAAGATTCCTTTGTTTTTACTGGGGGCATGGATTTGCTATTTCTTCTTTTTTTCACATTGTATCATGTTTTCTGTTCTCACCAAACTTCCCTCCAGGCAAGACAAGAGTAACAAATTCATATCTCTTTTTGTCAGCCTTTCAGTACATGATCCGATCCGGATGACTGTGTGACACTGATTGACATTGGGAACTATTTCAAAGTTACTTCCAAATGCTTCATCAAAAAATGTCATTCTAACATAGTCATGTTTAGGGCGTAAATTGAATGTTTATTTTTGCTCTTATTTTACGTAACCTTAGGTTCACATAAAATTAATCTCGTTACCTACTTATGAACTCAGGTGACCAATTTGACCAAGTGGTTCTAGAGAGAAAAATGCAGGAGTTTGTAAACTAAAGAGATGACACTGACGTTCAGAGAAAACTAAATTTCTGCCCATTAACCCACAATGGACATACCCATTACCCTGCAAAGCCACTGGTGATATTGAATGTCTAGTGATAAAACACGCACCAGACAAGACCTGTTAGACATGTCATAATTTTAACATGTAACTCCCCTATTCAAACGGTAACAATCAAAATGGTAGCACAACAAAAAATTGCTTTTCCTTAAGACTCCTCTTCCACATTTAAACTGCTTATTTAAAAATATATTTGTTTTAATTGGAGAATAGACACGGGAGAATAGAGAACTGCTTTTTGCTCTTCTTCGGTTTTGTACCCCGATACATCCAGTGTGGATTCTGTTTTATACAAAAAAAATGCACAAGATCTGTATCCATATGTTAATTCATTCTTTTGTCTCAGACAATCTGTTATTCTACATATCCCCTGTAATAATACACTTTCTGTCCTCACACTTAATACGTCCTACTTTAAAATCAGAAGATATAAGTTTATACAAAGGTCAAATAGAAGACTTGATTGGAAAAACAGTCAATTCTATTTAGACTTGACTTTACGACAAACACATTTTATTATTATTCATTGCTTACTCCTACCTTTTCAGATGAACTTGTTTTAAATTCATGATATAATCATTGATCATTTCCAAACATGTGATAGTATATTTCGCAATTTCTTCCTAGCATGAGATGGGTAGCAGATATGGTAATGCTCATATGAATGACTGTGGTTATGGTTACAGCTAGATCTCCTTTGACTACTATCAACGTGCAAGTAGAGTTATTTTCTTAAGTCTGAATTGTTCAGAATTCAAAGTGAATTTAATGTATATTTGAGTTGGAAGAGAAAATACCCGACCTGGAACAAAGGAGTAATTGTTTCGATTCTGCTGTTTTGACCTATAATTTAATATTCACAATTGGTTTGCTTTGAAATCCAGTTAATTCACAGTTTGTGAGTAACTCTGTGTGTTCTTGCAGTCACTAAGTCTTTATATTTATTTTATTCCTCGAAGAAATATACATTAAAGGGACATGCCGTGCTGGAAATGAAACCCATTATTTTAATGTGTACTAAAGATAATGTGTTAAAAAACATTATATATATAGGAAGCAAATTCCTTCCACCTGAAGTCTGTGGATAGTTCATACAATGTTAAACAAAAATCTGCACACCAGTCAAACCATAAGACTTGCTTTTCCCACAGAAATCACAAATCTGCAGTGATGTTACAACCGCAAAGGATTCTGGGTGGGCATATGCAAATTAGTTTAACAAAGAATCAAATTTTTGCCTTATTCCATAAACATAAACTGGTATAGTGCTTTGAGTGCCTATTTCATTTGTTACGTGTCCTTACAGCATGCAAAACTCCTTAGTGTATTGACCTCCACTGTCTTCATTCTTAACACACTGATTTATTGTTTAAAGGAACACTCTAAACCTCTGACGTGCTTATGGAAGTTAACAGTATCCCTTCTTTCTCACTTTATAAAAGTGCTGATTTCAAGAGAAATTGGCACTTTTATAAAGCATCTGGACTGTATCCTCCTGTCTGTCAATCAGAGGGGGCCTCTCCCTCAATCATCTTGTGTGATAAAACAAAGCGGCAGTGAGAGTTCTCATAGAGATGCACTGGTTTTACATGCACTCTGTCTTCCAGAGATCAATACTAGCTGCTTCCAGCCACTCATCTTCTCCGGTCCTATCAAGTTGGTCCTTTTATTGGCTTCCATCATATCTACCAATAGCAACATTTCTACCCTAAAATTATACAAAACTCCTTCATGAGACTGAGGAAGGCTGTCTAGTAAAGTACAGTATTTATTGTGGATAATAACAAGGTAATATAATGTGAAGAGTCATTGACATATGATGAGAATTCACCAAATCCCATCTTGCCTATAAAGTTAATTGCCAAGATTATATGGAAGAATATTCATCTTGATAAGTCCTCCTCCCCAAATATTGCTGTCTTCATAAGAAGGGCATTTAATGGCTCTGTCCCCGCCAATATGTCTTACACAATAAAGTCTTGCACAGCAGTCTGAAGAATAGAGACCATGTTGGCTTATTCTACCCTGTACTCAAACTTCGTACACCTCCATGCAAAATGACTATATAAAACAAATAAAAACACAAACAAATACTCTTTAAAATGTACAATATTCCCATTAAATTATGTGTATTTCAGTTTATTACAGGTAATACTGTAGCATTATAAGAGTCAGCCAGATGCAGAGAAGAGTCCTTCAACACAGTATCAGTCACATAAGGGAAGTCTGTAACTCATTATATGGCTTTTTCAGTAAATAATTAACGGAAAATTATGCAAATGTTTTTTTTGTGTGGGTGTAAATAAAATGACACCATGAAAAGTGTAGGAGCGTCTGTTCCTAATTAATTTTTTATTTTATTTTTTTTTTATTTGCATTTTATAATATCAACATACATCGAAGCATACATTACAATGGAAGTTTTCACAGTGAGTTTTGCATCCGCTTTAACAGTTTCTTAGCTCATATTGCATTCCCTACTTCGTTTGCTGCATGTTGGTACTTTTAACATACTAACAGTAAATGGGGTATGGTGTGGGGAGAGGGTATAGGAGGGGAGGTAGTGATGGTGGGGGTCAGAGAGTTTTTGCATACCTGTTATTGCATAATTTGTAGATACATTCACTTCGTAAATATTATGGTGTAGATATGGTCTCAGCTGTCAGAGTGGCCCATTCGTCTCATTCATATGAGATTGTCTTGTATTACGACAATCTCATATGAATAGGTATTGTGAGTTGTTCCCTCTTGGGGCACCTAGGTGTTTTTTTCCCCCTATGTTGTAATGTGGGGGTTCACCCCTCTTTGTTTGTCACGTACACCTCCCAAGTGTTCCACGCTGATGTTATGAATGTTTTTGGTGGTGTGTTTGTCCGTGCCATTATTTCATATTGTTTTGTCAGTTGTAATGCTGTAAGGCATTGGGCCGTGGTCGGTGGGTCTGATTTGCGCCAAAGCCTGCTAATCGTTTGGAGGGCTGCCACTATTATGTGGTATATGAGGTATAGGTGGGTTTTATTTAGACCCTTTGTGAATAGGTGTAACAAATAAATATCTGGGTTTTTCTGCAAGCTAACACCCGTGCAATCATGTATTATTTTTGTTATGTCTGACCAGTATTGCTTTAATTTCGGGCATGACCACCAGATGTGCAGCATGGACCCCTTGTCCTTCATACAGCGCCAACAGGTGTCTGTCAGGGTTGGGTTGCCTCGTTTGAGCCGTACTGGTACCATGTACCATCGGTATAGTATTTTACGCGTAATCTCCACATGAGAGGTGAACAAAGAGAGGTTTCTGTGTGCCCGAAATATTTGGGCCCATTGGGTCTCAGGAATGTGGGTTCCAATTTCGCGTTCCTATGCCTTGGTGAATGTAAAGGTTTGAGGTTCTACTGTGGTGCTATATTTAGCATATAATATAGATATTAGTTTTTTGGTGGTCTTAGTTTGAGACATATTTGTTCCATCTCCGTCAGCTGTAGACCATTTACAGGATGATACAAGCTAATTTTTTGCTTCCTGAACCATGATATAAGTTGCATGTACAAGAAGTGTGCTGTGTCGGGTAGCCCATATTGTGTTTGGACCTCTGCAAATGTTTTCAACATTGGTCCCTGGCAGATATGGTAAGATGTGTGATATGGTGGTTGTGCCACAGTTTGTAGTTAAATTCCGGTATTGCTAAGGGTCATGCTTCCAGGGGTGATGCTAAGGAGGTACCACCCCTCATTATATATGTGTCCCCAAATTTGTCCCATATTTGTAGCGTAAGTTTGGTCGTGGGGAGGATATCCTTGTGTTTGGGTCGTAATTTCATGGACATCCAAGCAAGAGCAGAGATAGTAAAGTTGTTGGTATAAGCCGTTTCTATATGTACCCACTGCGGGAGTCTATAATTACTGCTGACGGCTAGTACCGGGCCCAGGATGGCTGCTTTATAGTAGTTTGTGACATTTGGTAGGCCCATGCGTCCCATTGGGAATGGTTTGTAGAGGGTGGACTTTACGATCCAGGGCCTGGTGTTATTCCAGACAAAGAAATTTATTAATTTCTGTACGTCACGTAGGTAGCTGTCGGGTACTGCAAGTGGGATAGTTCTGAATAGGTATTATATTCTTGGAAGAAGTAGCTTTTTTGTTACTGCTATCCTGCCACCCATGAAATTAATTTCCCTTTCCAACTGTGTATTAGGGTTTTCAGCTTCGTGAGTAGTGGGTTATAGTTTGCTTTGTGTATACCCGCTAAATTCTGTGTCAAGGCTATCCCTAGGAACTTAAGGTGACCTGTACGCCATTCGTATGCAAACGTCTCTTTGAGATGGCTTAGCTCAGTCTGTGGAATGTTAATTCCCATTGCTTGTGTTTTGGTTATATTTAACTTGTAATAAGAACA
Source organism: Pelobates cultripes (assembly GCA_933207985.1). Taxonomy (NCBI): domain Eukaryota; kingdom Metazoa; phylum Chordata; class Amphibia; order Anura; family Pelobatidae; genus Pelobates; species Pelobates cultripes. The sequence continues at coordinate 377,944,959 of OW240912.1, forward strand.
TTTTCCATATTGAATCAGATTGTGTAGTGCAGGTAGTGAGGTATGTGGATTTTGTAGTGTGAGGAGGATGTCGTCCACAAACAGTGTAAGTTTATATTCTCTGTTCTGAACCCTGATTCTCTGTGTCTTGGGATCGTTTCTAATCAGTTGTGTGAGGGGTTCTAGGGCGAGTATGTATAGTATCAGGGATAGGGGCAGCCCTGTCTAGAACCGTTGGAAATAGTGAAGCTGTTCGATGAGAAGCCTCCATTTACCACCTGGGCCGAGGAACATTAGTACAGAGCCTTTATCAGTGCTATGAATTGTGGGGTGAATCTGAACTTCCCTAGGACCGCGAGGAGGAAGGGCCAGTGGAGGCGATCGAAAGCTTTTTCTGCATCCAACGTTACCAGCATGCTTGGCGCACTCCACCCAGCAGGTCTAGGACCTTCCTCACTCCATCCGCTCCCTGACGTTCACTCACTAACCCTACCTGGTCTGCATGTATTATTGTAGGTATAATTTGGCACAGTCTGTTGGCAAATATTTTAGCCAACAATTTTGTGTCCGTGTTGAGGAGTGATATCGGGCGTAAGTTCTGACTTTTATTTGGTGGTTTCCCTGGCTTAGGGAGTGTCGCTACATGCGCCATGAGCATTACCTTTGGCATTGTGCCTGTGGTAATGATGTGGTTGTATACTGGTGTTAGACATGGGGCTAAGATGGTGGAGAATGTTTTGTAATAATAATTGGTGAGGCCATCTGGTCCCGGGGATTTCCCGGATGGTAGGGATGCTATGGTTTGTAGTATTTCTTGGCTTGTTACAGGTAGTTGTATCAGTTCTTTTTGTTGCAGTGTCAGTGATGGCAGTTGTGTGAGGTCTAGGAAGTTGTTCATTTCAATCTCAGTGGGGTGGTGTGTTGTGTCATCCTGCTTTAAATTGTACAAATTGTGGTAGAATTTGGCCATTTCATCATTAATATCTTGGGGGTTGTAGATTTTTTCCCCTTTGTTGGAAATTAAGTAAGGGATTTTGGATTGGGCTTACTTTTTTCTCAGTAATGCTGCCATTGCCTTCCCCGCCTTATTACCCTCGGAGTATTGTCTCATTTTTAGACGTTGCATTGTATGGGATGTCTTGGCTAGGTGGATGTCGTTTAGACGTTTTGTGGCGGTTGCTGTTGATTCGAGATGGGCCTTGTCTGGACTAGTCGTGTGTGCGTTTGTTGCGTCCTGTATTGTGCGCAGCAGGGTCATGTATTCTTCGTTGGATGTGTGTTTGATGTATGAGGCCCTACTGATCAATAGTCCTCTTATGGTTGGTTTGTGGGCCTACCACAAGGAAGTAGGAGGTAGGTCTGGAGTATCATTAGTTTGAAAATATTGTTCTAAGTGTTGTGTCATCTGGGTGAGGAAGGTAGGGTCATGCAACAAGGATTCGTTTAGGTGCCATGGCGCCTGGCCTCTATGAGGAAATGGACCTCTCAAGGTTATGGTAATTGGCGTGTGGTCTGACCACACGATGTCCCCAATTGTGCACTGGGTGGTTCTTGTAACTAGTGGCCCACACCAAGATGTGGTCTATTCATGAGAACGACTTGTGTACCTGTGAGTAGTATGTAAACTCCTTGTCTGTAGGGTGTAGTGTCCGCCAGGCATCGTATAAGTTGTGTTCTGTTATTAGTTTGAGTATAGCTTTGCTTTGTGTCCCGGTTGCGGAATGTTGTGTGGAGAAACCAGGCAGTGTTGTGTCCATGAGTGAATCCAGTACGTGGTTTAGGTCACCACATATGATGGTGGCTCCCAATGTCGTTTTGGGGAGTTTGTGCAAGATTTTTAGCAGAAACTGTCTTTGGTTCGTATTTGGGCAATATATGCCTGCAAGGACGTATTCGTTATCATTGATCATGCAATGCAGTATAATGTGCCTCCCTTGCGTGTCTTTTTGAGTGCTTAATAATTTGAATGTCAGCGAGCTATGTATTAGGAATGATACTCCCTTTGATTTGGAGGAATGGGTAGCATGGTATTCGGTTGGGTAGTCATGGAGTCCAAATTTGGGGATTTTGTTGGTGACAAAATGCGTTTCTTGGACGCAAAGAACATCTATTTTATCTCACTTTGCTGCTTCTAAAAGAATGCGGCGTTTGTGAGGGTGGTTCAGCCCTCGTGTGTTGTGGCTTCGTATTTTTATAGACATGGTTGTGGTGTAGGATGCTGGGTCGAGGTACTCTTTACCCCATGTGTGTATTTTCTCTCTTGTATGTGGCTGCATTTTATAGTGGGGTGGGCGTGCGCATCTACAGATATAGTCCTCTCCTGAGGGTCAGAGTGTGGGGTAGGGTGTAACAGGGGAGTAAGAACTTGGAAGGGGTAAATACATTTCCCTCCTAGGAGGACATGGTGTAGAAGATCCACACCTCGGGGGTGGGAGTAGTCTGGGTCTCCCGTAGTGTGGCTGTTGAGCTCTATATGTTGTGTATAGTTTTACAGAAAGGCTTGGTACGTTGTTGTTTCTGGAAATGAGCCGGCTCCCAGTTCGCCGTCAGTAATTAGCTTAGTAGGCCATCTGGTGCGTCACCCAGCCCAGCTAATGCTCCCCATGGGAATCTGTGTCCGCAAGGTCTTTTGTAGGTCTTAATTACCCATTTGCGTACCACATTTTCTCTGGAGGGGGAACACATGACCTCTGCCCAGCCCATGGCCGATATGCACGACCCGACTTCTGTCATGCAGAGGGGTGATGCTAGCTTGCTTCGTCAGTCGCGTTCTTGGCTATACCCTAAAGGAGAGGCCCCGCCCGTAGTGACGAAGACCCCCCCCCCCGGAGTTTGAGCATGTGCACTGTGACGAAACCAACCTCACCACTGGGCATTGGAGAAGACTGATTGCCAGCCTGCTACCATGTGACTATGGCCCCTGGGATGTATTGCCCTTTAAAGACATGATTTGGGCATAATGGATTTGTGTTGTGCTGCTGCTGGCCCTTTAAGAACCATCTGGGGACATACTGTGGAGTTACTGGGTGGCCACCATTTCCTGTATCAGAGGCACATGGTGAGAACAATGGAATGAAGCACATGGTGAGAACAATGGATGGCGGCCATTTTAACTCACAGACACTGTTTGGACTTTTCAACACGGTGCCATCTCGCCAGTATTTGGTGCACAGAGACATCGTGCAGTGGTTTTGGACTATACAGCAGGGGACACATTATACAGTGATTGTTTTTCATTTAGCCTGTATATGTTCTGCAGAATCTGCATTAAACTGTATCTTCCAAAGTACTGAACGGATCTGGGTGAATTTTGGATATGTGGTTCACCCAGATCCCCCGGTTCCAAGGATATACTTTTATGGGGTTATTGCATGTTTTGGGGTCCCTGTGATGTGTTTTATGAAACTGTATTTCTCTGTCTGTGATAATTAGATTACCCATTGTGTAAGGTAATTGTATCACAGGCAGAGGGGAGGATTTTGTGTGGGAGTGTCTGAGTGTATTGTACGTGTTATTGGTTGTTCTGTAAAACCCTGTGGGCAGTACTAAGTTTGTGGATTGGGAATAAAAGAGGCTGTATGTGCCAGTCCAGTCAGTTCCTGCTTAACCCTCAAAGTGAAGTGTCGTCTCATTATTGGGGGAGGATTTATTGTATGCTGTTCCAGTTTGACTGCTAGGAGTGTAAACCTATTCGCATGGTTTTTCCTATTCAGCTGTATACAACATTCATATGCTTGAGAGCATTCATATGCTCCTACGGTTCGGTGGTTTTGGTGTCTGCTGCAGTGCTTGGAGTCCTCAGGAAGTGCTAGGAGCATCCTTTAACGGAGGTACCCAGTCGGGGTGCCAGGTGATCCGTTACATGCACCTCACCTCCGGTGGCGGGGTGCTCTCGCTTCAGTATATTCTCCCTTCATGTTCATTTTGCCGGTTAGTGTTAGGGGTGGCAAAGTAGGCAGAGTGGCTCACCCTATGTATTGTTGTTGTCTGTGCACTAAACATATAACTATGTAAATTCAAAAGAATAGAATCGCATGTCATTACATAAGGAACCATAAACCAACATTGGGTTGTAAGAAGGTGGATTAAACTATGGTGCGTCTGTTTTAGTACCGGCACTCCTCATATGGCAGAGTGGCTATCAGCCGCAATGGATTACATATTAAGTCCTAAGCTTGTGGGTTTAGCATTACATACATCTCCTAACTTCACTTATTAACCTTAGTCCCCAATTGCACATGGTACATAAGTTAGCTGTGTATCACTTGCGTACAGATAAATCTTAGTGCAGTATAACATATTTAAATCATCAGCTTGTATGTTAGCTTGTCTTAACTTGGTGTATGCTGGCCAGTCCATTTTTCTTTTAGTCCCTGAGTGGTTTGTTGCAGCCGCCTTGTCTGCCAGGCATTGTGGGATTGTGTGTGCTTCGCAGTCTATAAACTGGGACATCCGCGTTGTTTCCTTACATGTTTAGAAGGTATGTGTGTGTTTTAACTTAAGAAATAGGAAGAAAAAAAAACATATGGGTGAGGATTAATGTAGGTATCAGCTTTTGTATGAGTGTATGGTATGGCTGCAATGCCTTGTGTAGGTAATACTTGCGGCCTGTGTCATAGGGCGTTTAGGTGAGTTTCTTGCGGGCTTTGCTCCATTCTTGTGCTGCTCTTCTAAGCGGGTGGGAAGTGGCCTCGGTCTGTTTGATAGGAATGTCCCATTCCTTTAGGAGCTTGATGCCCTCCTCCGGGGTGAAAATGGGCTTGATTCCTCAGCCGCGCTGGAGCAGCATTTTGGTCGGGTAACCCCACTGGTACTTGGTGCCGTGTAGCCGCAAAGCCTCCGCAACCTGTTGGAAATTCCTTCTTCGTTTCAACGTTGCCGCCGATAGGTCGGTAAAGATTTTTACTGTGGATTAGTCTTCATGCGGTTGACCCCGGTTACGTCTCGCCTTGAGGATCAGTTCTTTAACGTGGAAGTAATGTGCTCTCAAAAGCACATCTCGTGGCGTGGAATCTGGTAAGTAAGTAGGTTTGGGGATTCAGTGTACCCGGTCAATCAGCAACATGTCCGCCAGGATGTCTGGCGCGTAGGCCTGCAACAGGCCTCGTACATAGGCCTGGAGGTCCGCCTGTTGAACCGACTCCGGTACCCCTCTGAGTTGGATATTATTTCTCCGTGCCCTGTCTTCGGCATCGGCCATCTGTGCTTCCAGGTGTTCCACTTTTTCCTCCAGGCTCTGGACATGGTCGGCCATATTATTATGGGCAGTAGCAAAGTCTCCCATTTTGTCCTCCATTTGAGATGTGCGGGTTCCTATGTCCTGCATTTCCTTTCTCAGGGTGTCTGCAGTTTGTTGCCAGGAGGCTATTAGCTTGCTGGACAGTGTGTTAGAAAGCTCTTTGTAATGTGTTCGACCTGTGCATGCTCCTTGCTGACCCTTCCTGTTCATTTCTGTTCCTTTGTGCTCCTTCTCCTACTTTACCTTTTGTGCTCCTTGCTGTCGCTTCCAGCTCCTTGCTGCCCCTTTCTGCTCCTTGATGTCCCTTCCTGCTCATTTCTGTTCCTTCTCCTTTTCTTACTTTACCTTCCTGCTCCTTGCTGACTCTTCATGTAGGCTGTCTCCCCCATCCCTCACTTCCATAGGTGTGCGCACGGGGTGTGTTGGGTGTGCATGGGCACGCCAATGGATTGAGACCGGCAGGGGAGATCTCTGGATCTCCCCGGTCGGCTCATGCAGAGCCGACGCTATCCAAGTGGCGGCTCTGGTCTAAGCCTCCATGGGCCGGTGGGGAGATCAAAGTTCTACTTCACCAGTCCACAGCAGCATGGAGGGAGGCAGCAGACAACCCGGGCTAGAGTTCACTCTCCACTGAACCACCAGGGAAGGCAGCAGGACTGGAATATTAACTAATCTGCCCCCACCTCCACCCAAACATCCAGCACACACACACACACAGCACCTACACACAGCACACACAGCCCACAAACAGCACCCACACACATACATCACCCTCGCACACACAGCACCCACACACACCCAGCACACTAACAGCATCCTCACAAACACACAAAACCCACACACACAACACCCGCACAGCACCCACACACAAACAGCACACTCTCATACAAACAGCACCCTGACAAACACACAACACCCGCACACAAACAGCACACTAACAGGACCCGAACAAACACGCACACACAAACACCCTCTCACACACACACACACAGACACAGCACACTACCAGTTCCCTCACAAACAGCACCCTCACACACAGCACACTAACAGCACCCTCACACACACACACAGCAGTGTGTGTGTGTATACATGTATATATATATATAACATATATGTATATATATATATAACATATATGTATATATATATATAATATGTATGTGTATATGTGTATATATGTATATGTGTGTATATATATATATATATATATATATGTGTGTATGTATGTATGTATATATATATATATATATATATATACATACACACACATACATATACACATGGCGTGTTTGTGCTTTAGGGTGCACACCCTAATGCAATAGGCTGTGCACGCCTATGCTCACTTCCCTTATCTATAGGCTGCTGCCCCCCCAAAATCTATAGGCTGCTGCCCCCCCAAAAAAAATCTATAGGCTGCTGCCCCCTCCCCCCAAAAAAATCTATAGGCTGCTGCCCCCCCAAATCTATAGGCTATCTCAAACCCTCCCCCCACTTACCTGATCTGTAGGCTGTCTCTGGCTGCATGTGTTGTTCCCCTGCGGTTTCAATCAGCAGAGAGAAGCAGGGATAAGATGCAGCTTCCTATCCCTGTCTCTCTCCATACACAGCGCCACCTACTGGCCGGCGCCGGTATTGCAGTTCATTTTCAATCACACGAAAAATATCAGAACAAGCTGAAAAATCCAGGGGGGGGCAAGTGTCCCCCCTTGCCCCCCCCTGCGGACGCCCATGCCCCCGTTCCTAATTAATTTTAATAAGTTCAACATGGTCTAATAAGGTAAAAGCAAGATTGCATGAGACATACATTTGCATTCAATAAAAGTTAGTCAAGACTTGTAATGAACTATTTGTAAAAGTTTTTGACATTCATACGCTTAAGAGAAGATTTAGGGATAGATTTATTCTACTTGACAGAAGTCAATGCAGTTTGTCCTTATTAATAGAATCCAGCTGAACGTGTTCTATACTATGCCTAATGCATTTTTCTATTCAGTTTGTTCATCATCTTGGAAGTAGATGCTGTAGAGATTCTAAGTTCCTGGAGACAATGGGCTTCTGGCGTCGATACCCACAATGTGTATTAAAATTAAAGCGACCACCATAGTGACAGGCTTAACAAAGGCACTGTGGTGCAGAAACATTGCCAGGTCCACCAGCTTGAGCAGAATTTCTTCAATTTACATGTTCATCTTCTTAAAAACTAGTGGTAACAAATCTCTTGAGCACATTGTAATGTAATAAACAAAAGGTCCGCTGGGGCTGGCAAACATGTAAAACCAGCTGAACATACAATCGGACCATTTGATCTGTTAAGTAAAATAGATCAATATATGGTGTAATTGTGGTAATTAAAGCTATCTTAACAATGACAGTCTTCTGTAGATAACTTAAAACTTACTTCAGTAAGAGTTTGTCAGTCCTTGGGATTTGGTAACAAGCTAAAATGCTGAATTACCAATTCAAAAATCATAGAAACATATTGATATAAATATACCCAAACTTACCAGAGGCTGGGCAAATATTTCATGTTCGAGGTGGAGGTATAAGGAACAGAGGATTTGTCATCCATATATGTCCATTTATTTATTTGAGGAACATTTACATCAAGCAAATGGGCATCACCTTGAACTATTCTTTATACGGAACGTATCTCCATCATCTTTGGTAAGATGTATGGAAAGGGGAACCTTGATAGAGAAAGGTTTAAGGGGAATTTATAAGTTAAATATAGCAAGAGCAGACTAAGTTAGTGAGCAAGGGAGGCATGAACAAATAAACAAAATAAATATAGAAATTAGTGATGTGTGAAAAAAGTAAGTCTGATTTTCATTAATCTCCCTTTGACCGTTAAATAATATTAAAATAGCAAGTACAATTGCGTAGCCATCAGTGACTCTTCTCTCATTGCAGTTGCCCATCTCGGTTCCCTTGCCTACATAGCCCAAGTCACTCTACTTCAAATAAATAGATCCAACACAGTCCTCAAAGTCACCCATTATTATAGTGCCAAGCAAACAGGTAAGGTTTCGACCTGATCCAGCCTTCATCAAACCTCTCCACTCCTTCCTCTGTTCGCTTGTTCCACAAGCCACTTTTATTAGCTTATTTCAACACAGGTATCTTACCTATCAGTCCCTCCTCCTGTCTGACATGCTGTTATTTCTCTTGTGTCGTCTATACCCCTTCCTCAGATTATTAGCTCGTTCTTTACCACTTGTCTCTCTAATATATGGTATGTCAACTAATTGTTGTCTATTATCCCGTTGTAGGATTGTAAAATTCTAAAATGCTGCAGAATATACTATTGCTATAATTATTAATTCATTGATGATAATAGTAATAATAAATAGGTAACAAAATTACTTGCATGCTAATTGAAAATAGTGCACATCATTTTACTGCATAGTCTGCCACACTAAAATAGTTTTACTTTTTGAACATATTTGTACAGTAATTACATTCATGAAAAAGTTGCATTTTAATTAGTAAATTACTACTAGTGCTAGATCTCTGCAAATCCTAATTAATTTCTTGTAAGTCGTAAAACCAAACATGCATAATGTAGAAATTGATTTTAAAAAGAGTAATTGTATTTACTAGGAAAGGATAATGAATTGGTCACTATATAATATTGCATATTTCAAAAGTGTTGGGATGCGTTTTGACTCTTTTCTGGGCAAATGAAGAGGACAATGCAACACCAAGCAAGCAGAGAACAGTTACATATTAAATAAAGTAGCTGTAAATGTCACTCGCATAACATATAGTAAACCATATAAAAAAGATTTTGTACAGTAAATAGGCTTCCCTTACATATTCTTCTGTGCCATTACTAGTATTACCTTTTCTCAAGCGTCCTACTTATATAGTTGATGTAAAAAAAAATATTAGATTCTATAACGTAATAGTTTATATATTCTATGTAAGCTGATATACCGGTATATAAAATAAGGTCAATTCACCTTTTCTATTTTTTATCCTGTATCATTTGGCTTGAGCAGCCTGACGCTCATATTATCATGTTGTAAAAACCTGTGTATCGTGATAGTTCCACATAACTCCCATTCAGTTCTAACATTTCAGAATTTGAATTCCATATAATTATGTCACCCACATATATTTGATAGACAGTACTTCTGACCCTATACCATGGCTGAACGTAGTTAACATAATTGGTTTCAAGTAAATGCTCTTTTTTTTCTGCAATTTCAAATGTCAAGTGTCTTACGTCAAAACAATAAAGGAAAAAGTTTTGAGATTTTGTTTGAAATATTCTTTAGAATAACACAATCCTGCTTAGAATACTACTGAATATAACACACTCAAAATATTCCTGCAAAATATTCAATTGTCTTCCCTTATTCATCATGCAGTTTGTAGATGTGCAGATTGGGTTTAATGTAATTTAACGTGGCTACATATCATTAAAGGAACACTCCACACTAAAGCACTTTAGCTTTCTGAAGTTCTCTATATCTGAGTTTATCTTTTTTTTTTTTATTTTACAAAAAGTACAGATATCAATAGAAATTGGCAATTTTATTATTATTATCACTATTTAACAGATTCCGTAGCGCTTTACAATATTATGAGAGGGGGATTTTATAAGTAGAACAATTACAAGAAAACTTACAGTAACGATGGGTTGAAGAGGACCTTGCTCAAACAAACTTACAGTCTATGACTTATCCTTGTTACACCCCCGGTTGTCAATCAGGCAACCAGTCCTGTTACTTCCTGGTTTTGTTAGCTCAATGGAGCTAAACTCAAGAGGCTGCAATTGCCCAGAGCACCTGCCTTGCAAAGAGTACATATTGGAAGTCTGTGATTGGACAGCCTCAAAAAGGCTTGATGGGGTTAGAAGTGGCAGGGCTTGTAAAGGCTTCAGACAAGAGATTTGCAGCTTTTGCAAGCTGTTTTTAGATATACCCACAATTAAAAAATGCATAATTAAAAGTTACTAGATAGTGATTTTTTTCATTTGGGCAGTTATTTGGTAGTATTATTATTATTAGAATTAGTAGTGCTCAGTGCAAGACCCTGTAATGTAATAAGTAGCTGCAAGGTGCTGGAGACTGGAATGAACTGAATAAATACTCAATATGTCCGCAATGCTGCAGGTCAGGTGAGAAGCTCAGATTGCTGAATTCGAGATATTGAATTAGAATTCTTTTAAACACCTTTTTTTTTAATTTTGCTGGAATTCTACTAAAATGTTTGGGAAATAAAACATATGCCTGTTATTGAGGTTCCCTTCTGGATTACATAAATATGTATACTATATTACTATAAATTAATAACATACATGGGATCAGATGATCTCGATCATATTTCCCAGTACACTCTTGTTTCAAACACTGCAACTAATACTGATTTTGTATTGTTTGAAATATCAATCAACAAATGTAAATCAGCATTGCGTAAGAAAGTGCTTGATAAATGCAAGTATGTTGTAAGAGCTGAGAGAGCATACTTAGGCGCCAATCTGAAAGTCTAGGAGCCAGATAAATGATAAATTATTTGTTTTTTCATTTGGGGTATATCTAAATAAAGTTTGCAAAAGCTGCAAATCTTTTGTTTGCAGCCTTTGCAAGCCCCACCCCTTCTACCTCCCCAGACCTTCTTGTCTGTCCAATCACAGACTTCCTAATGTAGCTCAATGAGAAGTCTTTGGAAGGCAAGTGCTCTGAGCACTGCCTATTGAGTTTAGCTCCACTGCACTAACCAAAACCAGGAACTAGCAGGGCCAGTTGTCTAGCCAGATGAGTGTAACAAGTTCAATTTATATTAAAATATACACTTTTTATAAAAAGAAACAATGGGGACACTCTTCACATATAAAGCACTTAAAAGGGAATCTATAGCGCCAGGAAAACAAAGTTGTTTTCCTGGCACTATAGTTACCTATAGTGCCCCCCTTCCTCTCCATGGTGCACTTACCTGAGTCCAGCGCCATTGTCTCTCGGCGCTGGCTTGGGCTGGGCCTCCATTTATCCTCCATCGACGTCAGCAGGTGAGGGAGACCTAACGCGCATGCCCAGCAATGGCACTGTTTTGTATAGGATATACCTTACAGTAATGAAAAATGTCAGATTAATTGAGTTTTGATGTCTCAACTTGTTAAATGCAGTGAACTTGGCCTACAGCTACGGTGCGATGACAAGTGATTTGAAGTGGAGAACAGGGTGCCCCTTGAAATCCAAACAAAACAGGGACCAGTTCAGATCTGCATTTAAATCAGGCCCTTTGTCTTTCTGTACTTCGCTAATCAGTTCTATAACAACCTTAAAACAATTCATCATTTCTAAAGGACGTTTTATAAATAAGAACAAGATATGAATGTTATCATTGTATGGGAGCTGGGACAGAGATGTAGGCTATCAGACTTTCTTGTCAGTTTCCAACAGTTAACAGATCCCCAGAACTGCATTGCATTTGCTGGTTCAGTACATTTGTATAAAGGAGAGTTATATTGTTGTTATACACTGATTGTACCCATATGCTTCAGATCTGAATGTGCGTGGCTCTGTACTTTTCATTACAGACATTGAAGTAGTGATTCTTTAAATTAGGCATTACATGTTACTTGTAGCATGATCTACAAAATCAGGTACAGCCGGGTTGTTAGTGGCAAGAAGATGTTCTGTAAAATTGTAGTGTTACAGAGAAATTATAAAAAGGTTATGATGATATTGAAGTATGCTTGAGTAGACCTCTCAACCATACAATCTTGATTTGCATCACCCTTCCTTAAATATTACAGTGTTTCCATGTCGTTAGATTATGGGGCTCCCAGACACTTTGCTCCTCAGGTCTCCATGTGCTCGACACTCTACCCTGGCTGAGATCATCCATGGCAGTGACCTCAGCCAATCCAATGCTTCCCCCTAGTGTAATGTGCATGCGCAGCATTCACCGGGCTAGAGCAATCAGCATCTCCTCATAGAGATATATTCTCTTTGAGAAGCTTTCTGCGTCATGATGCAGAGCTTGAAGACACCTACAAAAATATGAGTCCTGCAAGGATTGCATCAGGAAGTGTTTCTTATTAAGCGTCCATAATAAGCACGCTTGGCCACCTTAGGATGTTCTGAATGGAGACACCATGCTGGGGGTCTGTGTATGAATGTGTGTGCTAAAACCTGTTGTTGCACCCTTCATCAAGTCTCGACTGATGTTTGGGTATATCGGAGCTATATTCACTAGTTCATTGCGGGGTCTGGGAGAGACAATGACAGAGGTACAACTCTGGGTACAGGCACTCTGTTACAGTTGATGCTTCAAAAGCGCTGTCATTTTGCAGCAAACGCTAAAACGTCAAGCGATTATTTTATCTTTCTGTTTTTTTGTTTGGGGTATTTTTTATTTATTTTTTTGCACATTTATATTGCACTGGAATTATATTACAATAAAATGTAGCTATATAATTTGTACCACAAGCCTTAAGTGTTCCTTTAAAAAACTGAAAATATCCTAGACTGAGGCACTGACAAACTGTAAGATGCCATTTTGCAGAACCAGCAATTGCCATTTCCCAGAGCCCTTTGCAACTCTGTAATATAAGCTATTCCATATTGTGAAGCCTAGCTGTTTTTAATGATCAAATATTAGAATCCCCTGCATAGATCTTCAAATACAGTTCTTCTATTGTTACTATTAGAAACTTATAAAACATTTTTTATAATTAGCCTGATGGCTTTTTTTATTTATAATCTCCATTGTACTCTATATACATATCTGCATTGCATATCCTATATTGTAACACTAATAGGCTTCTTTTTCAAGATAAAAGAATCTGAGAAAGTGTATTTAGCGATTTTGATATTTATATCACTATACAGAAGTGGAATGTATTTCGAAATATGCATAAAATGACATTTTCTCAATATGTATTTTTTTAAGTTACGTGTATATTTATATTACAGAATATATATTTTGCTCTATAAAATGATTTAAGTAAATGTACAAATGTTCCATAGTATAAACATTTTGCTGAAAGTATACTAGGCTTTGATTAGACATGACAGTGTTTGCCGGTAGAATATAGCAGTAGACTTTATTGTATTTACCGACGCTAGATTTAGTACATCTCACCTCTCCACTTGTAGAGTAAATGCTTCTGCCCTCCTAGGCTCAAAGTTGTAATATAATATCGCTGGATACAGAGAATTAACCTGATTTAACGTTCAGTACATCCGAGACCTGGAGAACACATGGCTGTTTGCTCTAAATGAAGTGTTTCTGTTCTGTGTATGTAATTACAACGTGTCATAATTTACTATACAGTCAAGGAAAGACATGTCTATTGATGCAAAGAGAAACAAGACTTGCAAAGGACATTGCCTGCCTCGAAATTACATTCATTAGTTCAATTTGAAGCAGGAATGTGTGTAAATAAACTCTAGCAGCTGTTCCAGCTTTTGTTTCTCGAGGTAGTAGCATGGATGTAGAGCATAATCCACATGCAAAATTGTTATTCTGCTAAAAATAATTGTATATCAACCGTCGTAACTCCAGGCCAGGTTATTCAATACTTTATCTCCTCGAAAGAATATATTGGTCTTTTTGTACTAGTTGAGTTAGAGGTACGGATCCTCTGCTGTTCTGGGTATTCTCAGACCAGTACATTATGAAAGCGTTCTCATTGTGAAATGTATTTCAAGACACGGGCCTATAGGAAGCATATTAATGGCAAATACAAATATATGCTTTGATAACAAATAAGATCCAGAAGGCCCATAACACCCATCAAAGCAAAAGACATTGTCTCGCTGTTTAGATTATTTTCCTGTTTTTTTTCCCCATTTGCAATATTTATACATTCATTTATTTATTACTATACTATAACAATGTATTTATTCTTACTAATATTACTATATTAACTTTAGGAGTCCAAACATCCACCTGCAAGTTTGATATTTACTAAATATTTAATAATGTTGCATTATTCTGTCCATGCACGTTCAAATTACATACAATTATATTAATTTCTACGATAACAAAATGTAACAATTTGGTTCTTTAACATGTCTTCACACTCTAATTGCCCTCTCTAAGGTTAAGAGACTTTTATAGACTTTTTAAAGAAAATTCTAATTAAAGGCAACCATATGTTTACAGAACTCATATGTTGACAGCGAATATCAATCAATTTTTAAAATTCCCATTATAGGTTCTCCTATAACTGATTAAATAATTAATTGAATTCTACATACTGTCAGTCAGCAATATCTATGGTCATGCCACAACCATATGGAACTTATGGTTGTCCTTAAAAAAATATAGGTTGACAAATCTGCATTGGCGTCTATTTCATATTAAATTTGGACCGGTCACTACAATTCTCAATAAATAAACTATTGTATTGGTCCAGTCAGCTAGCTATCTCCAAGTCTCTCTTCCATTTGGCTGTTAGCTATTTAGACAATTGCTCAATTCAAATTCCCTTATTGACCCTTGATGGTCTGTCTTTTGCCTTTTAAATGTACTGTCAAGAGAACTGGATAATACTTTCAAACAATATACAACTTGAATTATGCAAAGATCATTTTTAAAATTCTCTTCTGTCATTCTGCTGATCTTGACGTTGATCACAATATCCTAGACACTCTCTTTTCATCAGCTGTATTAGCCTGTTTGTCTCTTTACACTTCTTCATTTTAGAAATGTATAAACCCCTTAACCTCTTATTATTATAACTGCACTTACAACCAATTGACCTCATGTCTGCTGACCCCTATCTGTCTTACATATCTCTTGTTAGTATCTGTCTGTTCTCTTATCCTGGATATAAACTATATATTCTATCTGAAATAACTAACTCTTTTTCTCCAGCCTACATATTTTTCATACTAACACCAAGCCTCCGTAGCAAGCCACTAACCAACCTCATGCTGATGAGTTGCATTAACAACGAAACAGCTGTCCATGAGTGGTACACTGGCTTTGCTCCTTTTCCTGAGTTTTGTTTCAAAGCTGTTGTGTACAGCAGACACATACTGTAGTGACATGAAGGGGTGCTGCCCTGGAACAGCACTGTCCCTTTAAATGTGGGAACCAATTCAGCAAAGAAAAAAATGCCAAGACACAAATGAATAGGGTAAATCAAGAGATATATATATATATTACAGAGAACCAAAAGACAAAACAAAACAATATATATATACACAATGCTACAAAATATATACAGTAAATCAAGATAAGCACGAATAGTGCAGGCAACGTATACTGAAACAGTCCTTTGGTATAAGGGCAGGATTGTGCAGTTACCACGAGTAGTAGGTAGGGCACAGATCCAAGACTGATATACTGACACCAGGAAGCAGGGTCAGAAGCAGAATAAATGAACAAGGCTGCAGGGTCAGGATCACTGGTAATAAAGCAGAGAACACAGAACCAGAACACAGGATCGGAGGGCACAGGAACGAAGGACCAGGAGGACACAGTAACGCAGGATCAGGAGGACACAGGACGAAGACCAGGAGAACACAGGAACCAAGACCAGGAGAACACAGGAACAAAGACCAGGAGAACACAGGAACAAAGAATAGGAGGCGCAGGACACAGGACCAAGGAACAGTATGCAGGATCAAGGAGCCAGGAGCCAGAATCACAGGGAACCAGGAACCGGGGAAACAAGAGACAATGATCTGACAAGGAGTGAGGGGAGAAACCAAACTATATAGGTGCTAATCAAGGACCAGGTGAAGTGCTTAACGAAAAGAAATTAGGAACAGTGCCAAACAAAGATAGTGGTGAATGTGGGTACTGCACGAGGGCAAATCAACTAAGGAGTGTCGTGACACATACTTCAATGGATCCATGTATAAAGTGGAATTATGAGGCAAAAATGTGGTTCTTTGTTGCGCTCATTTGCATACACTTACCCAGAATCCCTTCCAGTAGTGAGAGCACTGTTAAAGTGAGATTTCTGTGGGAAAAGCAAGTCTTATGTTTTGACCGGTTTGTGTATTTAGAAATGTATTAACTATATTCCATACTTAAACTCTTCATCTGGCTTGGATTGTGCAGAGTTATTGGCTACATGCATTTTTATTGAAAGATTTCATGACTCAACCACAGTCTATCAAACAATTTAAAATGTATTATTATTACTATTAATGGGTTCAGACAGGGAAGTGAATCGTGTTGGCTCGGAGAGAGAATGGACACAGGGAGCAGAGAGTGAAGTAAGGTAAATGTAGAGAGCTATGTAGATTATCAGCTGCTATATTGAAACCATGTTTGTTGAGTGAATTCGGGGATTCCTTTCTCCCTGTAACTGTCACAAAGAGTGATTGTTTGTGTATTTGAGACCTGTCAGCTTAAACGAGTCTGGCCATTCTCTTAGTCTATTGTCTTGATGTCATGTAAAACTAATTGGTGAAATGATTTATTTGAATGCACAAACTGTCATCCTAATTATTGTAAATCTTCAAAGAGCACCTCAAGAAAATATATAGATATTTCTGAGCGGATAGCCTCCTTTTTCAATCTATGTAGTCCGTAACTATTCAAAGGACCAGCCACCATTATGCATTCTTTCATTTCCACCAACCTGTCATAGTGACATGATTACCAACCACATCACAAGCCCCCCTCTAACATTACAACCTCTCAAAGTGAGATTAGAATGTTGCCATAGTGATACAAAACAAAACATTAACATATCTTTAAAAAAGACAAAGATTCCATGTTAAGGACTGGGACTTAACATGCTTGCATTTAGCATACAGTGTTTTGAATTTGTAAAGATATACTTCATGCTCTATAGCTGTTTCAGTTTATTTTAGCAATCGTGATACTAGGAGGTTGCATGTTTATTTAACGCTATTTTGCCTAACCATTTTTTACAAAAATGAGAAATCTAGATATAAAAAAGTGTTTGTGTACATCAAAAAGGATTGTAGGAAGGAGTTATAAACTAATTCAATGTTATTAAATTGGGGATATTTTTAAAGTCAGAAATAGTGCATACTATATTTCTCACTAGGACTCTCAATGACATCCCAGGTGACCCTTCTTAGTGATATAGTGCGGAGAGGAAGGGAAGCCAGCAGGGAGGAGATCCAGAAAGTAGGAGCCCCAACTTCAAGTTTAAACTTTTGCCAAACAGAAGGTAAATAGAACTCCATATACTTCCATAACAACTTAATTAAGCTGATTTATCTGTATTAGTCAACACAGGTTTGTCAATTGGTACTCATATTTCAAGGAGAAAATTTCCCTTAGAGATTAAGATTGTGAACATTAATGCGGCATAGCTTTTCAGAATGGCCAACTTGGTGCATCCCTTTTGTATCACTATATTCATATGTCCAGCTGTTGAACGCTCCAGTGAATTCCATTTTTTCCTCTAGTGATGAGCTCAACCTTGACATGTATTTGAATTTTTTTAGCATTCATCTTTGGCCAAGCATTGGTCTTGTTCTTGACCGTTTATTGCCAGGTGTCGCTCACTGGCCTCACCAGTTTCATAGCTGGGTCCACTGTAATTTTTGGCTTCACCATGAATTGTATAAGTGTTTTGGTTCTGCAGTTAATTGAATTTATAAGAATATTGTCAACAAGTTGCTCCAAATGTCCATGAAAGTGAGTTTGGTTCATCTGCTTCTTAAAAAATCAGTTCTTGATGGTGATTGTCTTGATAAATGTCACTTTATCCCTTTATAAAAAAACAAAACAAAAAACAAGGTAGTATTTTACCAGCTGGAGACATAATTAAAGTGATGCAAAATATTTGATGCAATATCTGAGCATTAGAGAAAGCCATAGGACTGCATGTCCTTAGTGGAGAATGTTTTTTGTTTTTTTTAATGGTCGTGGACACTGACTGTTCCTGTTATTTGGACTTTGCAATGATGGTTCTTCACACCTTTGATCATGGGTATGGTTGCAGTTTACGAAGGGTCAGCCAGGTATTGGAAATTCTGCTTATCACTGTTTGGTTTGTTCTCCGCATGGAAGTTTCCCGTGTGTAATTGTGGGTTACTGTGACAAAATCTCCTATTTTGTGTGTACCAGTGCCCTTGTTATATTTCGTTTGAGCATTTGGTACTATTTCCCTTCTTATTTTGTTTTGCCGAACTAATCACCGAACACTGACCACCCTCCTTATGTTAAAACAAACCACAAGAATGCAGTGTTCTCTTTGTGTGGCCGAACACCACGTGGTGAAGAAAACGGCGGCCATCTTGTCACACGAACGCAGGCAGCGGGACTTGGCCGTCAAGTGCCTGGAACTCCGAGGCGACCACTCGATGACCCGAACACCGGTCAAAACACATGAACACCTGCTTCTGGCTGCGGCAAGCTAGGAGAACCTGGTTCGACGGTTTGTTCGACTAAACCTACCGAACCACCACTATAATATGAGCCAGGGAATTGATTCTCCTTTTTGATTATTTCACTACTTTCCGTTCGAATGAAAACGCACAAACTAGACCGACCCCTATAGCTAAAATCATGGAACTATTTCTGAACAGACTTATTCAGAGCAGCTGGTCAAATCCTTTAACCCCATGGCGATTCGACTGTGAACGTGGGGTCTGAGCGCTTTTCGGATATATTGGGCGCTCGGATCCAAGATATGTAGAATATGGGGGTTCAATTATGTGAAATATGTTTGTATTTTAAAGTGTTTTGTGAATATTATAACACTGCAATATTTTCTGTACCTGGAGAAAATTGAGTTTACTACGGCCACTTAACCCAATTATCTCCAGGATAGAGAGGAGGGATTTTACTGTTTATGTGGGAGTGTTTTACATTGTAACTGTATGTTAATTGGTTACTTTAATTGTGTCCCTGTCCTCCACAAGGTCCATGTGGGAGTATACCTTGCTGGAGGACTTGCATAAAAGACCAAGCTGTGGCCTCCATTAAACAGATCGTTTTACCCCTTCATGAAGTCTTGGCTCATGTCTGGGGGATTGGGAGTTATAATCACTACACCTTCTGCTATACTTGAATTTCGGAAGATTCTGCACGGATATACTCAGCTAGAGGGTAGAGGATCCATCACAGTTACTATGTCTCACACAAAAACCCTGCAATCCATGAGTTCCAATAAGACGTGCATGTCAGGTCACAGGGCAATATTATCTACAAGCATCAACTGAGATGTTATCAAACAAAAATTATACTTATATCTGTTCGTTTTTTATCTGCGTGGTGTGCATCTGATAAATCTCTAGTACCTTATCAAAGTTCGGTAGAGGTTGTTGCATGGATGTAATTGAATTAGTTGAAATTTAAAGAACATAACCATTATGACGATGTTGATATCACATGGATATATTAACCTTGATCTTGTGACAACTGTGTACAACTTTGTCATGCTTTATTATCAAATCTCTAAACACTTGCGAAGTTAGACCTTTCATAAATTCATGGTTAGGTTTTATTACATAATGCCTCTACATGGGTCTGCACATGCTCCCTATGGTCTCAAACCACTATTCCATGATGTCTTGTTGATGGGGTCAAACTACAGAAATGCACTGCATACAAAGTTACCTTTAACCTTTAAAGATATCTCTCTTTAATGTACAAGTATCCAGATATTAGGGACCAAGTACAAGACATTCTCTTTCTTTTGACCTTTTCTGAATGCATCTGAAATTTTAAAATATTGTAAGGTATGTTAATGCCTCCTTAGTTAATGCCTTACTTATAGTGTTTTTGCAACAAAAAAAAGCAAAATAATAATAGACAAGGAGTTACTTATTCAGCACCAACCAATATAACGTTATATAATAGGCGGCATTAGTGGTATGAATATTGTATGTTAGAAATGTCAATAGGCAAATTCTTAAATTCTTAATCTAAGTCTGAGTCTTGAAAGTATAGTCAAGGTTTGCCAACACAATTACGCACAGTACAGTCAGCAAACATCATAGATATTATTGTCAAATGACTGCTCAAATGCCATTGTAGGCCAGCCTGGGGTTAAATGAGAGTGACCCAATAGTTGAATGTTGAAAAAAAGAATACATATAATATGTATCACCATGTAATTCAGATACAAAACTCAAGTCCTGTAATCTACCCACCAGACGCACAAGCTGTATCCCCTAAGGCTGTGAATCTCTTAAATACAAGCCAATGCACAATTTCCAAAGCAATAAATTTTGAAACCATAAAACTTTCCCAAAAGCTGCTGTGTTGCAGGTTCGGTGTCCAGCACATATTTTATTCATTTACTTTCTTGTTGTTGTGGTTAATAACAATTGGTGCTACGTTCTGGACATTTGTAAGTAGTTACAGATGTACCAAAAAAAAAAACCTCACTTCATCAGATTGTGTCCTTTCCTTAAATAGACAATTCCACATCATACTCGTCGTTCAGGGTGTATTTGTCTTACTGTGTTGAAATGTTGGGATTACGAAAGCAGCTGCGCATATTTTTTTTCCACAAAATAAAAAATTGCCTTTGTAGACCATTTTAAATCATACAACCTGTAATGAACGTCAAGGATTGCTAATACTGCTCTGCATTTTACTTTCACCTGAATTATATTTAAAAATTTACGGAATTCTCTTTTAAATGAAATTTCTGACTTGCGTAAGTGTGAGCAGTTATCAATAAAATGTTGCATGACCTCATTTACAGGTAATGAGCTTCCACCTCATTCCA
The DNA here is from genome assembly GCA_933207985.1 of Pelobates cultripes. Taxonomy (NCBI): domain Eukaryota; kingdom Metazoa; phylum Chordata; class Amphibia; order Anura; family Pelobatidae; genus Pelobates; species Pelobates cultripes. The sequence goes on from OW240912.1 coordinate 377,965,814, forward strand.
TATGGTTACTGGGCATCGAGAATATCTATGTAACGTAGTTAACCCTTTCGGTGACATAAACCTAAGCAGCCTGTTCTGCCCTCCACATAACGGGACTTATGAGCACAGGCCATACTTTGTTATACAAATCCATCTAAATTTTAGTCTTTCTGGATTCCACCACAAAATAGGCATTAGTGGATTTTGAGAACTGTTAAAGGACCCCGTATACCAAGATATCACAAAAAAACAACAACAAATAACTACCTTAAGAATTCTAAAGAATATATGGGGTCCCAGAAACCAGTTGTTCTTAAACATTTTACTCCTGGTGCTTATATTTTCTGAATATTTTGATTTGAGTTTACTGGGTATAACATGTCACTGAATTTTAAAAAAAAGTCAGGTTGATAATCTGACTATCTATCTGACTCCTAAAGACTAATCTTTGGTCCAACCTTCAGCTTCTTAAACACTGTTGAGTCCAGGGCATATACAGAGTAATCCATATTCAATGGATCAAGGAAGAATGTATCTTCTGTAGCGGATAGCATTGGGCTGTCCTAAAAAGTGCATTTATGTCTATGTATTCGGTTGAATGTTAACTTGTAATATGTGAAGTGTATGTAGCATTTGTCTGATTGTTCGGTAAAATCACTCGTTTTTTTGCGAATGAAACTACCGAACAATCAGACCACCCCAGGGAGAAGTGTGCCTCCAATTACCGTTCGCAAACAGGTAATTGGTGATTCGTGTAATGTGGGTTTTTTGCCGTCGAGTGTCTGGAACCCAAAACGGACACTCGGCTAGGCAAACACCGCTGATACCTCCACACTAACTGTAAATTTGTGTAGAAACTACCGAACGGCTACCCGTTCGGTAGACAGAAACCCACGAACAAGGGGATTCATTTGAATCCTCTCCAGTCTCCATAGCCTAAGTAATTCGTGCAGTTTATTCCCTTTTTCTGTGACCGACCGCAGGGCCAAAATGCATGGAACCAATTTCGGCTGTTACTTCCCGTACGGTCTTTTTACTGCTTCCATCAATCTCCCGAACCCCTGGTCTGATCTGGGTGATTTTTGGATATGTTATTCACCCAGATCAGGGCTACCAGGGGATATAATAATTAAAGGGGTACCCCTATGTTTAGGGGTACATCCAGAAACCTAGGAAATGTGTGTACTGCATAATAGGATTATGAGTCAGGCTAAGGGGATGGAATGTGTGGGTGGTAACTCATGTATGATTGGCTACTGTAATAATTATTGTAAATCCCTCCCTTGCATGGGAGCATGCTTTAAAAGAAGGTGAAGTGATTAAAAGTTCAGTTCTGCTCCTGATGCTGTGTGTCGTCCAGTCATTGGGATCTGTATGGGGATATTCTTGGATTACCTTGCTTGCTGGAATTATTACTTTATGGGATTTTTCATCACTTGTTCCTGAGCCTCACTGGGATCTTAGTGGAGATAACCTGTGAAATACCAGGCCTCCGCTACATCTTCTACTTAGAAGTCAGCTACAGTGAGGTCAGAATCAATAGAAACCAGGATTGGCCTAAAATGACCGAATATCTTAAAAAAACCTATTGGAACAGCATTCATTTATGAAGACAGGACTCGAAGATTAGTCCATTTAGTTTAGGAGCAAAGCAACCTCTAAGAATGTGCGCCCACTGAGCTTTTATAGTAAGTTAGCACGGCCATCAGGTTTTAGGAGCTTTGTAAATAACCGGTTAGAAGAATGCTCACATGTTTGATATTCCCGCGTAACGTATTGCAGAGTATTTCTTAAGATAGTAGGCTAAATATTCCCTGTCCTGGCTGATTACTATATATATATATATTATATTCTTCTTTACCCAACCAAGAGTTTCAGAGGTATCACTCTTTTTGTGCATTAACACAAAATGTGTTTGATCACTAGAACCTTTGTTATCTGTATAAGCTGTTTCTTACAATAAACATGCTTGCTGTTACATTTAAATTGAAATAGCTTTTAATACTCTCTGATTCAGGACATAACCTCAATTCATTATTCTACAGGTTGGCATAATAAAAAGACAAAAAAAATACATTATATGAACTAATGATGATGCTCTATGGGAAAAGGGTGACTTCCATATAGAGTTCACCAGCTCAGCCATTGATGTGAGACAGACAGGAACAATTAGGGAAGGATGACTGCCTTCTTGTGCCAGCCAAGAAGATAGGGAAGTCTAATCGTGAATGGTGTTTATGGGATTACAGTGCGGCTGTGATAGCTATGTTTTCAGTATTAAGATGTCTGCTGACACCATATTTGATGGCAGAGGCTCCAAAGATAGGAGGTAAGGAGCAAGGAAGGCTTAAAAAAAGAGATATGACAGTGAGCCTTCATGGTAAATAAAGAGGTCTGTGTTGTGCAGAGCATCATGCAGGAATATACAAGGCGATAAAGGGTGAAATGTAAGAAGAAACAGATTAATTTATAGCCTCAAGGGCATGAAGGGGACATTGTAGGTGCTTCGTGAGAGCCCAAGTAAGGGGTGTGGGTAGATGGTGTTGTTTTGGAAAGAGGGAGATTAGTCTAATAAAGGAATTTAGGATAGATTGAGAGAGAATGGTGAGAATGAGAATAGACGTAGTTTACAGTAATCAGTGGGATGAGGGTATGGATGAGATATAACACAGGAAAGTACAGATGTTGGCAACATTATAAATGGATAAATTATACTTTTATTGTATTGGATCCTTTAGGATATAATTAATATACACACAAATAGGAATAGTTATAATTTGAGAAAAAAAAGAATGATACCCAGACATATCGTTCATATTCATACATTTCAAAACTCAACGGCTTTCATATTAGCCAAATCTACAATATATCACTTCTGACTAGTACTAAACAAGATGCTGGCTTTACCACAGCCTAGGTCAGGGCTAGGCAGTCTTCCGTACTCCAGATGTTGTGGACTACATCTCCAATAATGCTCTTACTGCTATACTGCTGGCAAAGCATCATGGGAGGTTACCTATCTCTGGCCCAGGTTCTATGAACAAATTGTAGAAAATGACCCAAAATTAGTCAAATGACTCATTATGTCTTATAAGCAGATTATTACAGATTTCACTCTAAATTTACATCTCTAGGCTGTTGTCAGTCTTAAGGCTGTGTCAGTCTTAAATAGTAGCATTTTCAATGTTTCCTTAAGATTCAGTATTTGTTACTGAAATCTTCTAACTTATGTGTTCAGTTTTGGAAATTTGAAATACATTTGTATTATTTTTGAAATGACAGAGAAGTGCATAAGCAAATGAGTAAAAAGGATCCTCCATGGATCTGGTCAAGGACTTTAGCTCATTAAATGATTTATAGGACTACGCAATCATACCACACATGTAGCAATGAACCAGGGAAAATTGACCATCACCAACAGCTCCAGATATTTTTTGAAAATCTTTGTGGCATTTTGTACAACTGTGACATAAGCTTGTTACTAATAAAGGTTTTAAGGGTAAGGATGAATATTTCTCCCATTGTTTGGGTAAGTGATGCATTCACAGTTCTCTTTTTCCCTGTAGAATTTTGTATTATAGACACTGATTGTTGAGTGAGGGTGGAAGGGTTTGTCCTATGTGCGTGATGACATGAGAAAGGGGACTTGAGTTGCATTAGCTATCTCCATATTATGAAAACATTTTCGTTATGTGCCATATAGTTTGGATGTTTGGTCCTGCGGCTACATGTAACCTTGCGTTCATTTTTACATGAATGTCTTTATTTTCTTTTCACTGTTGTAAGAATAAGTCATAATTAGATTTTGTATTTGTTATGCTAAATTCTACAAGGGGGCACTGGTAACTTCTGTCAGATGAGTCTTCACAGGAAGAGCCCATCTGTCGGCAGTCGAGTGCTTATCTAGACTCTTCCTTAAAACTGCTCATGGCTAATCTGTCAGTTGACATGTTCCTAGTCTTGTGAAGCTTTAAGAGGATAACAAGATTGCTAATTGTAAGCTATAGCCTTCACACGTTCTGATATTACACCTCTGTGCTGAGTGGAACTAGTCCGGGTATCTCAACTCTTTGTCTATTGTATATAGCACTGGTTGTGTGGTGCAAGAGAAAATTATGTCAGTCATAACATTATTCCTACTCCATAAAAATGTTTTTTTTTTTTTTGAGTTTGCTTATTAAACATGATTAAATCACTAGTACCAACATTACTGAAACTTACAGTACATATTAATATACTAATTGCGCACAAAGAAAAGAACACAATAGGGGTGTGCAACCTCTAAAAAAAAACAGATGTTGTTGGGTATAAAAACATTATAGGAGATGTAATACACAACAGAGGCATAACTGGAAATGTTGCTATGTGATGCAGAGGTGTGTCTGTGTAGTGTTATTGTTAAATGCAGGACTGTTTTTGTGTACAGTGTTGGCATTTAAATGCAGGGGTGTGCTTGTGTGTAATATTGGTGATTGCATGCAAATGTCTATTCACTAATACAAATATGCACTGCCACAGACAGAGTGGCACATTTCCATACACACAAACACCCATACACTGCCACACATAGGTGCTCACAGATACAGATACATATACACATATATACACTCTGAGAGATATACACACAAGATACATTGACACATACTGACATACATGCACAGATTCACACACAGATCCACAAACACTGACACATATGCACAGATACATGAACTGACACACACAAACACTGACACATGCACAGATGCATACACTGACACACATGCATGTATTCACAAACGCTGACACAAGTGCAGAGATACATAAACTGACACACACGAACACTGACACACACAAACAATGGCACATATGCACAGATGCATACACTGACACACACGTGCACAGATATATACACTGACACACATACACAGAGAGACACATGCAAACACTGACACACATGCACAGGTACATACACTGACACAAAAATACGCACAGATACAAACACTGACACACATGCAGAGATGCAAACACTGACCCCCATGCACAGATACATACACTGACATACACTAATACTGTCACATATGCACAGAAACGTACACTGATACACATAAACACTAACACAAATGCAGTGATAAATACACTGACACACATGCACAGATACAAACACGGAAACTGTAAATATGGTGGTGTTCCCATAGCAACTATAAAATTTATATTTTTAGTGTAGTATGCATAGAGAGAGCTTGCACTTTCTAACGTATCTTTTCAACATGTTTAGTGGTCTTGAAAGACATTTCTAGTATACTGATAGAGTTGCTTCGGCAATGATTTGGAAAACAAGCCTTTTTTCTTGTCTTCCTATAGGCTGGATTGAGCAGGTCTTTCTATTCACAGTTTGAGTCTGTCAACATCATTTCTGTCTGTCAATTACTTGTTAAATAACTCTTCTGTGTGTCTGTAAAGTGCTGTGAAAAATGTTGGTGCTATGTAAATGCTAATATTAACAATAATTATTTGCAAAGTGCTGGTCATTATCAGTAGAATAAGGGAGATCTGAAAAGATGTGGTCAGTAGAAACCTGTTGTATTTTTTTTTAGCAGCAGCAACAATAATTGTTTATTTTTTTTTCAGTCATTTAAAATAGTAGTAGTACCAACAGCACTAGACACAGCAATAAATTTAAATAAATCACTCTTACCATTATAAAATTGACAAGAGTAATAGCGTTTTAATTAATTGCTATGAGAGAAAAAAATAAATAAAAAAAATAGAAATAAATTATAAATATATATTAACTAATTTGTGAAACATACGTGTTTCAGAAAATAGATTACATTTTATGTTTCAAGTTAATAAAAAAACAATGCGTGAAAGAAAGGTAAAGTTTATATAACGTATAATATAAATACTAAATACTAAACGTATGGCTGTGTACTCTTGTAATGAAAAGATATATACAGAGTGATAGAATGATGGGTGCTCAACCTTAGCCCACACTTCTCATAATTCTCTACCAGCCATACGGGAAGCAACACGGTTGGAAACCTCTGGTAAAAATAGTACAGAATCCTGTTCGTGAGAACTTCCAATTTGCCTTCATTTTAGTAGAAAGGAATTTATTTGAGACTTCTTGAGGTATAAGACTTGGTTTATGCTAGAATCTGGATGCAAAGCATTACAGGAGACTTTTTTTACACCTCGTAAATAGATGAACTATATTTAGAAAAGGTTCACAAGAGGTACATTTGCATTTTGGAAGTGAGATTAAAATTTACAACTGGTGGCAGAGTATTGGAATGCCTGTCTTTTTTTGAAATATTTTTTGTGAGGCCGCCGTGGCACTCGCATACAAAAATAGAAAGGGCAAAAAAGTGACCCTGGTGCCTGCAGTCTGTTTGAGCAGCATTTCAGTTTATGACTCTGTATATACAGAGATTAACCCCTTAGCTGCCTGAGGTGTAAATTCCACCCATGGCAGAATCTTTAGCCAGCCTGGTTCAGTGCTGGCTAATGTCAATTCTGGGCAAAAATGGTGTTTGATATCAGCACGCACAGTATGCTGGTGCCAGACAACCAATGGCGAAATGGCTCCCACAGTCCTCCCCTCAGTCTGTCCTCCCTGCCCCTCCAGATAGGGGAAGTGTCATCAGACCAGCTGGATCGGGCTGCAGAGAGAACATGGATTTGGCGATGGAACAGAGGATAGTTTTAGCTTTTTTTTTTAATTGGAGAGGGCAGACCAACTCGGAAAGGGTTACTCTAACACTGTTTTTTTGGGGGGTTGGCGTAAACCTTTAATGATTGTCACAATTGCAGACTGACACCCATGTTGGTCAGTGAGCAAATTAAAAAAATTAAAGGAGTGCAGAAAAGTCAAAAGAGCAATACCAACATTTAACAACGTATGGTTATAGTAAAATTTCGTTATGGTGTATGTTTGAGAGGGCACATGTTTTCATGTTGTGCACTCACTTCTTATTTTTCTTGGGTGGAGCGCTCTTGCAATAAACTCTTAGATATCATTGTCAATCTAGAAAGATAGGTGAAATGTTTCACAGCAGCTGTTCCATTTTAAGGCCAAACCCACATGACAAATTCCAGACATCCCTCGGTAAAGGCAGTCCCTAAATGGTGACTTAAACCCACTTCTTATAGATGGCTCATTGTTCTACTTCCCCTAACCGGAAGCATCTTCATACAACAGACATCTGAAAAGCACAAGTGTAATGTACACATCACTTTTTCTACTCCAAACTGTTAAAAAAAGACAGAATCTTAAAAAGCAGGTTTCCCATAACGTTCTGAGCTAGAAGAAAATATGATGTAAATAACTAGATTAAACATTACATGAGTAGGATATTTAGCAGAAATGTAGCAGGTAAACATTTTTACACAGTTACAGGTTGAAGAAATTGCCATAAACTGATATGGGTTAAATTGCCACATTCTTCTCTGCGTCCAGAATTATTTATTTAACAGTTTTTATATAGTGCTTTTATCCAGAGTGAGCTTACGATGTATAGGAGAAATGTATATTTAAATAAAATTGTGTGTCCATAATTGTGCCTCTATAAGCAATATTGCTTAAGATGTTTGTTTGCCCCCCCCTTCCCTCCCCTTCTGCCATGTATTCACCTGCTTTTTGTTAGAACTTAATGGAGAGAGGGGGAATAGTCAAATTGTTCCCTATTGAAACGCAGGTGGTGTAATTTGTATGTTTCCTTTAAGTGAGCTTGAAAATAGAGATTTAATTATTTACGAAGGGATAGATATGCCAACGTGGTTCAATAATATTAAATATACAAATAAAAGGTAAGATTATATGGTGATATGGCTCTGTTCTAGACTACCTTAAAAGTTACTTATTACTGTAAGCTATAGCACACTCACCAGGGGCGAATTTCTACTTGCCAGTGATACATTTTCACTCACCAATGGCTAGTGGGGAGTGGAAATTTTGAGCCCTGGCCACATACTTCCAGCATCAGAACAATCAAGTGAGTGTCTTTTCTGCATTTACTGTGGATGTTATTTCAGGCCTGTGAAATCACTTTAGATCATTCACATCTAAGGTTAATAAAAGGAGTTTCATAGACTTGGAAACAGAGTAACATCTACATCTTAGGACATGCATAGCATATAAAAGAGAGAAGGGGCCAGTCCCAGTCGAATACCTTTGCAATTTATTAGGAGAACAAACATGCCGTTTTGAATCTGATGAGAACCTTTCTGAAGCTTGAGAAAGTCTTTTGTTACAGCCAAAACATTGAGTTGTTTTTTTTTTGTTTTGTTTTTTTGCATCAATCCTATGCAAATGTAAAATATCTAATCTAATAAAGTCTATTTTTTTTAATTACATCAGTAAATGTATTTATTTAAGCTAACTCTGGACTCCCTTAATAAAGTATTTCACTTAGTGTTCATTGTGGCAAAGAATGCAAAAACCACTACGCAAGAAACTTCTGCATACAATAGAACAATGATGGGCAGAACGAAGAGCCTACCACAGGCAAATATTAATTTGTTTAAATTGTGCAGCTTTGTGGAATCGGGTGGAGGCTCAGCAAGGGCTGAAGAACAAAATGTGTAAAATTTGAGTCATACTTGCCACACACAGAGAAACTGGTAGACATTCAATACTATTAATAGCTGGATACAATTTGGGGGCAGCATGGATGAAAAGTTAAGACAGGAATTTTTAATGCATTAGAACCTGCTTAATGTATCAGTTTTGTGCCCATTCAACAAACCTCTCGAGCCAGAGCCACTCTTAGCAGCAGGAAGATCACTTTTGTTCAAACGACTTTAATCACTATTTCTTTAATTGGTAAGAAAAAAAAATAGGGGGGAGGTGTGAGAGTGGTCCAATCACAACGATCCTCTTTAGTCTTTTCGTTTGGCCCCACAGGGGCTCATTTAAATCTGGGAAACCTTTGACGAATCCAGTTTTGGATGTTTTTTTTTTTTTGCCAGGGCTCATTTGGTCATCATTCAAAATAATGCATTATGGACTCCACATAGTTGCCTGGAAAGAGCCCTGTCACCCCATTCATTACACCCTCATACCACCCATCATCGTTCTTCTTAATGACATATATGATAACTCCTTCTTTAAAGGAGAGTTCATCTTCTTTGTCTTTCGTGTAGTCAAATTGCCACAACCTTCTCTAAGTAAGTCCTTGGAGCCCAGGGTGGGTCTTCCTCAGCATCACTGTTCTCCACAACAGCAGCTTCCCCCTCTTCATAGTTCTCTGGAGGAGGAGGAGATTCATCAAACACTGGCTCTTCTGCAGGAGGAGGTGGAGGTGGGGTCTCGGAAATGTTTTCTTGAACTCTAGCCACAAATCACATTAGAGGTAACTGTGGACTCACCTACAAGATGGATGGAGGAGGTGGAGCATGGGACACTGGATTTTGGCTGTAAAAAGGGCCTCCATTTAATTGGTTCTGGAGGTTTGGTTGTGAGGTCATTGATGGAGGACGCCTATACGGGAGAGATCCTCCTATTGTTGGTGGGTTATGCTGAGACACTGGCCTGTTCATACTGTAGAACTGAGCAGGATTACCTCGAAAGACACTTGGAGGATATGGGGTGGCGACAGCAATTGGGACACCCACACTGCCATTGCCACTGTTCTCACGACTGCTGCTTCGACTACTGGGATGGCTGCCTCTCCCACTACTGTATGTGCGGTTCCTCTGGTTGACTGAAGCTGTTCTAACAGGGCTCTGTTGCTGTGATGGAGTTACGTGTGGGGCTGGGTACATAGTCATTGGGTACCACAGGGGTGAGCACAGGCTCCAGTGTGCGATAGAGCAAGTTTCGCCCAAGTGTTCCTTTTCCAGTCATCAGCTGTCTTGGGGGTTTCTGTGTAGGTGGTGTGGTACGTAGCAGCCCCCCCATCTTCATGTTCTGTGTACTGACCTTCACTCCATGCCTAGTGTCATCAAGAATTGTATAGTCAATTGGTTTTCCGAATGTAACGCACTGGATGCTCTAAATCTGCTTACGCAATTATTTTGTGTGTTCTGGATGTGTTCTTGTTAGTTGTCAAAATTCCAGTTTCTCTTTTAGCAACTTTTTCTTTGTGGATTTCCACAGTCTGTGATATATGATTGATCGAGGACTCCATTCTGCATAACTGTGATGTCTGAATATCCAGCATCCGAAGGACATTGTTGGCTAAAGTGTTGATCAAGTATGCCACACTGGCTAAGGACTGTGTTGTGTAGGCTTTGGTTTATTCAAGGGCTCCGCAGTAGTCAGCCTCTCCCTCCAGGCTGGTATAGGTGTCCAGCAAGGCCCTCCGGCCACCGGGGATCTCCTCCTCCAGCAGCATCTGCAGCTCCGCCACTGTGGAGAGAGAGAGATCGGGACAAGAGAGGCTAAAGTATAATTTTTATCATTGTGGCCCTACCCTATTTTTCCAGTTGCAGAATTATTAAAACTGTGTTTGTAATTCAAAATCATAGACTATGAAATAGGTTTATTTTTTTTATTACTGATAAAATATATGCAATACTAATTATCTAATAAAGAGCAGATCATAAAACTACACAGGTCTCTACCTCCTGGATACCCGAAGTCAAACTTTTTGTTCCTGTTGTCATTGTAACATGTAACCTAGTATACTCTGCCCAGCAGCCATTTTATTGCTGTCATGCAGAGTGTTGTTTTTAGACCAAATGACCCTTGGGGCACACAAAAAAACTAGTCATCATCTCCAGGGGAGACATGTTATCTTAGACAAATATAGCTAAACCTAAAAGGAAACTGCATGGCATCGCTAAAGATAGCATTACATACTCCACATATACATTTCGGAACAGGATTGCTACTGTTGCAATGCCATGTAATGGAATATGAAAACAGCCTTTTTAACAGTTACAGTCATTGTTAATTTTGTCGACTAACAATTTTTGAGATTTAGTTGACTAAAACTAGACTAAAACTAAATCAATTCAGATGACTAAATTATGACTAAAACTAAAATGGCTTTTTTAGTCAAAAGACTATGACTAAAACTAAATTTAAATTTGCCGCCAAAAGTTAAAAAAGAATATAGGGGCTGTTGAAGGGGCAAAAGAGACAGGCCAGGGCTTGGGAGAGAGACACCTAGAGGTGCTGGGAAGACAGAAAGAGACACAGAGGGGCTGGGGAAGGGGCAAAAGAGACGGATAGAGGCTTTAACTAAACCCATTAGATTTTATTTGTGTCAGCTAAAATCTACTGGAGATTTAGTCGACTAAAATCTACTTACAATTCAGATGACTAAAATACGACTAAAACTGAAATGGCTTTAATGAATAAAACTAAATTTAAATTTGCTGCCAAAATTAACACTGGTTGCAGTTATTAGCAAGCTGTTTAGCTGTTATAGACATGCTCATGTTTTATGGCACCAATGTATTCTGTAGTATTGTACATTGTGTGATAAATGTACACATAATGACTAATTGCACTGAGACCACTGATGAATAGAAAACCAATATCAGTTCAAAAGAAAGCTTAAGGATTAATTTTATATATACGTGTGTGTGTGTGTGTGTGTGTGGTGTGTGTGTGTGTGTGTAAAAAACAGATAACATTCATATCTTGTAATACCTTTTTTTATTGGACTAACAGATTTTTTTTTCAAATTTAAAATTTTTATTTTACAAGAAGGTAAATTGGGGGTACTGAAAGCAAAACAGGGGAGGGAACACAATGCAAAATACAGTTTACGCTGCATGACATATCAACCCAGGCAAGTGTGACAATCAACCATGATTAACTAGTACAGTAGTTTCAGGTCTTCGAAGTGATACGTGAAATCCTTGTTCTCCTGAATCCTTTATGGAGATGGAGATACAAGGGTCTGTGTGGATGGGTACTGTATTTTTTCTCCAATTGTCATAATTTGTTTAGATTAAATACTATTGTCTTCCTGTAACCAACCCTGCAACTGATTGTCTGTTAGGCATGCTTTGTGGGGAAGAGGGAGGAGGGGTTGGGATGGAGGGAATGTTAGGAATGGGGGTAAACTTGAGACAGTGACATCACCTTTTTTGTCCTTTCCCCCAACCTGCATGCTTCGATTATGTATGAGGGTAAGCCATGGTTGGAGCTCCTCCAATTTCCTTGTTTTCACGTATGAATCGAAGGAAAGTACCTCGTGTCTATAATATTGGTATATTTTTTCTACCAATTGTGTGTTGGTTGGGCAGTAGGTTTTCTTCCACTTGAGTGCTAGAAGATTCCTGGCTGCCAGTATGATTAGAGTGGCAATTTTTGACATGTGTCTGGGAATACCAGTAGAAGCCCTATCACTGGCGTAACGTGGTGGACATTAGGTAATATGTTTGTACATTTGCCCACAGAGGTTTTATCCCCCCATACTCCCGCCATATGTGTGACATAGTGCTGTCATTGGTTCCACATCTCCAGCAATGGGGACTGACGTTTGGGTATATTTTACTTAATTGGTGTGGGGTGAGGTACCATCTATAAACTACCTTTTTATCGGCTTCAGCATGTGAGAAGCAGGAGGTCATGCCCCAGAGTGCATTTAGTGATTTCAACCATTGTTCATCCGTAAGACACGGCATGCCCTCCCTCTCCCATTGGGCTGCGTATGTAAATGTGTGAGATGCGGCCCTGTCTAGCAGGGTTTTGTAGCAGAGAGACAGGGTTTTTGGTTTGGTAGGAGCTGAATGACACTTCACAAAGATAGACATGAGATGATCTGTGGGTACTGTTGTTTCTCTCTGTGGTATTTTTACTTTATAATGTATAATACTTTTCAGTTGCAAGTATGAAAAGATAAATGAGTTTGGGAGGTGAAGGGCATTATCGATAAATGGGAGCAGAGATCTCGAATTCGTCTGATGCCTGAAGTCATCCAGGGCTTCAGTGACAGCCATAGGGATATCACTTCAAGTGCCATGAGTGGGGCGTGTGGACCGAATTTATTAGTGGCTAACTTGTTGGCTTGCCAATCATCCCATATGCATAACTTGAGTAAGGTGGTTGGGCTAACAGAATTTTTTAATGACAAGCTTTTGGGAGAACCTCCCTTTCTCAAGTCTGAAGAATTTCTGAGCAAGACGACACATAGAATTCAAAGTTGAGTTGTGATACAGGGGTTAAAGGGACATGAGTGCAGATAAGACACAGGTTTCATAAAAAATAGACAACATTCATACATAGGCTCATAAATATTTTTCTGAAGATCAAAGTGAGGGGGAGAGGGAGAAAAAAAAACAAGCAGACAGTGCAGAAGATGGTACATTTTATACATACACACACACACAAATATGTATATATGTATATGCAAACGCATAAACACATGAACAGATATACATACACGGAAACACATATGCATACATGCACATAAACTCATATACACAAATATAAATGCACAGTCACACATATAAAAGCATACATGCATTAGAGTATGAGAAAGCATAGGTCTACACATAGTACTTTGTATATTGATAGAATAAACATATTGGAATGCGTTTTAAAGTGTTGATACATATGACAGAACAGTAAGATAATTTGGGGGAGTGTTCATGTGAAGTGATGGTAGTGGGACAGGAAACCCAAATCAATATTTAGTCCTCTATTCTTGCTGTTAAACAATTTGATCATTCTGGTTTCAAACGTTTTTCTTTCTTGGGTATTTTTAAAACCCCTTTTCTGTACTTAGATTTTTAGGTCCTTTATTGAGTGGCCAGGCTGGGTAAAGCGGTGTCCCACAGGAGTGCAGTATGATCTTTCTTTGTGGTATTTAATGGAGTGTCTGTGCATATTTATTCTGCCATTTAATTGCTGGGTGATTTCCCCAATGTAGCATCCCATGTGGCATTTGGTGCATTGAATGATGTATACCACATTGCTGGATGTGCTAATGCTGTAGGTTTTATTGTTGTGTGTGGCTGTGTTGTCTGTGCATATGTGCTGACACAGTTTGCAGCGAGATTTTTTGCATTGACTGGTCCCATTTTCTTTATTTTTACCATCAGTGGGCAGCTTACTGTTGACTAATTTTTGTTGAAGGTGTGGTGGTTGTCTGAAGGCCAAAATAGGTGTTTCAGAGAAAATGTTTTTCAGAGTCTCATCTGTTAACATTGGTTATAGGTCTTTGATGATTTTCTGTATTTCCTCAACCGCTGGGTTGTAGGTGACCACAAGTGGTACTCGTGTAGATATTTTTTTCTCTCTATACTGTAGCAGGCGCGTGCATGGAATTATTACAACAGAGTTGATTTGTTTGGTAATAGTCGTTGGTTTTAGCCTTTCTGTTGGGAGAGTACATTTATATGGGAATTACGGTCATTCGGATCAGAGCATATGTAGTAGTTTGGCAGTAGATGGGAGGGGTGGAAGCTGGAGCTGTGAAGGTAACTGCAACTTGTCTGTGGGTTTTCTGTAAACCGAGGTGTGGATTGTGCCATTGTTACATGTCACAGTAGTGTCCAGAAAATTCTCAGAGCTAGCGGAATATTCAATTTTTAGTTTAATTGATGGATGGAATGTGTTAAAAGAGTCATGGAACTGTATCAGTTTTTATTCGCTTTCAGTCCAAATCATGAAGATATCGTCAATATAGCGATAATATTTGTATGGTTTGGTGTGCTGTATTTCTAGAAATCGCTGTTCAAGATTTGCCATAAACAGATTCGCATATTGGGGTGCCATCTTACTGCCCATAGCAATGCCCATGGTTTGTAGGTAAACCTCATTGTTAAAACTGAAATAGTTATGTGAGGATAGTGCCAGTTTTGTGATAATTCGGGGGCTGTATATTTGGTTGTCGGCATAAGAGAGGAAATGGAAGCAAGCATTGATGCCATCTGTATGTGGAATGTTGCTGTACAGACATTACACATCCATGGTTACAAGGGCGGTGTTAGCAGGGAGATTGGTGATTTGACTGAATTTATTGAGGAAGTCGGTTGTGTCTTTTATGAAGCTGTTGAAGTTGGTGACTTGAGGTTTTAGAGTATTTTCTACCAGTCCTGAGACCTGTTCTCTGAGCGTTCCCATTCCTGTAATTATGGGTCTTCCAGGATTACCTGCTTTGTGGATTTTGGGAAGCACATAGAAAGTGCCCATGTATGGACTAGTAGGTATGAGTGATTGCAGTTCTAGATGCAAATTATTAGGGAAGGATTTAATGAGCTCCCTAAGTTGTAATGTATATTGCTTGGTGGGGTCTTCATTAAGTTTTCTATAGTATTTGTCATCTGGCAATTGCCTGTCCCCCTCTTTTATGTAGTCCTGGGTGTTCATTATCACTACTGCTCCTCCGTTGTCTGCTGATTTGATGGTGTTAGCGTGATTGTTTTTCAAGTCATTTATAGCCGTTGGTTCTTGTACTGAGATATTATGAAACATTTTCTTTTGGTTTTGCTTGGTTGTCAAGGATACTGTTCTTAGACGGAAACTTTCAATGTAACTGTCCAGTTTGGCATTTCGTCCTGGTGCTGGAGTGAAATGAGTGTTCTTTTTCCTGTTGTAATCCATTGTTGTTCCAGATGTTTGTGATAATCCTGCCGGAGTCTGATGAGTTTGTTATTTTTTTCTTAAAAAGGTCCTGTTGTTGCTTTTTGTAAAAATAGTGTAGATCATGTTCTAGTTGTTCATCAATATATATATATATATCATCCTCACATAGATTTTGGAGTAGATATTGTTTTTTATGTTGTATGCTATATTTCTTGTTGTAGAGCTGGTGGATGAGATGGTTCCTTAGTTTCTCACTAGTGCGTTTACCCAGGTTTTCAGCATATTGCGATTTGTGCGTAGTAGCAAGTGGATTTTTGATTTTTAGGCCTTTGGGGATCAGCTGTCTTTTCTTGTAGATGGATAGAAAGTGTATGTCGCTGTTGAGCTGTACTTCTTTTGTGGTCATCTTGTAGATTTGCTTTTTTAACCTTGTAAATTTATATATAACATTGACTTTTAAAGTAATATAATAATAAGGTGAAATTTAATTTTCTCTGTGTTATTTGTCTGTGGTTTCCATGTTCATAGTCACTGCATAGAGCTTGCTTTTTAATTACCTCTGCTGGGTCATTAAAAAAACAAGCTGTTTAATTCATTATTTTCTGAAGGCGCATTAAGAAAGACTCCCTGCACACCGTACTGTCACAATTGTATCTAAATTAGCATCTGACTAACTCCCATTTTTACTCGCTCTAAATCCCATCTGACAAAGATTGGGGAATGATGCTAATTGGTTTGGCCTGTCACGGAACAATACCAAAAGCCGTTACTACAAAAAGCCTAATGTTTTGTGTACTTTATTCTCAGACTCACAATAGTACCCTTTTTAATCACTAGGAGTTATTGGGGGGGTGTCTCAATAGACTGGTCAACCTTTAACATCAAGGCTGTATACAGTAATTGACAGTGGCACAGGTCAAGTGATTGAGACAGGTATAGAGGTGATTTCTCCGGGATGAAAGGAGATTTTGCCAGCCAGAAGCAAGTGGCCCTGAATGCCCAGCAGGATAATGTGGCTTTAATCTGGGAAGGCTTCAGGGTAATAAGTTAAATTGATTCACAAGATGAAAGGCCGGCACATAAAAGAAATTGAGTGAGTAATCCACGTTTATTGTAATTGAGTGACAGTGACAGTATTTGAAGGAGAGCATGGAGCAATTAATCCGCAGTGGCTTAATGCGTGGAATTAGGACATTTACATGCATAACTCATAGTGAGGTGCTTGTGCAATAAATCATTTTTGTTAAGATGGTTTATAGCCAATCAAAAACTTTAATGAGAAAAAAAATCTACTTAATCAGCGTCTTTGTGTGGCCTTGCTGTCTGTGTGAGTAAAAGTGCAGGAATATGATGTCATATGCCATTTACAGTTATTGACAGAGTACACGGTATAAGCAGGGCCGTCTTTAATAACGAATGGACCCTGGGCAAGTGTTTGCTTGGGCCCCCTGTGCCCTGCCGCTCTCGCCCCTCACTCCCTGGTATGCAATCACAGCATCCATCCCAACGCAGTGGCGGTACTAAAGTAGAATGAATTTTATTGGGACCCCCAATTGCAAGGTTGGACTAAAGGTAGAACCCCATCTGTCGTGCAACTCAACAATGCTTTGACAGCTGGGACTCTACCAATTTCCCATGCTTGCAGGGTTGTATTTAGCACTGAGCCATGTTAGTATGTTTGAATGTAAGCATGTGTTTGTATGGAGTATGTTTGTGTGAATGTGTTTGTATGTGGTACTGGAGTTTGAATGCAAGTGTGCATTTATGTGTAGTGTTTGTTTTTGAATGTAGGAGTGTGCTTGTATGTAGTGTTGACGTTTCAATGCAGGAGTGTGTTTTATATGTAGTGTTGAAGTTTGAATGGAGGGGTGTATTTGTATTTAAAGTTGCGGCTCAGATGCACAGGTACACACTCTGACGCACAAGCAGCAGATACATACACTGACTACATACAGATAAACAGGCACATACACTGACAGACACACTGACACAGGTACATATATTGACACACACACAGACACATACACTGGTAGACGTACTGACAGACATACTGACACAGGCACATATACAGACATACTGACACACAGACACATATACCGACATACTGACACACACACATACACTGATCAACATACTGACACACATACACTGACAGAAATACTGACACCCACACACTGACAGAAATACTGACACCCACACACTGACAGATATACTGACACCCACATACACTGAGAAATACTGACACACACACACAGGCACATACACTGAGACACACAGACTGATATACTGACACACACACACACAGACATACTGGCACACAGACAGATATACTGACACATGCATACACATGCACTAACAGACATACTGACGCACTGACAGACATACTGACACATACACATACTGACACACACAGATATACACACACATATATACTGACACACAGACAGACAGACATACTGACACACACACAGACATGACACACACACACACACACATACACTAACACATACACACACACTAACACACACTAACACACATACACTAACACACATACACACACACTAACACACATACACACACACTAACACACTAACACACATACACTAACACACTAACACACATACACTAACACACAAACACACACACTAACACACATAAACACACACATACATACACTAACACACACATACATACACTAACACACACTAACACACACAAACACTAACACACAAACTCACTTAAACACACACATACATACACTAACACACAAACACATACACTAACACACACAAACACACACACACTAACACACAAACACAAACACACATACACACTTTTTTTTTTTATGTAATCCCCCCAGCCTCCTTACCTTTTGGAGTGCTGGGGGGATTCCCTGGGGTCCAGTGGTGCTGCTGGGCTCCTGGGCGGGTGGCCGGTCGGGCGGGCAGGAAGGCGGGCGTGCGAGGGAGCACTCACTGCTTCCTCTTCAGCTCCCTCGCGCGCCGCGTAGGGATGCCGGCGCCGGAAGATGACGTCATCTTCGGCTCCGGCATCATCGATCTTGTGAGGGAGCACTGAAGTGCTCAGCGCCCTCCCCGCACCTCCGCCGAAATCGCGGGGCCCACGGGGCAGGTGCCTCGGGCCCCCCAAGAGAAACTGGGCCCGGGGCAGCTGCCCCGTTTGCCCCGCGTTAAAGACGGCCCTGGGTATAAGATGGAGAGTGAAAAGTAACTAGACTAGTGCACGGTTTAAAAAGTTGGTACGTCTGAATCAATTTGTGCAAAAAAAAGAAAAACATTTTTGGGGCGAATCTGATCTTGTCCATGTGACATTTTGTTTCTCGATAATTTTGTTCATGCAGTCATTACAGGAAAAAGTAACCAATATAGAACGGAAGTGAAAAAATGCCTATTAGTTTACTGCAAAATATATATGTATATATTTATGGATAAATTTTTGCAGTAGACTGATAGGCGCATTTTATCACCATTTGGATCACGGATCAAATAAGAAGAAATAACAAATAGATGGAAAAAGGGGAGGAGCAGTAAAAAATATCTATATTTATTTAATATAAAATTAAATAAATAACATATACATCCACTGGGTGCACTCAGCCTTAAAACCAATGTGTCGGACGACATTCCTAAAATCCCCTTGTTTCAGTTCCTTATAAAGTGTAAATATACAGAAAGTTACCCTCCCCCAAAACCCACCCACCCGCCCCTCCACCCCCCCCAAAAAATACATAGTTTGCATCAACAGACAATAGGGGTTATCCCGGCTATGAAGGAAAAGAGACACTAGACACATATTTGTAGCAGGGGCACTGTGGAACTGGGGGATAGGATTGGGACCAATCAGGGAGTATCTGCGCATGTGCGGCAAAGCTGCGCATGCGCACCAGTGAGCAATGACGCTTCTGAATAGAAGCGTTTTATTGCTCCCTGCTTGCACCCTCCTATTTCGTCATTTTGACGAAATAGGGGGCGCGGCATCAGGAGGATCCCGGCGCTGTATCCGGGTAAGTAAAATCCCTTCCCTGTAGTGACCCTTTAATGTTATTATGTTATCATTTATATAGCGCCAGCAAATTCCGTAGCGCTGTACAATGGGATAAACAACTCCTAGTTTACGAAATAAGAATATACCCGGCGAGTAAAAAATGCTATCCCCCCAGATTTTTGGGGGTTCCAATGCCCATGCTCACTAGGAGAAGGCCCTAGGACAGGTTTAATTGTTTTGTTTGGAAATTGGTTTAATTGTTCAGGATGCATAATTGTTTTATTTGGAAATTGATATGATATTAAGGTCTATGTCAGAGGGGATGGTCTGTGGCTCTTCCCAATGCCTGGATTTTATGTCCCTCGACGGGGGGAAGCCACACAGGCAGGATCCCACTGAAAGACCGTACATATTATTATTTTATTATTTATATAGCGTCATCCGATTCCGTAGCGCTGTACAATGGGTGGACTAACAGACATGTAATTGTAACCAGAGAACTGGACGTACACGAACAGAGAGGTGGAGGGCCCTGCTCAATGAGCTTACATGCTAGAGGCAGTGGGGTATAGTGACACAAAGGGTAAAAGTAGGGGTAACGAAGTAGGTTGCTAGAAAAGTATTCACTGAGGGCTTAGTAGATAATTTTGACAGTTGCAGGAGAGGAGTCATGCAGGGGGTGGGGGATAAAAACCTGCTAGCAGTTTAATTGATATGCTTTCTTGAAGAAGTGAGTTTTCAATTATTTTTTGAATGAGTGGAGACTTGGTGAAATTCTTACGGAGAAGGGAAGGGAGTTCCACAGAAAAGGTGCAGTCCTGGAGAATTTTTGGAGGCGAGCGTTAGAGGTGGGAGTAAGGACACAGGATATACGTAGGGCCTTGAAGGGACATACCTGTGTATTAGGGAGGATAGGTAGGTTGGAGCAGCATTATGTAGGGACTTGTAAGCAAGCACCAGAATTTTAAATTGAACCCTATATCTAACTGGGAGCCAATGCAGGGACTGACAGAGCAGGGACGCGTGGGAGGTGCGGGCAGACAGGAAAATGAGCCTCGCCGCCGCATTCATTATAGATTGCAGCGGTGAAATATGGGAAGGGAATTGCAGTAGTCAAGGTGAGAGAGAACAACAGCATGGATCAGCACCTTAGCCGAATCTGGCGTTAAATAGGGGCGGATGCGCGCTATGTTTTTGAGAGGAAAGTGACAGGATTTGGCGATTGATTGGATATGAGGGGTAAAGGAGAGGTTGGAGTAAAAAAGAAGACCCAGGCAGCGAGCCTGCGAGGTAGAGGTGATGGTAGCGCCGTTGACTTGGAGCGAGACAGACACTGGTGTGGTAACACTTGAGGGAGGAAAGACCAGAAGTTCTATTTTGGACAGGTTGAGTTTAAGGAAGTGAGCAGCCATCCAGTTGGAAACAGTGGCGTCTCTAGGATTCATTTTTCGGGGGGGCACATGGAGGGCCAGTGACAAAAGTAGGGGGGCACATTTAACCCCGCCCTCGTCGCAGTTTGACCCCGCCCCTGTCGCATGTTAAGCCACGCCCCCGACACAATGTGTTTTGTTTTTTTAATAATACCTGGTGGAGGATTCATTATTTTCCACCAGGGATTATTAAAAAACAAACACATTATCCTTGATACAGTGCCATAGTTGCCAACATTTGAAAAAAAATTTCCAAGGACATTTTGCAGCACAGTTATCAATTACTGTCTGGGTATATTATCCCTGGACAGTCAGTGCTCTCTGTATAATACAGGGTTGTGTGTATAATAAATTGGGACAGTCAGTGCTCCCTGTATAGTGCTGCTCTCTGTATAATACAGGTATGTTTGTGTATAATATCCCAAGACAGAGAGCAGCACTATACAGGAAGCACTGACTATCCCGGGATATTTTATACACACAGATCTGTATTATACAGATAGCTGAGCATAAACCCCAATCTCTAGACTACTAGTACCTATCAACAGCAGCTCCCAGACGCGTGTAACAGGGCTTAAGTGTGCGGCACACACACAGACTCTGCGGCAGCTCACACAGATTATTCAGCGGTAAAGTGCACTCGCTGGCAGAGCCAAACTGGGAATCCAAAGCAGCCCTGGAAAAAAAACATATGCCATTCCTACAAGTCAAAAAAAAAAAATGTATATATATATAGTACAGTAAGCACACAAGCTCACTGACATGCGCAAATAGGCTTACTGACAGACAAAACTCTCTGACTCACACACAAGCTTACTACAGACACTCACTTGTATAAACAGAAGGCTCACTACAAAGAAGTTCAGGGACACACACACAAGCTCACTAAAGACAAGCTCACTGACACACACATGCTCACTAAATAGAAGCTCACTGACACACACAAGCAGTACCATTTTAACAGAGTTAAGGGCCCCTGGGCAAAGCAATGCACTGGGGCCCTTCCTACACAACAACTCACAGGAATTTTAATTATTGATAGACTGCTGAGTCCATACACACACACAGACTGCTGAGTCCATACACACACACACAGACTGCTGAGTCCATACACACACACACACAGACTGCTCAGTCCATACACACACACAGACTCTGCTCAGTCCATACACACACACAGACTCTGCTCAGTCCATACACACAGACTCTGCTCAGTCCATACACACAGACTCTGCTCAGTCCATACACACACACACACACAGACTCTGCTGAGTCCATACACACACACACACTCTGCTGAGTCCATAGACAAACACACACTCTGCTGAGTGCATACACACACACTCTGCTGAGTCCATACACACACAC
>OW240912.1:378008320-378084208 GCA_933207985.1 Pelobates cultripes
GGGCACACGGGGCAGGTGCCTCGGGCCCCCCAAGAGAAACTGGGCCCGGGGCAGCTGCCCCGTTTGCCCCGCGTTAAAGACGGCCCTGGGGACAGGGGGTTTGATAGAAGGGGGGCAGCAGATTGTGAATGTGGGAGGTATCAGTCTTAATTAAAACTAAATAAATATGCTTCTATATTTTAATTCTGAATGTAGTTTGAGATATATATATATATCAGTTTGGGGATTTCTGTGGGAAAAGCAAGTCTTATGGCTTGACTGGTGTGCAGATTTTTGTTTAACATTGTATTAACTATATATATATATATATATATATATATATTTATATATATAACCATAAAATATTGCGGGTGTTTTTTTACCTTTTACATGGGGGGAGGGGGGAGACCCAAACACAGGATTCGCCATGGGTGCTAAATACTCTAGGTACACCCCTTGGTGATGCAGAACAGCAAAGATAAAATATATCTATCTAGTCTACTCATTTTGCTTTCTAAAAATACAGTTTTTTTGTTTTTTAACTAATTTGTCTTTTCTCCAGATTGGCCACCTCTGCTGAAAAGCTATTCCATGCATCTAAAACTATTATTGCCAAAAATATCTACTGATCTCCCAATGAATGCAGGCTTAAATCTGTCATGGGGTTACTTTTCTGCTGATGTTGGTGTAGTGATGCGCTGAATAAGACTTGGTAGAATCATCATCAAAGGAAAGGCAATACTAATTACCATTGATACCATTGATGAAGCCTCAAACCTTCAGTAAACAAGGGTGGTATTAGTACCAAAGATGAAGGTTCGCCTATTCGTATTCATATTTCTTAACATTTCAAATGGACAAAGAAGAATGTGTGAGTGGGGGTGTGATCAGAGCTGCTCTGAGAAATTGTAGGTGATTTACTAATAACTTAACAACAATTTATGCACCGAGAATGTCATTTAAAGCAAGAACAATGTATTATATTTACACAGACTGATTTCTAAACACATTTATTGTAGTTTAAAGACACATTACTTGGAGTATTATTACTATTGAGCTCTGCTATACACTCGGACACACCAACAACATGGAGCTCCTGGAAAAGAGGGATAATATGTTAGAAAGAAGGGCAGAAGGATTTGGGCCCAAAGTAGGGACTGTCCCTCCTAAATAGGGACATGTATGACGCATCTTGGACGTAAAAACCCAAGGGCAGAGTACAGAATATTTGATAGAGTTCTAACCTCAACATATGAGGAAAGGGATTTAGGGGTGATTATTTCTGATGACTTAAAGGTAGGCAGACAATGTAATAGAGCAGCAGGAAATACTAGCAGAATGCTTGGTTGTATAGGGAGAGGTATTAGCAGTAGAAAGAGGGAAGTGCTCATGCCATTACAGAACACTGGTGAGACCTCACTTGGAGTATTGTACACAGTATTGGAGACCGTATCTTCAGAAGGATATTGATACCTTAGAGAGGGTTCAGAGAAGGGCTACTAAACTGGTTCATGGATTGCGGGATAAAACTTACCAGGAAGGGTTAAAGGATCTTAACATGTATAGCTTGGAGGAAAGACGAGACAGGGGGGATATGATAGAAACATTTAAATATATAAAGGAATCAACACAGTAAAGGAGGAGACTATATTTAAAAGAAGAAAAACTACCACAACAAGAGGACATAATCTTAAATTAGAGGGACAAAGGTTTAAAAATAATATCAGGAAGTATTACTTTACTGAGAGGGTAGTGGATGCATGGAATAGCCTTCCAGCTGAGGTGGTAGAGGTTAACACAGTAAAGGAGTTTAAGCATGCATGGGATAGGCATAAAGCTATCCTAACTATAAGATAAGGCTAGGGACTAATGAAAGTTTTTAGAAAATTGGGCAGACTAGATGGGCCGAATGGTTCTTATCTGCCGTCACATTCTATGTTTCTATGTTTCTATGTAGGAGGTATGGATCAGTCATACGTGGGAACATCAAGCCAACCATTATTTGTTACCCTCCACTCCACAGGATGGTTTGAAAGTAGGGACCGTTTGTTGACTCCTACCTGATTTTAAATACCCACCGCTTTAGGAGTAAATATGAGTCAATTAGGGACCACTATTAGTCCATTTTGGGGGAGGGCCATCCACTGGGCCTTCTCCAGTTTTAGGGGATCTACAATAATGTTGTTTTTTTTTTTTTAAAAATATACTTTTAATGTGCGTTTATTTATTTTATATATTGCAGCCAAGAGCTATTCTCTGCTTCTCTTGGCTGCAACATGAAATGGGTTAAATGATCACTATAGTGTCAGGAAAACAAAGCGTTTTTTCTGACACTATAGTGCCCTGAGGGTGCCCCCATCCTCAGGGTCCCCCTCCCGTGGCGCTGAAGGGGTTAAAACCGGGCTCCCTCGGCGCTGGTGACCTCTCCCCCCGTCTGACATCACTGGAGCGGAATGCACATGCACGGCAAGTGCCGAGCACATTCAAAGTGTCCTAAGGAAACCATTTCTCAATGCTTTCCTATGGACGCTCTGCATGATGAAGGTGAAATTCGCCTCCAGCGTCGCAGATGCGCCTCTAGTGGCTGTCCGCAAGACAGCCACTAGAGGCTGGCTTAACCTCAAATGTAAACATAGCAGTTTCTCTGAAACTGCTATGTTTACATGTGAAGGGTTAAAACCTGAGGGACCTGTCACCCAGACCACTTAGTTGAGCTGAAGTGGTCTGGGTGACTATAGTGTCCCTTTAATTTGGAACTCGCCAATAAGATTTTACCTGTGCAATCAGGATTAATCAGCATTTAAGCTATTTAAATTGTTTTGCAAGTTTAAGGCATCTTTAGTTGTACTGAATTGAGACATAGTTTTTTTGGCATTAAGTTGGCCAGTTTGGTGTCCACTAGACAAATGGCGGACATAGAATGTATCGTGAATTTCTTTATCCTCTAGGCATTATGGGAATATTTGGCTATCAGTAATTTATATTGCACATTGACAGCAGCTAGCTAGTTTCATTGTACAAGGAAAGGGTCCTTAATGACATCTACAGCAATTATTTTCTACTGACGTGAATTCTCTATTCTCTATGTAGAAGTGCAGAGACTGCCTTGGCACAAAATTATTACAATACATTTTCTTTATGTTCTGTTTCCCTAAATGCCATTGTAAAGTATCGCTATGCTGCTTGATCCCTGCAATAAAGAGCAGTCTGCAGATGGTTCTATTAGAAGGATTAGTTCCATGCAAAAGAACACATTGAAAGAAACCCTTCTTATCAGTTCACCGCTCTTTTAAAACATATCCGCTGCACTCAACCTGTCAAGTGGTCATGTGGCAGTGGGATCCCGGTGTTTAGGGCAAATTCAGGTCAGACATTAAAGGCAACTTAAAATTCCTGGTAACCAAAGCCAGGACAACTCATTTTCACAAAGATTGGATGATCTTTAACTTTATTGTTTCAAAACATTGTATTTTTTTTTTTATCAATTAAAGAACACATAATCAGCCAATCAAATAATAATCTGTGCATTATATTTTTGGATAAAGTTCAGAGATAGTACTGTGTCCTGTGATACTGCATAATTCACAATTAGATTAACCACAGAATAATCAACAAATCTGCTTTTGATTGTGAAAATCTGCTGAGTGTGAAAATGTTGGGTTGCACAAACTATTATTAACTATTATTATCTCCGACATCCTTAAAGCTCTGCAAAGAAAATTCAAGAGCAGATGTCATATAAAGACCTATACTAATTTTTTTCAATAACATGTGATGCTGAATAAGAGTTTGCATGATGCACACAGACAGAGTTATTTACTTTTAAATTAGATAATTAAAAGGAACTATAAAGTGAATTCTAAATTTAAGGCCAGAGTAGTCAAATTGAAAAGCATAGCTGACTTAGAAAAACGTTCCAGTTTGACTATTTTACCTTAAATTTATAATTCACTTTGAATTAACTTTTCATTTTCACTTTAGTAAATAACTCTGGTATGGCTGGCTGAGGTTCTAGAGAACTAAAATGCCACAAGTTGGACGCTACGGTCAAATAACAATAAAGTGTAAATGATCATGTTCTTAATGGACACTGTTTGACATGACATTATCAAATATCATTATTGTGATATCTCATCTGAAATCTACCCCTGTTGCAATTAATGTCCTGGAACATCTTCTGACACAGGCTCAACAGCTAAAGATAGCACCTAACCCGTCTTATGATGCGTGGACCCATATATTGAGAGATTGCCTTACTTCCTGTTCGATAAGATGTGCCAAAAAGGAGGAGGTTATGCTTAGAATAGACAGAGGATACAGGGCACGGTTCCTGGTATCACAGGGCGTCTCTCTCTTACAACATGTTCACTTTTCATCCTTTTATCAAACAGATCGAGACCTGTGCACAAATCCATAGTAAACATTTGGCCTATTCAGAGTTTTAATCTCAAATAATCACTTTTTTCATAGACTTCTTCACTTTCCTTTTTCTAGTTTACATTCTCTGGAACTGTATTAATCTTTATTCTGGTCACTAGCAGGTATCTAATTTCTAGACTTCTATTATTATTAATTTTTCTCACTAATATTAACTTAAGAAGCCTTTTTTTAATCTAAATTGTGGAACTGGATTTCCAGTTTACACAACTAGCCAGAGAGTTTAACTAAACTTAGAATTTCTTTACTACAATAGAATTGTAGATGTTCTTTCCCAACTCATGTTGGACAACATTTTCCTGAAAGTTGTTTGTTAGGTCACCAGAATGTATACTAAGTGTTGCACAGATCTCTAGTTATATATAAAAAAAATTTCATTATATTGTAATAATGTTTTGCCATGCGAGTCAAACTCTAAAATATGCTCCTGGTCGAAATAGTTGGTGACTCGATTTTATTTCCTGATTTGTGTTTTTCTTCAATTTTGAATTGTACAATGGGTACATGATGTTAATAAAGGTAATCAAAGTTCTCTATTTTTTGACATATGAGAACACTGTCAAGACCTGTTCAAACAGCCAACAAAATATATTTCAGGCAAATTTCCACAATTTTTGGTAGAACATGTTGAAAAGCCGAACTGCCAAATTGCAATGCCAACGAATCCAGTATCAACATTAGAATGAAACTGGCTTTTTCGAAAGAAAACAGTGATTGCAATGCCTATGATTGATTATGTGTTATATAGTTTGGATCAAACTAAAAGGCTGTTTTTGTGCAGTGTGCTCATTTCTGAAGTAGTGCAGTATTATATTGTGCTACTGTAGCAGAAATGGTGAGACATATTAAACTTTCTTCTCTCATAGAGAAGTGCACTTACTACCTTCACAATGAAAATAGAACAGACACAAAAAAAAAAAAAACATGGAATACTCAAGACTCCTAATAAAAAAAAAAAACACAGTACACAAGGAACTAAGTTAATGAATATTAAAATATCATTTGGACGACTGGTGGCCACCATCCTACCGGCTGCACAAGCCAAAAAAGTCACCCTGGACGGGACATACCGCCTACCTAAGTCCAGCAGAGCCCCAGCAACGGCAGTACAGGATGCCATAGTGCGATTCTCTCACTCCCACGACAAAATAGCCATCTGGTCAGCACTGCGGGGCAAGACCCCACTCATCTTCGAAGACGCTAGCCTCACCTTCTATCAGGACCTCACGAGATCTACCCTGCAGTGGTGGAGATCCCTCCAACCTATCACAAGCCAGTTGAGAACAGCAGGCATCAAATACCGCTGGATGTCCCGACCCTCCTAACGGCCCTGGGCCTACCATCTCCGGCATCGACAGACGACAGACGGACAAACGTCCACAGCTGGAACCCATCCCGAGTGGCCCCGTTCGTACCCACCGCCAGCCCAGCCGTGCATACAGGGACCTGAACTCCCATGAGACTGTAAATCTGTTTGACAAGTGTTATACCAGAACTTGTTTTACGTTACTCACAGTTATTGCCCATATGAAAACACAACACACACACATGAGGCCTCCTAAGAGGACCTACCACCCCTAGACCTCCAATGCCTGGTGACAGGGCACTACAAGGCAGGTGTCCCGCTCCACACCGGCCAGCTCTCCCCCACCACCCCATCCTCCTAGGTAAGGGGTATCACCTAACGAGGGCCAGTTCACTCACCCTAAACAACCATACCATACGCTGTAATATGATAGCACCACACAGAACTGCCGGACCCAACCCATATCTAATACCACTCCAGATTAATTACCACGCAACTCACTACCACAAACCTCACGCTCGCAACTAAATCCACTACCCATCTCAGACACACTACAAAGCACACACTTTAAAAAGTGCAAAATAAGTATCGTTATGTCTGTTTTCGCCATATAAATGCTTTATGTTGACTAATCCCGCTGTAGCTGTTGGGGCTCAGTGGAACAATATGTTGGATGTTACCTATAATATGCACAACAAAAATAAAGAATTTAATATATATATATATATATATATATATATCATTTGGTGCGTAGTTATTTTCTAGAGTAAGTTTGGGCTTGCTTACAGCTAGAGGGCGCATTGAGTGTATGAATATGTGAAAGAGGACAGTTCATTTGGGACTTCATGGGATAGGTCGGCTCCTTCTCTCCCACTAGGGGACATTTTTCTATTTCCAGAAATATATCAACATTAGGGATGTGCATGGGAAAAATATTCGGTTCGGTTCGGCATTCCGAAATTCGGGACTTCGTATCGGTTCATCATTCCGAAATTCGGCACTTCGGAACTTTGGCACTTCGGGAACTTCGGCACTTTGGGACAGGGTAAGTGTAGGGTTAGGGGTAGGGTTAAGTTAGGGGTAGGGTTAGGGTAGGGTTAAAATTACACACTTCGGAAATTAGGCACCTTGGACATTCGGAAGCATCCGAATTTCTGAAATTCAGAACAAAACAAATTGCACATGTCTAATCAACATCCAGCCTCAGTTGTTTGCTGGATGACTCCATATCTAGGTTCGTTATTTAGTTTATATCTGGATAATATGGGATTTCATGTTTCTCATTAGTTAGAATTGGTTTTGTTCAGAGACATTACATCCAATAAATGTGGATAATTTTATGACAATTCCGTTCATGCTGTGTAAATGTTAAATTATTTTCCCTAACATCTGCTTGTTTTACTGATAGGTAACCAACTTTGCTAAATACCATAAAGAAGAATATAGCTACTTGTAGTTAGATACATCTAACATATATTTACTTATCAGTCTCAACTTTATGAGTAGTTAATAAAGCTTAACACTTAGTAACCAGACAATGACAGAGATAGTTACATTAGAAGCAGTGATCTGTCCCATGCCTTGGCTCAAAGTATACAATGGACTTCACAAGGAATATAGGTGTATACATGTCACATGGCCGGCATCATGTCTTCAGCTCATGTTATCTCCGTCTTAACTTTACAGTTTATATAACGGAGCTGTGGCCATGCACATCTGAAGCTTAATTTGCTATACTAATAGAAGCTGTTAGTAAACTCGTAGCAGGTGTGATGAAGTTGCTGTTAGCTTAGGCAGCAGCTCCATTTATCTAATCTGATAAACTGAAATTGCTACCAAGTTCTGTGATGCGTCTGCGGAATATTGTCTGCTCCATTTGAACTCAGTAGTAGCATAAGGCATGACTGAGTCACATTCTGCTTTGGTGAACTGTCCCCGCAGATGTTACCAGCACTGGGGATTTACAGCAAGCGGGAACTTCAGAGATGAGTCTATTTTTATTTGCATTAACAATAGGAGTTTACACCAACCAGGAGGGGCCCTTTATTTATTTTTTAGCTCACATAAATAATGTATTCCTCTGACGGCACAGACTTTTGCATTTGAGATTTTTAAATGAGTTATGCACCTAAGGAAGTTGTCTCAACAAAATGCATTGTTTTAATCATCAGTTTATTCAATCATAATTGACATCCAGCACTATGGTTTCTATCTCCCTTCCAGGGTTTTTTTGTGTCTAAAGAGTTTAGATAGAGTTTTTATATGTGAGCAGTAGCAGTTGGGATTCTATAAACATGTCTAACAATTATTGTACATATTTTAATGGGACATGATTTCTGAGCCAGTGCAGTCACCATCGCCAGAATTAGGATTTTAGTTGCATTTCAGCTATTTGCTATCTTTTGCAATTTTGTCAGTTCATTACAGCTCTCTGTGTTTTAAATGAAAACACAGGAACCAGACCGTTAAGACTCCTATGCAAGCTGGAATTAGAAATTTCATTACATCTTTTTTGGTGTTGGAGAGAGATGTAATAAAACCCAGGCTTTGTAAAATCTCACTGTCCTCCGGAAGACCACAGTGAAACAACAGCTGATTTTATTTTACAGAAAGGGCTGGGAGCAGAAAATTCATCGAAGGCCAGAAATGACAGCTGCACTTCTTCCAGGAAAGTGGAAATATCTCATTGATGTAACAAATCGATTGATCTCCTTGCTAAAATACTGTAATTATTAAAATTCCAATCATCGTTCTCAGTGACTTATGTATGTTTTGTGCTTATTGCTCAGATAAAGACCCATCAACATAATGGTAGAAGCATTTAAATATATATTTCATAAATATTATTTGAGATTTATGATTCATCTCTATCTAGCATCTTTGTGACATCTGTGCCACTTACTCATAGAGCACTCAAATCATATTGTAATTCTGCGCTGTGGAATATGTTGGCGATTAATAAATGTCAGTAATAATAATAACGCTGGTATGTCAAAAACCCGTTTGTCCGTTTCCTCCCAAACTGCTAGAGGTTGAGTGATTATAGTTCGCAGTTCAGGTGTTGATTTGAACGTTCTCCAGATGAAATACAGCATCCAAGTATATTCACCAAGCAAATCAGATGGATACCCAAACATCAGCCTAGACTAGATAAAGGGTACAATAGGAACAATTTGGCAAGGTATATTGCAGGGCCCATAGTCCTGAAACAAGAGGCTGGCAAGCAGGCTCCTCTAGGAGCTTTTGGCAAAACGACCAGACCACAGGGCGTTTGTCACATATCTCCCCCCAAAGGTAGACTAAGCAGGTGCCTGACCTCCTGTCGGTCGGTGCCTGAGGTAGTGTGGAAGCCCACCCACAAACAATTGTCTGACCTAGTAGCCTCCTGCTCCATGATCTGTCCCAGCAGTTCCCGGTTTCTATGTAGGTGCTGTCCATCAACACTGCTCTCTCCCTTGCTCCCCGTCGTGGAGCTGTTGGTGCTGGGTGGGCAGAGGCCAGCGGTGCTCTGCCCCATAGCCAGAGTTTTAGCTGGGGTGGCCTGTTTAACGTCAGGCACCAGAGCAAATGGACAGGTAGGGCAGAGGCCAGGTGCGCTCTGCCCTGATGCCAGCTCTTCTGCTGGGAAGGTGTCAATGGAGGACGTAGTTCCCTCCACGGCACCCGGGACACGGTTAGGAATTGGTTGCTGGGGAGAGGAATCAACAACCCCTCTCCCTGGCATTCCCGCTCTGGCTGGGAAATGATGGTATCCTCTTCCCCCAGGCTCTCTGGCTGCCGCTGGGGTTGGAGATCTGGGAAGGCTGCCCAGCATCCATGTAGGGTTGGTGCAGAGACCTCGGTTCCATCTGCACCAATCGCTGAGAGTAGACTACAATAAAAGCATACACGCGATTACAGTTTCTCTCAGGTCAAGGACACTCCTATACAAAATAGGTCAATCCCTTTTCTGTGCCTGGAGATAATTGAGTTTAATACAGTGCTGACTCAATTATCTCCCAGGCACAGGGAGGGATTGACCTATTTTGTATGGGACTGTCCTGGACCTGAGAGCCAATGTAATCGTGTGTATGTTTTTATTGTAGTCTAATCTCAGGTCCAGGGGGGAGTGCCCCTTGCATGGGGACCTGTATATAAGGGCAGTTGTGGCTGCCATTAAAGACATTTGTTTTACCTTTATGAAGTCTAGGCTCATGTTTGGGGATCTGATTAGAGAGCTATATTCACACTCTGGGGATTGCTATAATCACTATACTTGTAATTACAACTCTTGCTCTTGTAAGAGCAGCCTGCTTTTCTCTCTGAGCTAGGAGAGGTCTACCCGCTGGAAGCTGGATTCTGGTCTTGTGCCCATGATGGGCAGAGGACATCGAGACCCCAACCAAGCTGAGGTGGTTTGCGGTGGTTATGGTGTCCTAGCGGTGCTTATGGTACTCAAGGATTACTAGGAAGCAGAGATTGACGGAGGTAGCCGGTAGGGGTGCCAGGCGGTCTGTTACACACACCTCCCTACATTGGTGTCCATAGAGTCGGGATGCCGGTGGGAGGGGGTTAAGCTGGTGGGCCAGTGATGCGATTGTGTCAGCCACCTTTACTGGCAGGTCAGCCTTGCGTGAATACACGTCAGGTGGCCTGCCTATCATGTTAGGTCAGCACACTAAGGGCAGACAATGCAGGGGCCATGTGCACGTCTAATGATGTGCTCATGCTATGCTTGTTGGGGGACAGTTCACTGGTGTCTCCAAAAAGGGGGACACCAAAGAACTAAGTCAAGACAGGACCCGAAAATCTTGACTGGACTATCCCACCAGAACTAGGAGGGTTGAAAGGCATGATAATAATTTTATTAACTCTATCAACGTTGCTTGACCTCAGGTGGGAGTCAGAATTGCTATGCCAACATTACAAATACAGTGACGATCAAATTCTCTGGATGTTACCCGAACCAATATTGCTTTAATCAAATAGAGCACTTTGCCTCTTCCTACTTGTAATCTAGATCTAAAACCAATGCTGATAAGTATTGCAGAAATATCATGGCATCATGGGAAATGTGGTTTAGAAACAACTGCAGTCCAAAGATTAGCCATCTCAGGTCTGTATCCTAAGGATGACACATAGTAAAACAAAATGATGCATATATATAATCCAACAGGAAGGTCTGGCTGGTAACATGCTCGGCTGGACCTCATCTTCATTCCTACTTCGTATGGGACTCCCTCTGGGCACACAGTATGATAAATAGTCCATGGTTTATATGTTCAGCCTGTAGATAAATAATCTTAATTTATCCAGTCTTTCATTTCCTCTGTTTGCACATCTGCATATGCCTCTGCTGTAGAAAGGAAATTTTGTATGGAAAGGAAATTGTTTTAAACAACCGGGGAAAGAGATCCAAATACTGATCTTGATAGAAGTATAGAAAATACATAGCATTTTTTTTTTTTATCCTTTACATTTATTTTACTCAGTTCATATGCATCCCAGGGTTTAAAGGAATTATTCCTGTTGACTGGAACGTAATGAGACAGCTGCCTTGTCTTGTTGAAAGATGTGTTTTGAAAGTGTAATCGCAGTCTCTATTCACAGACTATAAAGGAACAGCATCGTCTAACCTACCCAACTTAAAGGAATGTCACCATGTTTTACTGCTGGTATAACAGGAAATGTATCCAGATCCTTGTTATGTTCCAGTGTTCCAATTATTATCTATCATTATAATCATCATTAACTTAGTTTTCAGTGAGTCCCTTGAATTTCTCAGACCATTTGAAGAAGGCTTTCATAATCCCGTGTTCCTCTATGTCAAGCGTCTTGTTGTCATGATTTGTGTGTTTTGTTCGCTCGTTCTACAATGTTGTTGAATATGTTGGGGCATTATAAGAGGAGTTTTTTTTTTTTTTTTAAAAAGCACATTAAAGTGAAGAAAAAAACAACATTAACATGATGAAAATGGTTAGCTAGAGCAAGGGCATTTTATGTTTTTAACAAATCTGTGTGATGTATATTATATTTTTATTTTTTAGCATGCACACTGCCCCAAAACTGTCTGTGAGATGGTGATACAAGCTTAGTGACAGTGTAGCATACATCTTCTAAGTTGCATCTGCTCATTCACAAGTTTTAAAAGTAAAGGTACATTTAATATACCATCTCATTATTTTTTAGTACGTTTTTTTTTAAGAAATACCTTGTTTTCTTTCCCTCCTCCTTTATGGCAGCCATCATTATGCATCTAAAGTCAGAGTACCATCAATTGGGTAATAATAACATCTATGGTTAACACTGTAAAGGAGTTTAAGCATGTGTGGGATAGGCATAAGGCTATCCTACCTATATGATAAGGCCAGGGACTAATGAAAGTATTTAGAAAATTGGGCAGACTAGATGGGCCGAATGGTTCTTACCGTCACATTCTATGTCTATGTTTAGATTATCAGTTATCTAACCCAATATTTACTCTTCTTTAAAACCAAATCACTGCTTTTCAAAATTGTGTACAGCATGTTCTGTCACGAGATTTTAAAAAGAGACTAATTTATAGTGTACAGTCTACTTTAGTAAATCATTATTGTGCGGTGCTGAGTAATGTATGGGAGATTTATAAATTGAAACAATACTTATAAAAAAACAATACAAAAATAAGCCAGAATTCAAGAATAATGCCAAACCCTGGTACACGATGAACTAAAGCGTGTCCCTTTGAATTAGATACAATGTTCGGTGCTGGTCATTTATTCAGATTTTCTATGTTTCATTTTAACCGTGTAAAAATTATTCTTAATTTACTAAATAGTCTGTGAAATGGGGCCCATTCTGCGATGTCTTTGGACATTCACTCAGTTAGGAAAAGTAGCTGGAAAGATAGTTAACCTTCCGTTACTTTATTTACTAAGCTACTCTAATACTTCTGATGAGCAGACCTTTAGATTGTACACAAGCTAAACAATGGTTTTAAGACAGGACAGCGCAACAACAGCTGCTCCTTCTGTATTCCACCAATGGATTGCAGCAGCTGTTGTGCAATGCTGCCATGTGTTAATATGAAGCGAGCACAATATTGTTCGGTATGGTTTCACCAGTGTGTTATTTTAAGGTGTTTCATTATAGAAACATACCTAGTGGTCTCTCTGTCGTGTCCATTCTTCTTTCTCCTCTAGCACCATCTGTATCTGGGTTCTCCAAAGATGTTCATGACTGATGCTGTTTTCCCCTTTATTCTGGCATATGCTCAGTGAGGCAGGAAGTGATATAACCTACTGCTTCCCATACTGATATGATTAAATATACTGAACGTGTATATGCAGAATTTGCCTGCAGGAACATGATGAAGTAGGATCCTTCAAATTCTAAAGAGTCATTGGACCTGTCATTTTTTTCCAAAAAGTCCCCGTAACTGGTTTGAACAATGTAAGGACTGTCAGGCCTAGACGGAGAATTGGAGTCCAGAATGCATGGTATGCAAGATAGCCATGAGGCACGGAGAGCGTTGAGACCTCTGGTATAAATGGTCACATTGTCATGCCATGCTGTTGGAATAAGTGCCAAGAACAGAGGAAAATAATATAGTTAGAGCTAGGCATGTGCATGGGGAAAATATTTGGCTCGGTTCGGCATTCCGAAATTCGGGACTTCAGCAATTCGATACTTCGGAACTTCGCCACTTCGGCACTTAGGATCTTAGACACTTCGGCAACTTCGGCACTTCGGAACTTTGGCACTTCGGGCACTTCGGAAGTCCGGCATTTCGGGACTTTTCTTGCAGCCACTTGGTAGATAACTCCCTAATTCCCATGGTATTAGGGAGTTATCTAGCAAAAGGCTGAAAGACCTAAATTGGTCTTTCAGCCATATTTAATAATACTAAGTAAAAATTACCTAGTATTTGTGAATTGTGTCCCTACTCGCTATACCGCGAGTAGGGGCATGTCTAGTAAACAGTGAGCAGCCTGTGGCCTATTGTCCTCCCCACCGGCCCCCACCCCTGAGCGGCGGGTGGGGGGCCTAAATAAAAATTTAAGATGGATTATTAGTTTTTTTTTGCGCTAGTTTTTTTTTTTTTTTTTTAAATTGCGTCGGTTATTATGGATTTTTATTTTGCCTTTTTTGGGGCTGAAAAAAGAAGATTTTAGAAGAAAGAAAACATTGAATGGTAAGTTTATTTTTATTTTTACAGGTATTTAGATAAAGGTCCCCCCTCATTATTTTTAGGGTGAGGGGCGTAGGTAGGAGTTTATTTTTTGGGGGAGGGGGTGACTAGGGGTTTTGGGACCCCTAGTCACCTGGGGGAGGGGGGATTAAATTTGTATTTAGGGCCCCCACCCACCGCTCAGGGGTGGGGGCCAGGGGGGAGGACATTAGGTGTCCCCCCTTATTCTAGTTTAGGGCCCCCACCCACCGCTCAGGGGTGGGGACCAGGGGGGAGGACAGTAGGTCCCCCCCCCTTATTTTTGTTTAGGGCCCCCACCCACCGCTCAGGGGTGGGGGCCAGGGGGAGGACATTAGGTCCCCCCCTTATTCTAGTTTAGGGCCCCCACCCACCGCTTAAGGGTGGGGGCCAGAGGGGAGGACATTAGGTTCCCCCCCAATTTGTATTTAGGGCCCCCACCCACCGCTCAGGAGTGGGGGCCAGGGGGGAGTACATTAGGTCCCACCTTATTCTTGTTTAGGGCCCCCACCCACCGCTCAGGGGTGGGGGCTAAGGGGAGGACATTAGGTCCCCCCCAATTTGTATTTAGGGCCCCCACCCACCGCTCAGGGGTGGGGGCCAGGGGAGAGGACATTAGGTCCCCCCACCTTATTCTTGTTTAGGGCCCCCACCCACTGCTCAAGGGTGGGGGCCAGGGGGGAGGACATTAGGTCCCCCCAATTTGTATTTAGGGCCCCTACCCACCGCTCAGGGAGGGGGCCGGTGGGGAGGACAATAGGTCCTCCCCCTTTTTTTACTTTAGGGCCCCCATCCGCCGCTCATGGGTGGGAGCCGGGGGGGGGGCAATAGGTCTTTTTTTTTTTTTGGCTGCTCACTTTTTAATAGATATGCCCCTACTCGCGGTACAGCGAGTAGGGGCATAATTTACTAAAACTAAGTAATCTTTACTTAGTATTAGTAAATTTGGCTGAAAGACCAATTTAGGTCTTTCAGCCTTTTAGTAGATAGTTCCCTAATACCGTGGGAATTAGGAAGTTATCTACCAAGCGGCTGCAAGAAAAGTCCCGAAATGCCGGAGTTACATTACATGACTGGCTAAGTAACTTACATTTTATATTTATAAGTGTTGCAAATGCTTACAGCTGAATCCTCCCTATGTTTGTATACTTTTTATTTGAAATTGTATACAGTGTAACATTCTTCTTCTTTCACTGGGTAAGTATATTAGTACTTAGGCAATACTGTGCTTTGGAACTTCGGCACTTTGACACCTCAGAAATTCGGCAACTTCAGAACTTCGGCAATTCGGTAATTTCGGCAATTCAGCTATTCGGACATTCGGAAGCACCCAAATGTCCGAATTACCCGAAATTCTGCCGAATTTTAATTCAGACCGAAACGAATTGCACATGTCCAGTTAGAGCAAGTGTGTTTGGTCTGAACAAGACAAAGGGCAGTAAACTACATAGTAACACAGGAATTTAAGAGGACTGGTCCACGTTGAACCAACAAAGTATCAGGAACATGAAGCATGGTAAGATTGAAGTCAAACTGAGTATCAGGTGAATGGTAAAATTATTACTACGTGAAAATGATACAGGACAAGGAGAACTAGCTGCAGAGACTAGAGAGATGAAAGGAGCAAGAAAAAACAAAGATTACATTTACCAATATCTACGCACATAATATAAAGCGAGGTTTAATGCAAAGAGAGCAGCTTTGACCATTCTAATTAAAAACAATGCAGTCTATGTAGGAATGACACTAGGCTAGTGCAGTAGCCTAAACCAGGAACTGTCTGGAATTCACATAGGAATGAAAAACTACAGGCCAAAATAAGGTAGGAAAAAGATAAATTGGAGATTTTTTGGAGGCTTCTCAACAATTTACAAAACTACAAATAAGTAGTAAGATAAAAAAACACTAAAATAAGTCAACCTGTGCAAAAATATATTTCAGACAGTTTGTCCTAATCAATTCCCTTTTAATCCATACCCAGATGATTTGATTGTCCAGGATTTACTTGTAGACAAAGCGTTAGTTTGATATTTATCTTAGAAATCTTGTTCAATTAATAAAACTCCTTCGGTAAATCCCAGACAATTGATTCATCTGGACGTGGATTAAAAGGGAATTAGATTTGAAACTGTCTGAAACTAAGTTTTGCACAAGTCTAAAAATAAGAAGAGTAAATGGTAAGACATTGTATCTGCTCAGGATACATGATCCATTTGTCTGGTTACAATTACGTGTCTGATAGTCCACCCATTGTACAGCACTACAGAATTTGCTGGCGCTATATAAATAATAAAATAATAATAATAATACATGCAAAAGGTAGTGGTTACCCCACTACAAAAGGAGCACACAATGTTTCCCTGTATGTGTAAGGTCTGGCGATTTGGCCTTCTGAAATACATAACACAGCCATGCAACATATGTCTTCATGCTGGGGGTATCTGATACATGCTGACAATGATGTAGACCTGCTATCTTTCCCATACACATATATTTTACAGAATATAAAACACATCAGATTATAAGTATTTCCCATATATTTCAATAAAAAAAGTAGAAGAAAAAAATAAATAAAAATAAAGCATTCTATATGATAATAATAAACTCCAGTTTATGTGTATAAGGGATTTAGCATATGTGGGTGTGTACAGGTGTGTGGAACATTTAGGTAACATAGTTTATGTGTGTAAGAAATGTAGTGTATGTGTAAGGGATGTAGTGTGTGTAAGGAATATAGTGTTCGTGTAAGGTATGTAGTTTATGTGTAAGGGATGTGGTGTGTGTGTAAGGGATGTAGTGTATGTGCAAGGGATGTGGTGTGTAAGGGATGTAGTGTTCGTGTAAGGGATATAGTGTTCGTGTAAGGGAAATAGTATGTGTGTGTGTGTGTGTGTAAGGTATGTAGTGTATGTGTAAGGGATGTAGTGTATGTGTAAGGATAAACTAAGGATAAGGATCATCAAAATAATTCGAAACCTTTCATTGATACCTAGTGTCTTATTTCACATTATTTGGAGAAACACACTTCATCATCATGTTACTTTGAAATGTTGGACTAGCATACACATTCACTGATAAAATCAAACACTGTAAAAGAAAACTGAACAGCATTACAAGAATTGTTCACAAACCTACCTCTAGCAGTGCTTTAAACATTTTCTTGATCATCATGATCACTATAATTCCTACACACTGTTTGGGGCTTATTAGAGTAACAGTTTTATGTATAAAATATGGTGCATGCACACTGGCTAAAACATGGAAGTGAATAACCACTATAGTGTATTTTCCCATGTGAAGTCAGACTAAGTGAGCATGGAAACTAAGTGAGCATGGAAAATTGCAAATGTCCATTAGAAAATCAGCATAGGTAATTAGAGATTTAGCCAATTTGAAGAGGCTAATTACCTCTCTGCAGATTAAACCTGAGTATCTGGTGAGGGAAGATGAAACAAACACAAAAAACGTGACTTCTCAAAAGTAACATGTCTGTTTCTTTGAAAGACTGGTGCAGTTACAGCTTGTCTCTGTTGAACTATGCTGAAACTGGGTCAATGTTTCCAAACTACATTGTTGCATTATTTGACCACTTGTTTTGAAGCAAATACGGATATCCTAGATTCTAGAATATGACGAACCTCTCATGGATAATAAATCATAGCATGCATGGGTGCAAAAAAATATAAGTATACAGCTTTTTAGAAACATAAAGTTCTGCTTTTTGAAGTGGTCATGGTGGTAGGAGTCTCGATGTGCAGAGTTTTTAGTTGAAACACTGCACATTCAGAGTTATTGTTAATTGTGTGTCAGACTGCCTAACGTCAGTTCTGTGCATATTTCACGTCCGTCGTTAGCACCCACTGCATGTTGCTGATAGATGTAACTG
This sequence comes from Pelobates cultripes, assembly GCA_933207985.1. Classification (NCBI taxonomy): domain Eukaryota; kingdom Metazoa; phylum Chordata; class Amphibia; order Anura; family Pelobatidae; genus Pelobates; species Pelobates cultripes. The sequence continues at coordinate 378,026,096 of OW240912.1, forward strand.
CTTTTCAGCTCTTGTCTCTCCTCGCTCCAACACTGAGTGAAGCTTTTCCTCCTTGGTATCCCCTCTGCTAATTTTTTAAACCTCCACCCTCCCTCCTCCTCCTCCATCCCCCCATTCCTCCTCCTCCATCCCACCATTCCTCCTCCATTGCCTCCGTCTCAGCCTCCCTCCTCTGGCTAAGAGCGTGAACCTGCTCTTGGAGCTGGTTAAATTGTCCAATCAAAGGCTGCTTTATGACGGGTCACCAAATTGTACTGAATTAAAAAAAGAATTGCAAAATTCAGGGGGAAAAAATCAGTGACTATAGATAGTTGGAAATGTGTTTCCCAAATCAGCTACTGTTGCCTATTTTCAAATTTGGTTTTAATTTAAAAGGTCAATAAAATATCCTAACTGAATAAAAATTGGGGGGAAAGGGTTTTAATTACCTTTTTTTCCAGTGCAGCGATCAAGATCAATGCTTCTAAAAGTCCAATCCACTGCTTCTCATTGAGGAGCATTGGGGACAAAGCGCATCTGCGGCAGTGCTGTACTCCTATTGAAGGTTAGCTGTGAGAACCGAGTTTATCTTGTAGACAGCCACTAGATGCATATTTATCCCATTTAGTATCTACTAAATGGCAATGCTTTACATTACAGTGTTTAAACTAAGGGACAACTGCACCCAAACCATTTCATTGAGATGTAGTAGTCTGGGTGCCTTTAGTGGCCCTTTATCTGCAATAAAGTGCATAGTAAATAAACCCCTTAGAGTTAGTTGTAACGTAGTATTACAGAAACAAATTGTGCCAGGTCTGGGTGCCATGTTTACATAGCAGGGTTAATCCAACCTCTAGTGGCTGTCTTCCTGCCAGCCACTAGAGGCTCATCTGTGATGCTGGATGCGAAATTCGCATCCAACATGCAGAACGTCCACAGGAAAGCATAGAGAAATGCTTTCCTATAGATAGTTTGAATGCGCGCGCGCATGCGCATTCTGTTCCACTCGGGAGCTGACGTCGGCAGGGGAGGAGAGGTCACCAGCGCCAAGGGAGCCCGGCGCTGGATTAAGGTAAGCTGCGGAAGCGGTTTTAACCCCTTCAGCGCCACGGGAGGGGGACCCTGAAGGTGGGGGCACCCTTAGGGCACTATAGTGTCAGGAAAACCGCTTTGTTTTCCTGACACTATAGTGATCCTTTAAGGAAAAAAGATTGCAGCTGCATGTGCAAATGGTCACTGACAAAACTATAACAGTGGCAAAAAGGGCATCCAAAAATAAGGTATTTTTCCATAAAAAGTACATAAATAGTAAATCAAAAGGAACACTTTAAAAAATTTTAACCATCCATGGCCTGTCTGGATCGGTTTGAATAAAAAAATATATCCCCCATTGATTATTTTAAATACATAATGTATGCCCTATAGATTATTTCTAATAAATAATGTATGCCCTATAGATTATTTTGAATAAATAATGTATGTCCCATAGGCTGATTTGCATTGAATAAACAAGCTAAGACTGCCAGAAAAAGCACAGATAGTGGAGAATTCTATCTATTTGTTGCCTCAATGTTTCACTGCTGCTGTCAATCAGATATTCTTAAGTTTGCAGCAGTTTATTTTGGATAGTTGATAAACAGGTGCTTCCTTTACATTTGGAAAGGTTTAAACGGGAATCCAGTTTTATGTCTGGAGATTTCAGCTGAAATCACATCAAGTCTAACACAAGTGTCAGTATGTTTACGCATCTGCGCCAGTACTGACAGCAGATACCTCGACATTCCCACAGTTGGTCTGTGTTGGACTTGGAACAGATGGCAGGCGGACGCTAGGATCGACTTGGAATACCTACAACTACCTTCTGCTTAAGTGTAGTGTACTAAATTCTGTGTGGTATAGATTTATGGTTTCTAAACAAACTACAGCACTTATATTCACACGTTTAAATATTCAGCTCAGAGCCATGCTGAGAGAATGCGTCGTTCCCTGCATCCGCATTTGGTTGCTGTTACTCGCTTGCTGTTAGTCTACAGGACAAAATAAACAACTTGTAGAAAAGGGCAGGAGGCCATCAGTAAATCAAAAATGGCATAAACAGTCTTGATTAATTTTTTTAGTATTTAGTATTTTAGATTCCGTAGTTTAATGCTGCGTTTCAGTTTACCGATGAAAGAACTCATTATTCTTATGGCATATTTGGCTCACATTTAAACCCTAGTCCCCTTCTGTTTCCACACCAGTAAGAAAGAATTGAACATGTATCAGTAAGACTGCTCTTAGGAAGAGGAGGTAAGGTACAAACTCCAGGTGACAAAAACACGTGAGAGGTGCTCATAGGCCTGTTGCCTGAGACATACTAGCACAGTCTGATTCAAAGTTAAAGGACCACTATAGGCACCCAGACCACTTCAGCTTAATGAGGTGGTCTGGGTGCCAAGTCCAGCTAGGGTTAACCCTTTTTTTTTATAAACATAGCAGTTTCAGAGAAACTGCTATGTTTACATTGAGGGTTAATCCAGCCTCTAGAGCCTCTAGTGGCTGTCTCATTGACAGCCGCTAGAGGCACTTGCGTGCCTCTCACTGTGAAAATCACAGTGAGAAGACGCCAGCGTCCATAGGAAAGCATTGTAAATGCTTTCCTATGAACTGGCTGAATGCGCGCCGGCTCCTGCCGCGCATGCGCATTCAGCCGATGACGTCGCTAGGAAGGAGGAGAGCTCCCCGCCCGGCGCTGGAGAAAGAGGTAAGTTTAACCCCTTCCTCTCCCCAGAGCCTGGCGGGAGGGGGACCCTGAGGGTGGGGGCACTATAGTGCCAGGAAAATGAGTATGTTTTAGAATAGTTCTGCATTTTTTTTATTTTATTTTTTAACCACCAGATGGTACCTTTGACATTAGTAGTGTTTCCACTAAAGTGTGAATTATCAGTATGAATAAATGGGATTTCAAAGTGAATTTCGAAATGTATTTATTTATAAAATATTTTACCAGGAAAGATACATTGAGATTTCTCTTGTTTTCAAGTATGTCCATTTAAGCCGAAGTAGGCGAAATAAAAAACTTCTGCAAGTCAACAATGTTTTCAGCTAGGCAATTTTGGCCTGTACTTTTAAAGGAACACTGTAATGTTACGAATACAAACATGTGTTCCTAATGGTATAGTGTTCTAGTATCTAGTGAGATGACCACTGTGAATGAAATAAAAATGTGATTTAATTATCTTATTCCGTCAGTCTCTCTGTATTTTCTTCACCTCTCTAGCTGAGATCGGGAATCCTGATGATTTCAGCCAATCCAGTGCCACTCTATGTAGGGTACTCTGCATCTCCATTCAGGGCATGGAGACGCTAAGGGTCGGTCCTTCAAACTTTGCGGGACTGACACATGAAGTCCCTCTAGTGGCTGTCTGAGTGACAGTCACTAGAGGTGGTGTTAGCCATGTAATTTCTGCCTTTTTTCAGAAAAGGTAGCGTTTACTCTGCTCAGCCTGTTGGGACAGTTTCTAGACACCAGAACCAAAGCATTAATGTGCCTATAGTATCCTGTTAAATTAATTTGTCTTTATTATCCTTTTATCAACAGAAAATCTAATTTATTATTTAGCATAATGGAGCCTAGAGTGCCCCTTTAAATGTGTTAACTACTTCATTACAAAGTTTCCAGGACACATTCATTAATAATATCTTTTAACCTTATGATCTCAAGCATACCCACCCTCAACTATTAATTACAGACTTCCTTGATTTGGTTACTAGACAGATTTCCTTTAAAGCAGGGAAAATTAGTAATTGGCCAGCTCCTGTAACCTCAAATTAGCACTGCGGATGAATTTGGTAATTCAATGCACTGTGAATTCTAGAATTCCTGAATCTACCTATTATACATTATGCCACAAAATTGGAGAAAAATCCTAAATGTACCCATGTATATATATGTAAATCCTTTGTGCAGTTATTTCATTATTGCATGTTACAAACATAAAAAGTACATCCAGCTCTATTGTCTTCCGTGGTACATAAATGAAAATTTTAAAAGCCTTAGGCATCATGATACAATGTGTTATTTTTGTGAGGAAATCAGCCTGCACCTGCATTACCAGGTTATATACACATGTAAGCATGCATGATCTGTCAGTTATTTATTGTGCTCATGTATAGCATGTTAGTGTGCACATGTACAGTGTGTCAGACAGTCTGCACATGCATCTTGCTTAATAAGTTTCAGTATAAACTGCACATTAGTCATGCATAGCACATTGTCTAATCAATCTATGCATGTGCAGCATGTTGGTTAATAAGTCTATACATGGGCTGCAAGCAGCGACGTACAAACCGTGGTCACAGGGGTCGCAGCTGCGGACCCCTATGACCGGGTATCTGCCGCCTTCGGGCCGGACTGGGAGAAAAATTCGTCCCGGGCATTTTTTTTTTAACAGCGACCCACTAAGAAGGGGGCGGGCCAGAGAGGGTGTGTTTCGTCATCACCAATGACAAACACGCCCCCTCTCAAAGTGAGCATGTTGGTTCCATACTCTTCCAGGGCAGACCGTGCGCAGAGCTCTGCTAAAGAGCTCTAGCATGAGGAAAAGGCCCTGTATTTGTTCTGCACAGTGCAAGCAAATTTAATAACATGCTTGCACTGTGTTTCCTTGCAACTTGTCTCTGGTATCTCTATAAATGGATACCAGGAGACAAAAGGGCCAGGAAAGACTATTGTGCATGTATTTGGAGCCTGCTTGTGGGATTACGTGTGTGTAGAGTGAGTGTGTAGAGTGAGCTGATTGTGGTGTGGAATTGTGTAATAAGGTCGGTTTTAGTCGTGTTGTGTTTTTGGTGTAATGTAATGCATATGTGGCTAGGGGCTGTAGAGAATGTGTGTATAGGGGATGTAGTAAGTGTGTGCATACAGGCTATAGTGTGTGTGTGTGTGTGTGTGTGTGTGTATAGATGATGTAGTGTTTGTAGGGGATGTAGAGAGTGTGTGTTTAGGGGTGTAGTATGTGTTTGTTTACAATGAATCTAGTGTGTTTATAAGGGATCCAGAGTGTGTATTTTAGGGATCCAGAGTGTGTGTGTGTGTAGATGGTGCAATGTGTGTGTATACAGGAGTCTAGTGTTTGAAGGACCCAGAATGTGTAGGAGATCTAGTGAGTGTGTGTATATAACGGATTCAGAGTGTATAAAGGGATCTAGTGTGTGTATATGATCCAGAGTTGAGTAAGGGATCTAGTGTGTGTCTGGAACGAGTGCAGTATGTGTGTGAGGGGTGTTGTAGTGTGTATATATATATATATATAAATATGTTCGGAAGTATTGTGTGTGTAGTGTGTATGTGAAGGGTGCAGTATGTGTGTGTGATGGATGCTGTGTTTGAGGGGTCCTGTGTGTGATGTGTGGGGGCTGTGTGTGATGTGTGTGTGGGGGCTGTGTGTGAGGGTGCTGTTTATGATGTTTGTGAGGGTGCTGTGTGTGATGTGTGTAAGGGTGCTGTGTGTGATGGGTGTGAGTGTGCTGTGTGTGATGTGTGATGTGTGTGAGTGTGCTGTGTGTGATGTGTTGGAGAGTGCTGTGTATGATGTGTGTGAGACTGATGGGTGTGAGAGTGCTGTGTGTGATGGGTGTGAGAGTGCTGTGTGTGAATATTAGAAGGGATTGTGTGTTTGGGGGTAAAAAATAAAAATAAATAAGTAGGCATCATATCCCACTTCTTACCTTTTAGCCTAGGAGGGGGGGACCGGCACGGTGGTACCTGGGAGGTGGGGGGAGAGGCACTCTGACACCATCCCTGGTGGTCCAGTGGTGAGTGAACTCTAGCCTGCGGGCTAGAGTTCACTCTCGCAAGATCCGATCGTTGCCATGGCAACGCAACGGATCTCGCAAGAGGAACCCGGTGGAGCTGCAAGATAGAGCTCCGCCGGGTCCTCTTCCTCCCCAGCTGCATGTCTATCACAAGGGGGCCGGTGAGGGAGATCGGATAGTGCCGGCCCTGCAAAGACCGGCAGGGGAGGTCACAGGATGGCCAGTCCGGGTCTGGCCGCCATCATCTTCTGCGGCCCTGGCCCACACGGGAAAACCGCCGATCTGCCGTCCAAGGGGTCCATCGGGTGGTCAATGCTATTAGGGCCACCCGATGGATGTGGATTGTCAGGGGGCCCGGTCAGCGTTGCCTGTCTGTGTGTCGGTCTGTATGTATGTGTCTGTGTGTCTGTCTGTGTCTATATGTGTCTGCCTGTGTGTGTGTGTGTATGTGTGCCTGTCTGTTTTTTTATGTATGTGTCTTTGTATGTATGTGTCTCGTGTGTGTGTCTGTATGTGTGCCTGTCTTTCTGTATGTGTGTGTGTCTGTATGTGTGCCTGTCTCTTTGTATGTATGCCTGTCTGTTTGTATGTGTCTGTGTGCCTGTCTGTGTGTCGGTCTGTATGTATGTGTCTGTGTGTCTGTCTGTATGTATATATGTGTGCCTGTCTGTCTGTTTGTATGTATGTGTCTGTGTCTATGTGTGCGTGTGTGTCTCTATGTATGTGTGTGTGTGTGTGTGTGTGTGTGTGTGTGGGTCTGTAAGTGGGGGAATAGGGAGGGGGGCCACGGATCATTTTTGCACCGGGGCCCCATGGTTTGTGCGTATGCCACTGGCTGCAAGTTATTTAAAGGGACACTCAAGACCTCTAAAGCGCTTCTTCTTGCTTAAAGGACCACTCCACACCCCAAAAGCACTTCTGCTTGCTGAAGTGCTTTATGGGTGAGGAGTACCCTCATTTAACTAGAGTTTATAAAAGTGTTGATTTCTATGAGAAATCAGCACTTTTATAAATTAACTGGGGAACTCACCCCTGGCTGTCAATCAAACTACTTCCGTTAGCTACCTACTACTTGAGTGTGTCTGCCTCACCTTCCCTCCCTAACAGACCTCAGACCAGCTTCAGCAGTGCACAAGCGTCGGCCGCATGTGCACGCCGCGGTACGCAAGTGTGCATGAGCCGGCTCATGTGCACGCTGGAGCCGGTTCACACGTGCACGTGTGGGCCAAGTCAGATTTGTTAACCAGATTGGTTATTTCCCTGTGAAGAGACTGAAAGTCTCTTGTGGGGGGAAAGGGGCAGGAGCTTAGAAAGGCTGCAGTCAGAAGAATCTATTTGTAATCTATTTTAGGCTATACCCCCAATGAATACAAGCAGAAAAACATATATGTATGTATTCATTGGGGGTTTATCTACAAACTGTGGGTGGGTTTTGGGGGATGGGTTGGAAGAGTGGAGTGGTCCTTTAAGTGCTTTATGTGTAACGAGTGTGTCCTCTTTTTTTCATTTTACAAAAATTGAAGATATCAATAAAAATGGGTACTTTTATAAATTAACCTGGTTACTCCCCTCCTTATTATCCAGAACAGTTGTGCATAATAAAAGTTAGACAAAACGTGCAACATTATATAGTCCATGCTAAGAGCAAATGGTAGTGATTCAGCATGCTTTCTTTTCTAAATCTCGTTAATACGTGTTTGTTGAATACAACACATTATTTCATATAATAAAAAATACAGGTACCGTCTATTTCCACAGTGAACCTGACCCACTGCACCCTTGCTGCTAGAAAAAGGTGATATTTATATAAAAGCCACTAACAGCCCCAACACATTTTATAAGGCCCACATTGGCTATATTGTGATATTGAAGTAATGTTACACTTGTTCTGGTGCATGAATGTCATTTTTCGCAGATACCCCCATGAGAACCTTTAAGATAGGATCCTATTAACTATTATTGCAAGGAGTTCCACATATCCGCTGGTTTGCAGGTGTATGGAGCTATTAAAAAGTATAATAGACCCTTTGAAGGATGTAGAAAAAAAAGTTACACAAATAAACTCTTTCTGTGTGTGCCAAAATCTCTGTTCAGTATCCCCCGGAGAATCTGAGTGCCTTTTGTGTTGCAGCCTGATAGGACCCACAGAGGATAGAAGCCAGACGGAACAGAACTTAATATTTAAAGCAGATTTCCCTTCCAGTAACATAAAGCCATCAATACACAGTTAAGCAGTTTAACAGTTGATATTCTTGTGCTTTATGTTCAAAAGCTGTTTTCCAACACTCTATACCGAGTCCAACCAACCATCAGAAGTGACAGGCATTCCTGAAACTCAGCATGGCTCATTGACTTTGCACAGTACCAGAAAGACTTACACCTATAAGACGCCTTTTAAATATTAGTCCAGGTTAGGGCAGCGAGCTGAGAGGCATTGCCGACTGACAGATCCCTGACAGCACTTGTGAAATTTCTTGGTGGTCTTAATTTATAAAGAAAAAACACAGTGTGTTAGTTTTTGCCACAAGAAAAGCCTGAATTGACAAGCTGATTAGTGATAGGTGTAGGGCACCTGAGGGAAATAAAATTTGGAGTGTTTTTTTTTTAAATATTTTTTTCGAGGCAGTTAAGAATTGATTTTGTTTTGGGGGTTTTTCTCCTAAAACAGCCATGGTGGTATTCCCACACGCTTTTCTATAGTTTGCTTTTATGTGGGTAGGTTTATTCCGAATTCCAGTTCAGCTCCTAATTTTGGGCACAAGGAAAAAAGGCAAAGGTTTAAAGCACCACTTTTTTTCTTGTGTAATGGGGAGTGCAGCTATGTTCAACTTTTTATTATTTAAATATTTGACTTTTTGTTTCAGGGAATTGGAGTGAACACCTATAGACTATGTGCCTAGGTATGTCTGTGATGTAAATAAATATGGCTCTGATCCCATTTAGGTATTTTGGGCAAACTGGTCTTCAGCTAATTCAATAACGTTCCACAAACCGATCTGACTTTTAGAGTAGGAGAATTCTGGTCCTTAATCTCTCCACTGGTCAGGGAAGCCCTTGTACAATTGCCCCAGGGGATTACCTGGCTAAAATCCTCAAATGAAACAAGGTTTTGTCCCAGAAATATCATAGCTGGCTACCAGGAATCCAATTTTAATGGGACAGTCTATATAATCAGGGTCCTGTCCCATCATACCAACTTTGCATTGTATTAAGGGCACAAACACCATGCAGAGAGCACTGCATGGTCCACCCTTAGTGGGCCTGTCTCCTTGAATGGTATTCAGCCTGTCATGCATTCATGTAGGTCTGTCCTCTTTGAGTGGTATGAGTGATGCAATTTGCACCAGTAGCCCACCGCCTTTTCCCCTGCCCATCAGAGTTCTGCTTTTCAATAAGCTGCAGTTGGGGTGTATAGGCTACCCTCTATTTAGTGTGAAACACAGCCCCTTGTGTGTTTTTGTTTGCCACATTTCTAACCCTCGTGTGGCCTAATGAAGAGCATCGCTATCCAGCGCTGTATTTAGCGCAAGGCAAACAAGGCATTTGCCTTGGGCGGCACTTTCCAGGGGGTGTCAAAAAATGCCCCCCCCCCCAAGTGCCCTGGCAAATAACTTGTTAGCTGTGACTTATAAGGGTCCAAGAGGTGGCCAACTGGCCACCTTTGAGCCCCCCCCACCCCCAGGGTGCCCAGACAGTTTTTTTTTACCGATGGGCGGATGTGACATCACTCTGGCGTCCAGGATCACTGAGCGGCGCGCAAGGGAGCTGAGCAGGAAGATCACAGCTCCCTCAATGCCTATGTTGCGCACCCACTCATCCCCTTGCCTGCCCACCCTCCATCTTGCATGCCTGCCTGACCACCATCATGCCCGCCCAGCGGCCAGCCCAGCAGCCCCACTGAACCCCAGGTAAAAATCCACCCAGCTCTCCTAATGGTAGGGAGGCTGAGTGGATTTAAATTAAAATAAAAGTAAATAATTATTTATAAATGTTGGGGAGAAATGTGTGTGTATGCCAATGCATGTGTGTGTAAGTCTGTCAGTGTGTGTGTTTTTGTCTGTCAGTGAATGTGTTGTTATATCTGTCAGTGTCTGAGTGAGTGTATCTGTCAGTGAGTTTGTTTGTCCGTCAATGAATGTGTGTGTATGTCTGTCTGTCAGTTTGTGTGTGTCTGTCTGAGTGTGTTTGTATGTCAGCGTGTGTGTGTATGTGTCTGTCAGTGAATGTGTGTTTATATCTGTGAGTGAGTCTGTCAGTGAGTTTGTTTGTCAGTGAATGTGTGTTTCTGTGAGGGAGTTTCTGTGTACGTCTGTCAATGTGTGTGTCTGTCAGTGAATGTGTCTGTATGTCTATCAGTGTGTGCCACTGGACCCCAAGGAAAGTCACAAAAGGTAGGAAACAGGAAACATTATGTATGTGTCTGTGTCTCTATATGTGTGTGTGTCTGTGTCTCTGTATGTATGTGTGTGCGTCTCTGTGTGTGTGTGTCTCTCTGTATGTGTCTGTGTCTCTGTATGTATGTGTGTGTGTCTCTGTCTTTGTATGTATGTATGTGTGTCTGTGTGTATGTATGTGTCTGTATGTGTGTGTCTGCATGTGTGTGTGTGTCTGTCTGTCTGTCTGTCTGTATGTATGTGTTTGTGCCTGTGTGTGTCTGTATGTGTTCGGGGAGCCACGGATCGTGGGAGAGAGGAGAGGAAAGGGGGGGGAAAGGGGAAGAGGCGAGGGGGTGGGCCTACGGTTCAGTTTCGCACCGGGGCCCCTTGAATTGTGTGTACGCCACTGCTCTTCCTCTTTGTGTGTATGGATGTCGTAGCCCTTCCCCAGTATGTATTTGTGCCTCTGCCATATAAAATTCCTATTGTTCCACTATGAAGTAAAATGCCCATGTTATTTTTGTGGACTACTGTTGTAAACCTCTTAAATAGGTTTTTTTTTAGCAGCGCAGATGTGTGTGTGTGGACTACAAGTGCTGTCTGAACATCTTGAGAAATGTGCTTCACAAACATCTACACTGCCAAAATTAGCCATGAAACTTCCCACCAAACAAATGTATACTTCTTAGTAAATATTTGCCTTCATATCCAAATCTAGGATTTGGGCAATTTCACTTTTCTGTTTTATAGAACTGGATAAATTACGTATTTACTCTACTTTGAAAAAACAAAACAAAAAAAAAGGGAAATGTTACTAAGCGATGTTCGGCTATTGAGGGAGAAGTCTATTTGTTTTTCTATTTGTAAGGGACTGAAGCACAGCATCCAAAGTCTGAGATTCATGTGATAGCACAGCAAAATGTTTACAACCATCTTGTCACTTTGACAAAGGCTAAAGGATTTGACACCCAGCAATGTGATAGATGTATGTGGGAACATCTGCCCATTGTCAGAGGCCTTAAAGGAACCTCAGACAAGCGCTGTGCTGCCAAATATGATTCCATTATAAGACGGCCACCCATAAACAAACTCAAATCGCTGTTATGACTACAAAATTCCTGACTTCAATTTACATCACTAATGAAGTTTAAAAATACCAATTCAGACACGGAATCCTACAAGCTAAAGAAAACACAATTTATGGCTGAAAATGACAGCAAATGTTCGTCTCATGTTACATTCATGGGTTACAGGCGTTAAGTTTAACCCTTTGTTTGAGAAAGCCAGACAAATTTACCTTTAAGGGGAACTAAAAAAAAATACTGAACAGTGTAGCATTGATTAAAAGACGTGTCTGGTCACTGTTCGACCTAAATTAGAATGCTTAACCCTTCCCTCCGGCACCTTAAATGGTATAAAAATTTGTAAATTGTTAATAACAGTATGGTTTGGTTTCGTTTTTGCTGTTTGTTTGTATTTTTTGTTTTGTTTTTAAGCTCTCTTTATGCAAACATTAACTTATCAATCAGAATGAAAGGATATTAGGTGATCAAATAAAATGTTTTTAGTCTATTTTTGTGTTAACATATGTAACATTTTTATTTTCAGTGGAGATGTTTTGTAAATACATTCAAGCTATATTGTAACCAAAGTGGAAAGTATTCAGACCCTGTTTTTTTTTAAATCAGTCAATTGCACTTTTTAGTTGTTTGTTTGTTTGTTTTTTTAATCCCTTTATTGAAGAGGCACTGTCACTTCTCAGAAAGTGACAATTCTGCAATCCTGCACCTCTTTTGAGAATGTATTGATGTGTTTACTGGGGAGAGGATAGGATTGCTGCAGAGTACACATTTGGGCTTCTGATAGGAAAATTCCATATAATCACATACTCACTCAGGAGTGTTCTTTAACGTCTTTAACTTTGTCTTTCTCCAAAATTCTGTTCTAAAATGTGAATTTTGAACCTAAAACACTGAACTCATGTGATCTTTTTGCCTTAGGAGCTCTTTGTTAGGGCATCTTCAAAGGCAATGGAGTAGATCAATATTTGATGTTTGCTTTTCAGACAATAGCTATTACATAACAAGGCTATATTAAATAGGAAACATAGAGTGAAGTAAGCCCTATACATTATTATTAGGATTTAAATAGTGCCAATTTTTTCTTCCTTTACAATTATACTATTGGGTTATTTAACAACAAGTAACTGACAGGCAAAAATAATCGTAAAAAATACAGATTAAGGAACTGCGCACATGAAAAACACAGTTTTACATTTTACAAAGCTCTTTAAAATCACTTCTCTCAGCAAACAAATATGGGATTCAGTTCCACCATATGGCCATATTGTGTTAAGCCCACTATTATGCCATAGTACTTGGATATCGGTGGGTCCTACAATAATTTTAAAATTTGAAACAAATTAAATAATGCTAGAGCTTAATGAACTAAATGCTGAAGTGTATTTAAGTAATCTGTTGTAAGAGCATTGTGAATATATATCATGAAAAAGTATTGTTAGAAAAAACACAATTCGAAATAATGCAGTGTCAAACTAAACGATTAAAGTGGTAGTGTTTTGATGTATATACTCACAATGCATATCATATATCTGCTCTACATCAAATAACAATAATATTAAAGTGACATTGCTATCCAAAACCTCCTCAGATGTATACTTTCTTGTGGTCACCTCCAAAGGGACATCTGAATCAGAGAAGTAGGGCGGCATAGAGAGGAGTGGGGTGGGATGTAGAGCAGGGCATCCCAGAAGAATGGTGCCGCCCTTCAGATATCTTGTAGATAAGAATTAGCTATGTGGGTATGGACAGTGGATATGTGAAGGTCATTCACAGAGCAGGGGGAATGAGAATATGTGTGTGTTTGTAATGTAAAAATGTAATGAGGAAATGTTGAAGTCTTTGGAAGTCAGTCAGTAGTTTTAGAATGACATCTCCTAATAAATAGCAAATGCTAGGTGTTTACTGTTTAAGTGGCAACTGTAATATCATAGGGCAGTGGGGGTGACAGTCTGTCCCAGTGAAGAAGGGGTTAAATGGAATGCTGACAGCCTGCTCCAGTGAGGAAGGGATTAAAGGGAATGGTGTCAGCCTGCCCCAGTGAGGAAGGGGTTAAAGGGAATGGTGACAACCTGCTCCAGTGAGGAAGGGATTAAAGGGAATGGTGTCAGCCTGCCCCAGTGAGGAAGGGGTTAAAGAGAATGGTGACAACCTGCTCCAGTGAGGAAGGGATTAAAGGGAATGGTGTCAGCCTGCCCTAGTGAGGAAAGGGTTAAAGGGAATGGCGACAACCTGCTCCAGTGAGGAAGGGGTTAAAGGAAATGGTGACAGTCTGTCCCAGTGAGGAAGGGGTTAAAGGGAATGGTGCCAGCCTGCTCCAGTAAGGGAGGGGTTAAAGGGAATGGTGACAGTATGTCCCAGTGAAGAAGGGATTAAAGGGAATGCTGACAGCCTGCTCCAGTGAGGAAAGAGTTAAAGGGAATGGTGACAGCCTGTCCCAGTGAGGAAGGGGTTAAATGGAATGCTTACTGCCTGCTCCAGTGAGGAAGGGGTTAAATGGAATGGTGATGGCCTGCCCCAGTAAGTGTGTGTATGTCTGTCAGTGTGTGTATGTCAGTGTGTGTCTGTGAGTGTGTCCGTCTGGAAATGTGTGTATATCTGTCAGTGTGTGTCTGTGAGGGAGCCTGTGTGTCTATGTAACTGTGTGTCTGTGAGTGAGTGTGTGTCTGTCAGTGAATGTGTGTTTGTGTTTGAGTAATTGTGTGTGTGTGTGTGTGTCTGTGAGTGTTTGTCTGTGAAGGAGCCTGTGTGTCTGAGTGATTGTGTGTGTCCGTCAGTGTTTTTCTGTGAGTGTGTGTGTGTGTGTCTCTGTCAGTGAATGTGTGTGTGTCTGCGCCATTGTGTGTGTATGTCAGTGAGTGTGTGCGTATCTGTCAGTGATTGTATGTGTCTGTCAGTGAGTGTGTGCATTTCTGTCAGTGATTGTGTGTGTCTGTCAGTGAGTCAGGTATTGTCTGTGTCTGTCAGATTGTGTCAAATCAGTGAGTGTGTGTATGTCAGTGTATCTGAGTGTGTGTCTGTCAGTCAAAGTGTGTGTTAGCCTTTAACAGGAAGAGCTGTGGCCTTGACAGGGGTGGGGCAAATGCAAATTAGGGGTGTCCGGGTTCTATCATGCCTAGGGCAGCACAGATGATCCAAAATACACCACTGGCAGGGGGACAGTCTCGAATTGCCAAGCCTTTTTTGGAGGGTGTCCCAATCTATGGAGATACCTATAATAGAGTGAAATAATTAAAATAGAAGGAATAAGGAGAAATGGAAGAATAAAGGATACCCTGTGTTTGAGTTTATCTCATTTCATAAGCTGCACGCTATATTCTTAACAAGACATTTGTGAAAAGAACCTACCTTCCTGACATCTCAGATTCACATTAACAGATGTGGCAGATCAGATGTGATTATTACACACACACACACACACACACACACACACACACACACACACATATATTCTAATGACTGACTGGGTCCATGATTTAAAACTATCATGTCAGAAAGAAAATGACATAAGACCAAGTAGTTATTTGATTGCATTCATCCAAGGAAATCTACTATGATCCTAAGTTGTACAAAATCTAACAACATATGGAAGCCAGAGGTTGGACACACACAAAATACCACTAACACTAACACAGGTTCCATATGATGACTTTTAGGGACACTATAGTCGTCTGAACAACTTTAGCTTAATGAAGCAGTTTTGGTGTATAGAACATACCCCTGCAGTGTCACTGCTCAATTCTCTGTCATTTAGGATTTAAATCGCTTTGTTTATATAACCTTAGTCACGCCTCCCTGCAGGTGACTTACACAGCCTTCGTAAACACAGTCGTCTGATGTTTATACTTCCTTTATTGCAAAGTCTGTTTAATTTAGAATTTCTTATCTCCTGCTCTGTTAATAGCTTGCTAGACTCTGAAGGAGCCTCTTGAATGTAATTAACGTTCAATTTACAGAGCTGGAGATTAAAAACTTTTAAAGTAAGTTAGATCTGATTGAAAATGAAACATTTTAGTTTTATGCAGGCTGTGTGAGTCACAGCCAGAGGAGGTGTAGCTAGGGCTGCATAAAGAGAAACAAACATGATTTACCTCCTAAATGACAAATAATTGACCTGTGAGACTGCAGTTGCATATTGAAATACTAACGATCCTTGCTTTCGAAATAATTATGTCATATAATGACATGCTGTAAAAAAATGATCGTCACAACATTATCAAAATGAGCATGAGCTAATAAATTACTTTCCACCCAATAAACATGTTGGTGTTTTTACTTCCACAGGCTGAGATGGTATTTAAGAATGGATACTTCTGGCTCGGATTATTGCTGGTACCTGCTGCTTGTCTGATTCGAGATGTTGCATGGAGAGCGTAAGTAGTATTTTGACATAAAGTTTACACATGTTGGCATAATGTTTTGAGCTTTCCAATGCTGGCCCCTGCTTCCTGTATTTATTTGTTCAGCAAACCCAGCATCCATGGACATGACATACCACGTGCGAGTGTTACTAATTATATACATGCTGGAAATACTACTGCTTTTGTCACCTCCCTATGCACGTTAGGACCAGACCTAATTGTGTGATTTAACAATACAACATTATACTTAAATGTTTCTAGGACTTTAGAACTGTAGTTAGCCATCCTTTGTTTAGGATCATGGGAGTTAACTGTTTCATATCCTTACAGGTATCATCCCATTCTAAACCTCCCAGACTAAACTTACACTAAGTAAGAGAAATTTTGAAAAGCTAGATTTGATAGAACTTAGTCTTTTTTTCAACCAGTAGTAATATGTAAAGATGTAACAAAATTAATTTGGTATGTGTTTGGGAGGGGGGAGGGGGAGGGGGTATTATATATATATTTGTCATTTATATGGCAATATATAGAAATATAAAAGAACTAATCAAAGTATTGCAAACAGAAACAAGAAGTTACATAGTCAAATAAACAAACTTTGCCCACAAACAATCTTGATCAGGGGTACAATCAATACTTTCCTTTGCATTATATTATTCCCTTTACTATTTTCTGACCGATGAAGCATTGGTACAGCTTGTTTTGTTTTAAAACTCACCACCAGCCTCAATGATGTCTTCTATATACAATCCTGAAAGTTGTCTTTGTTCTTTAAACCCTCATTTATCATGATGTCATTACACCCTCCTTTTGTCAAGTTAGTGTTCAGCGCTCCTAAATTTATCCCTCATATGGAAACCTAATGTAAACATGTCCAATTTTTATATCCTCTTACTATATTATCCTATAAGCACCAAAATAAAATGTTGGTGTAACTGAATGTACACCAAGCTTAACAGACAAAAAACAAGTAATAATTGTGTATACTGCAGTACACGTTTATAAATTTGCAGTAAAGTCCTAATTTTATAAATACCTAGTACCAGTACGTCATAATATCACTTACAAACTTCCAGTAAGTCAAATTACATGCATGTCCTATCACATGTCCCATATCTACCTCCATCCCCCTTATTTGGCCAATTGAAATGTTTAGCAGTAAAGTCATGGAATTTTTAAAGTGATTCTCATATCAAAAACATAATGTAGTCATACGTCATTAGATCAGAATGCTTTATCAAAACATAAACTTAGTAGGTGCTCTTTTGGTAAAAACGTTTTAAGGCTACCTAAATGATTGTTTTATCCTTCCTTGTATGTCTATGCATGAAATAGTCAACTGAGTGGGATTCCAAATATTGAAATCATATCAAAACTTATTTTTTATTGTACTCAGCTCCAGCAGTAAAAGTTTTACAGTTGAGTTGTATAAACGTAACATGACATAGCTTAGTCTACCGCTGTCAAAATAATTCCCTTTTAAGCAAGCTTTCCATAACACATCCCAGCTAATTGATGTAACAAGCTTAGGTGACCCATTAGACAACAAAACCCATCGTGATGGATTCGCCCAGTATACTCACAGACCTGGCCAGAAGTACTACACAAATCATCAGTTGTTCTCAGCAGGATTAGTAGATGTCAGTGTAGCAATAACACTGCTTTTAGCAGGATAACCTTAGAAAAGTCAGCTATTGCTGCTAGAATGGGAGCCTAGCTCCAGGAGGCTGCAAACTGAATTGGAAGAAGCATTCTGCAATGCTGGAGGCCATGGCCTGCTCGTTGAGTACAGTCATTTTCACAACATGATTGATAGAACCTTCCTGTACTACACGGACCTTTTGCTGAATCAGTAATACGATAAGAGTCCTTAAACGCATTATGGACAGAGCCTCAGATGTTTTGCAGTAGGGAAACACCAGTATAATTTAATTTACAAATTACAACAAATATATATGTGTATTATATGTATTCCTTTTAGAATATGTCTCTATATATATATATATATATATATATATATATATATATATATATATATGTAAAAATCCAAATAGGTTATGGTGGGGAAAAATTGTGATTGAAAACCCCTTCCACCTGAAGTCTGTGGATAGTTAATACAATGTTAAACAAAAATCTGCACACCAGTCAAGCCATAAGACTTGCTTTTCCCACAGAAATCCCAAACTGCAGCAATGTTACAACCGCAAAGGATTCTGGGTGGGCATATGCAAATTAGTTTAACAAAGAATCACATTTTTGCCTCATTCCATTTTAAACATGGATTCCTTTTAATCTGTGTTTGCTGTATACAACAGCTTGAAACACAATATAGGAAAATATGCAAAACCAGTGAACCACTCATGGACAGCTGTTTCGTTGTTAATGCAACTCGTCAGCATGAAGTTGGTTACTGGTTTGCTTATTGAGGCCTGGTAGTGCTTGGGAAGCGAAATCCAAATAGGTTATGGTGGGGTAACATTGTATTCATTATCCACAGACTTCAGGTGGAAGGGGTTTTCAATCACAATTTTTCCCCACCATAACCTATTTGGATTTCGCTTCCCAAGCACTACCAAGCCTCAATAAGCAAACCAGTAACCAACCTCATGCTGACGAGTTGCATTAACAACGAAACAGCTGTCCATGAGTGGTTCACTGGTTTTGCATATTTTCCTATATTGTGTTTCAAGCTGTTGTATACAGCAAACACAGATTAAAAGGAATCCATGTTTAAAATGGAATGAGGCAAAAATGTGATTCTTTGTTAAACTAATTTGCATATGCCCACCCAGAATCCTTTGCGGTTGTAACATTGCTGCAGTTATGGGATTTCTCTGGGAAAAGCAAGTCTTATGGCTTGACTGGTGTGCAGATTTTTGTTTAACATTGTATTAATTATATATACAGGGAGTGCAGAATTATTAGGCAAATGAGTATTTTGACCACATCATCCTCTTTATGCATGTTGTCTTACTCCAAGCTATATAGGCTCGAAAGCCTACTACCAATTAAGCATATTAGGTGATGTGCATCTCTGTAATGAGAAGGGGTGTGATCTAATGACATCAACACCCTATATCAGGTGTGCATAATTATTAGGCAACTTCCTTTCCTTTGGCAAAATGGGTCAAAAGAAGGACTTGACAGGCTCAGAAAAGTCAAAAATAGTGAGATATCTTGCAGAGGGATGCAGCACTCTTAAAATTGCAAAGCTTCTGAAGCGTGATCATCGAACAATCAAGCGTTTCATTCAAAATAGTCAACAGGATCGCAAGAAGCGTGTGGAAAAACCAAGGCGCAAAATAACTGCCCATGAACTGAGAAAAGTCAAGCGTGCAGCTGCCACGATGCTACTTGCCACCAGTTTGGCCATATTTCAGAGCTGCAACATCACTGGAGTGCCCAAAAGCACAAGGTGTGCAATACTCAGAGACATGGCCAAGGTAAGAAAGGCTGAAAGACCACCACCACTGAACAAGACACACAAGCTGAAACGTCAAGACTGGGCCAAGAAATATCTCAAGACTGATTTTTCTAAGGTTTTATGGACCGATGAAATGAGAGTGAGTCTTGATGGGCCAGATGGATGGGCCCGTGGCTGGATTGGTAAAGGGCAGAGAGCTCCAGTCCCACTCAGACGCCAGCAAGGTGGAGGTGGAGTACTGGTTTGGGCTGGTATCATCAAAGATGAGCTTGTGGGGCCTTTTCGGGTAGAGGATGGAGTCAAGCTCAACTCCCAGTCCTACTGCCAGTTCCTGGAAGACACCTTCTTCAAGCAGTGGTACAGGAAGAAGTCTGCATCCTTCAAGAAAAACATGATTTTCATGTAGGACAATGCTCCATCACACGCGTCCAAGTACTCCACAGCGTGGCTGGCAAGAAAGGGTATAAAAGAAGAAAATCTAATGACATGGCCTCCTTGTTCACGTGATCTGAACCCCATTGAGAACCCGTGGTCCATCATCAAATGTGAGATTTACAAGGAGGGAAAACAGTACACCTCTCTGAACAGTGTTTGGGAGGCTGTGGTTGCTGCTGCACGCAATGTTGATGGTGAACAGATCAAAACACTGACAGAATCCATGGATGGCAGGCTTTTGAGTGTCCTTGCAAAGAAAGGTGGCTATATTGGTCACCGATTTGTTTTTGTTTTGTTTTTGAATGTCAGAAATGTATATTTGTGAATGTTGAGATGTTATATTGGTTTCACTGGTAATAATAAATAATTGAAATGGGTATATATTTGTTTTTTGTTAAGTTGCCTAACAATTATGCACAGTAATAGTCACCTGCACACACAGATATCCCCCTAACATAGCTATAACTAAAACAAACTAAAAACTACTTCCAAAAATATTCAGCTTTGATATTAATGTGTTTTTTGGGTTCATTGAGAACATGGTTGTTGTTCAATAATAAAATTAATCCTCAAAAATACAACTTGCCTAATAATTCTGCACTCCCTGTATATATATATATATATATATATATATATTGTTCTTATGACATTCTATTTAGTATAGTCATTATTGGATCCACTAAGGCAGGTGAAACCTAAATCCAAAGTCAATGCCTTTGAAAGTCTCAAATGGAAAGTACTTCCGGGGAGGTTGTTTGCCCGGTCACTGTAATTGATTGAAAGGATCCTTCTATTCTTTACAAGTGTAAAAAAAGAAACATACCTGCTATTCATTAGGGAACTGTTATACAGGCTACAAGCTATCTAAGAACTTCATTTCTATAAATAAACGGCTGTTCCTGTAATAGTGTGCTTGCTATGTTCCACTGTCTGATATTAAGATGGTGAGAGAAATCAAAGTTGGTGGTGTGTCGAAGGAGATCTCTGAATGCACAATGAGCCAATGTCTGAAGTTGGGCATTCTATAGTTACATGGGGTTCCTTAAACCCCTTGTTTAATTTATTAGGCTTTACTCACTATCTACTCCAGTAACACACTGAAAGGAGAAACATTGGGCCTTTTTTAAATTTCATAATTTGTTCCTTTGAGAACGGGCACTTAGGTGCTGCTTTGTCACATTCGTCACCACGAACCTCCCAGCAATAAGCACATGCTAAATATTTGCTGGAAAATAATGTTGATCAATGTCATGAAATATGTGCCGATCTCTATATTAAAGAGATTATGCGGCAGCCTAGAACTTTGTCCTAGGCTGCCTAATATCAATTCTGTGCAAAAAAATATGTCTGTTGTCTGCACTGGGAGCGCTGAGTAACAAGGGAAGTCTAGCTCTTCCCTTCCTCCATGCTTTCCATATCAGAGCCCTCTCCACTGTCCCTGCCTCCCTACTTTATTTAACAGTGCTTTTGTTAATATGTTTTTATTTAATTCTCTCTGCTGACTTCTCCTTCCCTCCACCTCCCCCCCTCAGCTCTGAGTTAGGGGAAACAGTTCAATCAAATGCATTTAATTAGACCATGATAAGGCAGCAATGCCAATAAAGGAGTTGTAGTAATCAGAGCGGTGCTGGGTTCTAGGTAAGATTGCTGCTTCTTTTAACAGGTTTTAAGCTAAAACAGAGGGTGGGCATATTTGGTAGAGCACAAAAGGGCATTATAAGTTAAAAAAAAAGCAAAGGGTAAAAAAGGTTACAGTAACCTTTTAAAGTAGAAGTTGACCAAAGAATCTCGTACTGTGGACTTCTCTGGTCAAAATCATTCTAGTGACTTCAATAGCAAACTCTATTGATTTTTGTTTTCCTAATCTTAGTAAAACACAAGGCTAGCTTGGAGTGTTGCTTTAAATTTAATTTTCTAAACCAATTAGTCATGTTCAGTACAGACTCCATTGAAAAACAAAAATAGGCATTTGCAATTTTGGTTGATGCTTAGTGAATTTATTCAAGCGAATGCTCACTCAAGAGAGTGCTCACATCTTGTTAATAGGATTTGAAGCCAAACTAAAATTCAATGTTTCATGAATAATACCCCTAATAAAGGCTACCAGAGAGAAACAGTGATTAGCAACACCAACAATTAAAATAAGCTCGTATTTATATTTATGCATTTTTATTAATAATTTTCCCAAATGTCAGCAACATTATAGACATCATGATCGAATGTAAGTTTAATGTTCAGACACAACAAATACAATTGTTTGTATAAAACTAGGCATCTGCATTCAGCTCTCATCAATTCCAGCCTCTTCCTCTGATTTGGCTGCTATTTAGCTGCACAGTAAAGAGTTTGCCCTGTAGGCTCCTGTACAACACAGGAGAGAACAGGATTTGGCAACATTTACAGTTTTTCTCTTAGGTGAGAAGCAGCAATTAAGAAGAAACAATGGCATGGTTGGGGCTTTTCTGTTTAATTCTGCTTTGCATTAGATTTGGTAATCCTTTTAGCTGCTTATTATTTATTTATTATCGATTATGTGTTTCTATACATTTGTATCTTTATGATAGCTCATACATTTTTGGATGTTATTTGCTAAATAGAGAAGTGGTGTGAGTATATCATTGACTAGCAAAATATAAGCGCAAATAGCAGAATGTGGGAAAATCTCAAATTATACAAATTAATTATTGTTCTTTGAAACTCAACTATTTGGACAAAATATGGAAATTGGTTGTCAATACTCCACAGCTTTTTTAAAGGTACACTCTTCTGCTCCAATACAAAATAAATAAAAATCACTATTTAGTAGATATAACCCAAACGAAAACTTGCATGCATTTAATTATGCATTTTTTCATTAGAGTTATATCTAAAAAAAACTTGCAAAACCTGAAGTTCTCTTGTCTAACGCATTTACAAGCCCTGCCCCCTTTAAGCCCATCCAGTCTTTTTTGAGGCTGTCCAATCACAGACTTCCAAATGCAGCTCAATGCAAGGCACGTCTTTGCAAGGCAGGCCCCCTGGACAGTTGCTGCCTCTTGAGTTTAGCTCAATAAAGCTAATGAAACCAGGAAGTAACAGAAGTGGTTGCCTGATTTACAGCCAGCATATGTAACAAGGATAATTCATAAAATTGCCAATTTCTAGCTGATAGCTGTACTTTTTGTAAAATTTTAAAAAAAAGATAAACTCTTCACACATAAAACTTTTTAGTGAGCTAAAGTACATTAGGGTCTAGAGTGTTCCGTTAAGGTCATGTCTCACCCTTTCATTTTCTACTTTTTATGTATGTATTGTTATTTAATTAAATAACAGAAGGGAACCCAATAAGTCTGTCTCCATAGTGCAATTTCTATCCACACTGCCAGAAGGAAATCACTAACTCCCTGTTTTCAAATGGATTATCCCACGATATATAGATTACAGTACCTACGTAAATCCCAAATAACAGTTAATGAATCTTGGTTATCACTTTTAATTGGTCCTCTAATAAATAACTGCATGCCGAGTCTCCCAGTTTCCGTGCAGCTTACATTGAATTTCATCATTGAGGCACAGGAATTAAAAACAATATTGCCACAAATTAGGGCAAAGTAAGGAAAATATTGTTTCAGATCAAAATGAAAAGGCATCATTAGATGTTCGGCATTTGAAGTGACCAATTATTCTGTGCTCTGTTAGCAAAATAAATAGAACAATTCTTTGAAACTTATGATAAGTTTGAAAATTAGTTTCTAAAGCTGGAGTTAAATGTCTATGAAGTTGAATTTCTTTGGCCTTATTTTTTTTTTTGTAAAGTCTCTAAAACCGAAAGAAATGTCATTGAAAGAGAAATTTGTGGCATTCCCCTTAGCGGCAGTCCTCTTTTTGAAGGTATTTAATTCCAGTCTTTGAATTCCAGATTCCCTGTTGATGCAGAGGGGCGCAATATTTATATAATTATTATATTTTATTAATATTTTAAATCTCTTGTAAATGAAACCAGATAGATTATGAATTACTTTTACCCCATTTAACTTTAATTCTCTCCCCTCTCTTGTGCCAATTAAATTTTCACTCCCCTTTTTTTGTTTTTTCACCTCTGTTACTCTCTTGTCAACTTTATTGACCATATCCCAAGCTTGTTGTATTTTTATAGCTTGTCCCAAGTGTGGTATTATTATTATTATTACTAATATTATTATTTATAAAGCGCCAACAAACTCTGCAGTTAAAATTAGAATTTCTATAATTGTATATTTTTTTTATTGCATTGACGCTTCAAAAATGTTCCAGCCTAGTTCAAAGGCGTTCTATTCTATTGCTTTAGAGCTTGTTTACAAGAAAGAAATTATCCCTCACTAATAAGAACACAAGGACTTCTACAAAAAAGAAATTAACAATAGCTTGGAAAATACCTTGACATAGCAAGTATATCAGGTTTACAGCTATTAACAGCCTAAGCTCCAAATGAGCTCCCCTATTATTTCAGGAACTGGTTTATACATAGTTCCTGTAGTAATAGCAGGTCCATCAGGCTAAGTTAATTTACTATAATTTAAAATACAGGAGTGGCCAGTTATGAAGAAACTCAACTTGTATACAATGTGGCTTATGACTCTCTTATTCCATTATATATGTCTCCTGGAGTAGAAATAGATGGCGTTCTATGCTTCATCAAAGATCCTTAATGCCACCTGTGCAATATAGTTGTACACCAGGTTTTTATTGTTACATTATACACCATCATATATTGGTCTGTAACCTGCTTTATGTATAGTATTTATTATTACTTATGGTAATAGCCAACACAAGTACCAGTGATATGTTTGTATTTTTGAAGGGAGATTTAAAATATGCTATTATATGTAGAACTGTACAATAGTTCAACTATTCCCAAACGCCCTTTTCTTTTGTACAGTTCTACATATAATAGCATATTTTAAATCCCCCTTCAAAAAATAACTAAATATCTAAATATAACTAAATATCAATATAATTTAGTTACACTACTATAATATGGCCTTTATCTTCCTTCTCAGCTTAATTCACTCAGAGGGATATATATCGTAACATTCCAAAACAGCTGCTGGATGTTCAGATCATTAAACGTGCATATGAAATATACAGCTGCTGTGTTTTTTTTTATTGTCAAGTTCTATTAGCTCATCAGCGCATTATATTATCGATTATTTTTGTTTATAAATATATCAGATGGATTTTATAAATATCGATTGAAAATAAAATCTGAGCAGTAGTGATGTCCCGAACGATTCGCCGAAGGTTCGCCACGGACTCATCATTGAGTAAACTTTGACCCTGTACCTCACAGTCAGCAGACACATTCTAGCCAATCAGCAGCAGACCCTCCCTCCCAGACCCTCCCACCTCCTGGACAGCATCCATTTTACATTCATTGTGAAGCTGCATTCTTAGTGAGCTGTCCAGGAGGTCGGAGGATCTGGGAGGGAGGGTCTGCTGTTGATTGGCTGGAATGTGTCTGCTGACTGTGAGGTACATGGTCAAACTTTACTCGATGAGTCCGTGGCGAACCGTTCGCGAACCGTTCGGCGAACCTTTCGGGACATCACTACAGAGCAGGTCAAATTAACATTAAAAGAGCGTTGTATGAATAGTAATAACTAATTTCTTGCGGTAAAACAAGATTAAAATGTTGTTTCAAACAGGTCCAACACTGTTAAAGCTGGCACCATGGCAAAGTAATGTCAAAATTGTATAGTTTGTTGTTTTTTTTAGCTGATGTAACTTTGCCAATTAATAAACGTTTTCACCCGGAGTGCAAATGAACGCTAAATAGGAAATCATAGAAATTGCAATGAGATTTGCTATTTACTAAATTGCTTCCTAGTTTCATAGCCTGAAACAAAGCCATGTGGAGTAAATCCCAGGTGTAAGGTGTCACTAGGAAAATGGTGCCACACTAATTAACCCATTCACTGCAGTGGAGAGAGTAATGCTATTACATGAATACATGATGGGGTCTTTGAGACCCCATCATGTAATGAGACAGAACTGATCATATCTTTATTGTATAGAAATAATTAGTATTGAAAAAAATATGGTACATTTTACAGAAACAAAACTGGGTAATATAATTACTCCAACCCCTTCCTGCATGCAGTGGGCTTTTGGGTGGAGGGTAGCTTTTTAAAGTGGCATTTATAATGGGATTAACTCATATTCAACCCTTTGGGGGTTCTAGTAAATGTGTCAATTCACTGGAAGAATATTATGGTGATTTTGTTAAGGGCTTAACCTGTTAGGAGGATATTAAAAGGGGCCAGAAGACTGGTAGTCCCCTGGATCTAGTAATACATGGTGGCCTGGGTGCTAGATCTGGCTTTTTATACAATTCCCCCATTCAAAAGCCGACCACCTTAAAGAAACGTTGTCCACTTGTCGGATCCATAACCCATTTATTTTGGTCAAACAGGCACATATTTTGACTCATTGTTTTCAAATTGTTAATTATGTACTTTAAATATAGAGAGATAATCTGAATTCTCAGTGTCAGAGTTTCCTCTAATTACATGTTTGTTTGTTTGCTTGTTTTTTGCAGATTATCATATTTTTAACTGCAAAGTATAGTTGTGTGCTCCAATAATTTACAGACTTAAAACATTTTCCCAGTGTTGTGCAAAGCCTGAATATACGCTGGGAAAATAGGTCTACTGGCTGAGCCGAGTTATGTTTGGAAGCCAGCCGTTAAAAGAAAATCAATGTGAATATAGACTGTATTTTTATTTAGTTTTAAATTTACAAGAATTAATATCTGTATTATGTTATATATGTTTATTGTCCTTTTATAGGGCTAAGCATACTTATCACAAAACACTACTGGAGCAAGTTCAAGAAATCGAGACCAGGTCTAAACAGATGGGAAAGGCTGTAATGCGGGATTCTAATGGAAAAAGGTAAGACAATTCATATTAATACAGAACGTTTAGTTTTTCACATATTTCATGTTAATACAAACATACACAACAATAGCAGAATTTGTTATTGTATAATCATAACCTCCTGACCATAACCCTTTTATTGTAAAATTTAATTTAAAAACCTCCCATTCACAGCAGCTTCGAATGTTTGTGTTTCCAAAATATTTCTAGAATGCCATCCAATGAGCAAACACAGAATTGTCAATTTAATTTCCTGTCCGTAGCTTTATAGCTTCCGTAAGTGACAGGCTGCTCTTTTATATATAGCTCTATGTTAAAAAAAAAAAGGTTACCTAGATATAAACTGATTTCTACATTTCTGAATGTGGCAACTTGGCAACTGCCTTCCTATTGAGTTTAGCTCCACAGAACCAAACTACCAGGATGCAACAGAACCGTCTGCCTGATTGACAGCCGGTAGAAGGGTAACAAGGTTCATATGTAAAAGTGCAAATTTATATGTCTTAAATTGAAATCGGCACTTTTAGAAAAGGAAAAAAATAGGACACATACTTCACACTTGGGGAAACAGAAGTACTTTGTGTTTGGAGTGTTACTTTGAAGTTGCAACCTAAGATTTATAAATCTGCCTTGCTAGTTCTGTCTTCATTGTATAAGAATTAGAGCATGCACTGTTCTAAAATATGTTGTAAAATATGCTAAATCCAAAATGAAATGTAAAAAATTCAATTCTGCAATTGACAACCATAACCTTACACAAAGGTAAATAAATGGTCATTGTTATAGCAAAGCCATATGGGATTATTTACTAAAGTATGAATTGGGGAGAATTCAAAGATACTTTCAAATTTTAGGGCGAAAGAGCCAAAATGGAAGTATTCTACAAGTTATATAAATTTTTAAATTGCCCTTTTTTGGCCTGAAATTTGGAATTCACTGTGAATTCACTTTGAATATCCCCCCGATCACACGTTAGTGAACAGCATATGATAGGACATGATTAGCAAGACACATTTTCTCTAAACCACTTGCAACTTTTAGCCGCATTCCAAGAATAATAAAAGTGTCTTGACTTGGAAGGAGTAAACACAATCCTTGGGAAAATTAAGTATTAGATGTGAGGTCAGAGTAAATTAAATCATCAAACTGACTGTATGTGACCTACATGAGAGTCGGAGTGTTTGAACCGCTCATAATTGCATTTAATGTTTAAAATCAACACTTCCATGAGTTTTTGTGACTGATTGCTTGCTTCCCCCTGCTTTTGACTGTATTGCCTTTATGAATCTCTGCGATTGTGTTTTTAACATGTTCCACTTAGTCGTCTTGTGCCTTCATTTGCAAAGGAACCTCAAACCTGGGTAATCATTTTCAATGCTTCGTATTTATTTTTCTGTATGCTCAACGCAGACTTTCATTTATATTCTTCCGTGCAGATCTCGCTTATACTTAAAAAGGCATGCATTGAAATGATGTAAGCAGTCCACCTCTGCTCAAAGCCCCATCCCCTCTGTAGCCGTTTGTTTTCTCCCCTCCTAATTACTGCCAGATTTGCTGGGTGGTCCATCTGTGAAGTAGATAATGGTGGAGTGCTTAAATCATCCAGAGTTTGCAGTGTGTGTCATGGTGTGGCCTCTTGAGTGTTCTTCAGAATTGCCATCCCTTTCATCTGTCCTACTTGCTTCTTGGCCTCTTTCACACCTGCTTCAGTCGTGCATGTCTCTAGGGAAGGTGCCTGCAGTTGGAGCATTTGAATGGTCCACTGGGATTTTGCTTTAAATTTTGTTTGCGTTTTAAATCTGTGCCCCCACTGTTCTCATGGAGTGTTTATCTATATAGTAAGTAACTCCCTTCACAGTCCTGCTGGGTACCCCCTACCAATCTTTTTAATATTTCTGTTTGCCCAGCATGTAACTAAATCCTCATTGTGTCATACCAAGGAATTGTTGGTACACGCCCGTCGTGTTAGCGTTAATATATTTTTATTAAAAAAAAGAAAATCTATTATTGTCAAGTGCCATTTTTGGTGTGTGTGTTTTTTTATGTTTTGTTTGTGGTTATAAAACACAATGTTTTAATGATGTTTATGTTTTCATGTGTGATAACCAGCATTATAATTGTGCAGTGTATGAAAATGTATTCAGAGCATTTAAAAACACAGTGCGTTATGGGAAATGTATATAAAGCACACATTGTTGAAACTCTGAGGAATAGGACATAATAAGACAACCTAAAAAAACATGTAATTCATGTGTCATGGTAAAATACAAACAGTAATTTATTTCTCTTGGTTATTTAGCCATATTGTGAAACTAAATTAAACTATATGCAGATTTTAGTTATGGCAATATTTGTAAATTTACAGAGGGCATTATCATAAATGTATTTGAAAGCTGCACTTTTTATCAGTGAAAATGAAACCCTGATTTGAATTCTTTGTTGTGTTTGTCATAGAAGGCTGCTATAACACTTAAATTCCAGCGTCATCTTGACATGGGGTCACTTAATTAACCTGGTCAATGTGGAGAAACAAATCAGGCGTGACTGAGCAGCCTTGGTTTTTTATTAGACTTGTAAACAGCGGGAAAATATGGCTTGGCTCAACCATTGGGGGAAATCCATATTTTGGCTGAATCTTGGTTCGGCTTGTCAAATTTTTTTGGTAAGCGAGATTTCGATTCGTAAAACCAAATTTAGAAGAAAAAAAAAAAGGGACGAAAATAGACCAATCAGTGTGCTGCTAAATATTATCTATATACGGTACTTTTACCAACCTTTGGTTCACAGATCAAGTGAGAAAAAATAACCAATAGAGTTAGAAATAGGAGGAACCATAGAATATATATATTATCAATATTATAATATGTATACAAAAAGAATTATAAATCCATACCGATCGCTGCCTTGCCCTGTGTAGACATGTCAACAATATTCATACAGTTCACTGTGAATGCAGGCATCATACACACTCGTGCGCAAGCTGCCTTAGCTACGCCCCAACGTGAACAGCAACCTCTGGTTGCAAGGGAGCAATGGAAACAAATCTCTCGCTATTATTAATGTAAATCCATTCGCATACACAAGGCAACTACTGTTGTCAAAGTACATCACAGCACCACAAGTGAAAACCCAATGCTCCCAATAAAGATATAATGGAGTTCACAAAACGGAGGAGGACGTGCTTGACACATCACTTGGGGAGGGAAGAGGGGTAAATTATTTACTTAGATTATATATTGCTAAATGTTGTAACTTTTTTTTATTGTCCTGATGAAAGTTCTCTATGGAACTGAAATAAGGCTTGTTTGCCATATGATTGAATTAATTGAATAAATTGATATTGGAGTTGAAGACATAGCTCTGGTATGGATTTATCATTCCAGATACTTGATTTTCTTACCGCTCCTCCTGTTTTTCTTTCGGTTGCTTACTTTTCACGTAAAGGGACACTGTAGGCACCCAGACCATTCAGCTCATTGAAGTGGACTGGGTGCTGTGTCCCTTTTGTACTTAGTGCTGCAATGTTAAATATTGGAGTTCCAGTGTTCTCGGTGGCTGTCTTCCAGACACTAGAGGGCTTCCGGAATCGTAACTGACCTTTAGTCTGTTATCTGACACTGGATGTCCTCACGCTCTGCATGCGCATGCACATTAGACCCCCTGCATGCGCATTAGCCCCCTTCTCGTCTCAGGACGGGGGGGTGGAGCTTCTACCCAGCGCCAAGGGACATCGGCGCTGGGATAAGGTAAGTAAATAAAGGGTTTTTAACCCGTTATTTACCGGGTAGGAAGGGGCATGAGGGATGGGGTAGGCAGAGGGATCGGTAGTGCCAGGAATACAGCTTTGTATTCCTGGCAGTACAGTAGCCCTTTAATCTGTTAACATTCAGTAGCTGACCCTCTAGATGTATCAGTTGATGGGTAGCTCTGCCATATGCCAATCAGGCCTGTCCATATGAGCCTTGGAGCTTACTCTTAGGCAGAAATGTCCTACAATGGTTTTGGACAGTTGCCACTCTCGTACAGATCTTTTTGGGAGCTTTTTCTAGTGATGTGGGACAACGGGACGAAGGTCCCATATAATCACTGTTCCACTGTATTCAGGACTGTTGGAATTTATGTGATTCCTGGGCTATTTCTACTTTAACCGTGCACATTTAGCTAAGAGAGAAAATCTCTGGGACTAAGTCCCAGCATCACTCATGTAATGAGGATCTGGTGCATCTTGACAAGACGGCATTAGCGCCAGAAGTGCTGAGACTTTATGTGTGTTACATACTTACCTGCACTGATCCCCTCACTCTCTAAGGAGACGTATTTAAAGAATTCTAAGGCCAAAACCCGCTACACTAGTACTACAAGAAGATAATGGCAGAGATAACAGATGTATTGATATATATATAATGTCATAAAACACTAATACAACGGTGCTTTAGCAGTTTCTGTTCTTTATGAGACACAGCCTAGCAAAAGGAGTAGCCATGCTATGTTGATGTTTTGAAAAATTCAGTAAGTTTCATTGTGAAACAGGAAGATAAAGAGACACAGAATGGTTGATGGGAAAATTTCAGAGCACAATGCAGACAAAACCAAGCCAAGAGCATTATGGAACTCAGCACCTATAATGCTTTGTTGATTCTGAAATTAACTTGGGTGCTTTGGTTATTTTTAAACCTCAGTGCTCGGAACTCATGTGTGGAAAGAGGTGAACAAACAATTGAGCAATGCCTTGTAATTACATGTTCTAGCTGAGGCCCTCAGATTACCTGCTACATTGTATGTGTTTTTGAACTTGGCATTACTCTGTGGATTTTACTTAAATCAGAAGTGCTGGGTTGTTAGCTCAGATAAAAGAGCATGTTTTATTCACTTCCATGTCCCTTGGTTAACAACATACGAGAAGAAATGTCTTCATTATCATTTTTCAGTTAAATAACCCTCAAAGTGATCTCACGTCTACAAAAAGAAAAAGGGGAGACACAAAAAAGTGTTCATACACCTGGTTTTTAAAGAGGAAGTGTTTAGAAAATCAGAACAACCTTTTAAATCCCAAGGCAAACAGTGCCTATTTATACTGTAGATCCTCAAATAGTGTGCTTTAAGTACGTGTTCATCAGTTCTCAGACATGAGAGAGAATATTTAACAAGAGTTTTTTTTCCCCATTATTAACACCTGTTTGTATTTGAGTTTAACAATGTCTGAGCTATTATTGAACTACTCTTTGAGATGAAATAATGGATTGGCAATTCCAAGAATGACTGATCTAAGTAGCAAAACCAATCCAGAAATGTTTTGTGACCTTTTAAAATATACCTGGGAGGAAAGTAGGTACATATAGACTTTTTACATTTACTGATAATTAAATACATCTATTTTCTATCAGAAAATATCCAGAAAACCTTAGTGCACACACTAAGTAAACTATTAAAATGTTCCTTAGCTATTTAAAAACACCCCAAACACCACACTGAAACATATGGACATTTAGTTATATGGTCATATTGTGCTATATTCAACATAGGGTTAACGAACCCCCAATTACCAGTTCCTGCTCAACCATTAAAGGACCAGTCTGGGCACCATAACATCTTAATCGAAATTAAGTTGTTATGGTGCCAGGAGGTTCCTTATGCTGGCTCACCTCAAGGGGTTAAATCGATCCAGCAAGTGTTCCAGCATTGAATCTACTTGTCTCCCTGTCCTTACATTTTCTCAAAATCCAGAAACCAGAATCGGACAGCGGCACCGTTAATTGGCTGAGAGTCAAACAGTGACTTCCCATTCATTAAACTGTCTTATTGGCAGACCGCTCTAAAAAAAATCAACGGCACTGCTGCACAATTCTGCAAGAGCCTTCTTGTTTCCCAATTTGAGATAACGGAAGTACAGAGAAGCAGATAGATTCAGCACTGGAACACAGACTTTAGGATCAAACCATTTGAGAACAGTTTATACCCGTAAGGTGAGCCAGGAACCTCCTGTCATCAAAACAACTTAATTTTTATGAATATTTTATGGTGCATGGACTGTTCCTTTAAAGGACACAATTGCACTAGGAATACAAACCTGTATACCAAATACTACAGTGTCCCTGTCCCTAGTGCGCTGGGTGACTTTAGTGGTCCTTTAGGCAGTACAGGTAACTGTTAGGATGCTCCAGCAATTAGCACCCAATGCTACGGAATCCAGCAATCTCTAAGGATCCGTTTACAATCTTGTTGCAAACTTTTTATCGATCAGCAGCAACTTGCTAAAATGCCTGTCACTACTTTACAAGTAGCAGCTGCTCACCGACTGACAAATTTCACAGGAAGTTACCGGCTGCAGCTACTGAAAGTCAGCTTCCATTATTGTTTATGGGGGGCCATAACCCTCTACCCAGTGACTGACTTTTGATTGGTTTTCAACTGGCTACTCATTACCAGCTGCCACTAACCCTCAAAGCATAAAGGAACACTCTAAAGTTGAAAATACTAATACTATCTTCTTAGATTCAGGGCCCCCAGGTAACTAAAAAGAATAAATCAGTTTTAATTACTTTTAGTCCTTGTCACTCCATTTTGGCATAGAGAAGCATTTGGGACTACTGCATGTGTGACAAGCAGGGCCGAGAAGTGTGAAGGTAGGGGGCAGCAAAATGCATTTTTGCATGTTTAGCTAACACTATGGGAACACTTTGCCCCCTACCCTCCTTCCCTGCCCCCTCCAACAATGTAAAGGGTTAAAAGGAAGCCCATTTTTTTACTATCCTGATTCCAGTGTCAAAGTCACATGGTGCTAGGTAGGGTTCCTCCGCCACTGACGTCAGACAATGGGCGGGGGGAGGACCTGATGTGCAGGCACAGCAAAAGCCACACGTGCATTTTGCCTTCTTTATATAGGAAAGCATTAAGTCGGTGTTCTCCTATGGGGTTTTTCAAACGCTGGACGTCTTCTTGCAAAGCGTGAGGACGTTTAGTGTCATTTAAAAGAGTCAAATTCCATCCACTAGAGGCAGTCTTAACACTGCAATATAAACATTCCAGTCTCTAAAATTGCAGGGACACTGCACCCAGACTACTTAAATGAGATGAGGTGGTCTGGGTGCCTACAGTGTCCCTTTAAGCATACAATTTTTTTGAATTTTTTTTTTTAATTGTCACTAAATAGCATAAAATAAAAAATTGCAGTTTTGTCATTTTTGTAATGTATAGTATAGCACTGTAGAATTTTATTTGGCAAAATGATTGGCACTGTAATTGTTTTAAAGTTTTATTTAATTTCACAGGAGGCTGCACAAAACCTCTCAGACATACAGTCTTCTTGCTAGCTAGCTATTTACATTAAACTGTGCTCCTTAAATGTTTAATTTTAGATAAGGCCAAACTGATCTTTTGACAGATGTGTGCGTACACACACCTAATTGGTTTAAATGGAATGATTGATTGGAACTCCTTATATAAATCAAAAAACAAGAATTGTTTGTTCATGAAGAATAAAGTTTTTCGTTCAAATGTTTGCAAACATTGTAACCTTTAGTTACAAATACTTCATCATATCCCTTTTATCATATTTGTTTGCTTGTGCTCCTTCACAAACGTGAAGTGGATGTCAATTTATCACTGGATAAACAGACTACAAAAACTAGAATTAGTCTCTTTTTAATTCTGAGAAAATAAAGATTTATTTCCGCACTATTCTGTTCCTGTCACTCAGGAGCCATGTAAATAAATACTGAGCAACAGGACATTGTTATTTGAAACAGTCACTGCGGAGCCATGTACATCTTAAGCAACAGGACATTGCTGTTTGCTTTAAACAACGTTACAAAAAAGGATTATCCTCTCTTCACAGTTTAAAGGAAAGCGATGTTAAAAGGCATTATTGTTAAAGTGAAAAAAATAATTTAATATCCATAAACTGTATGTATTTAGAGACTGTAATGGGCTACAAGAAACCAATTTTACTATGACATTATTTTTTACACAATCAGAGCAGCTGGAAGTTAACTTTTTTTAGGACCCATTAAAATATGTCAGTACTGTGACGATAAAATGGGAATTTCCTGCTGCTGGTCCTGAAGATGTGAAAAAGGAATAAATTATGAAGTAATCGCACATCTTAAAGGGATAGTCTATGTAACAAAGCAACTATAGCTTAATGAAGCAGTTTTGGTGTGTAGATCATGCCCCCGCAGTCTCACTGATGAATTCTCTGCCATATAGAAGTTAAATTACGTTTGTTTCTTTTTATACATCACTTGCTATACCTCCAACCTTTAATCTTTAACAGGAGGCTCCTGCAGGCTTTTAGTTAGGATAGCCTTATGCCTATCCAAGGGTTGTGACTCACACAGCCAACGTTTAAAAAAAAAAAAATCAATCAGATGTGACAACATTGTGTGTTTACTGTAGAAGTATTTATTAATTGAACCTTTAATCTTTAACAGGAGGCTCCTGCAGGCTTTTGTCATGAGAAAATAAATTCTAAATTAAACAGACTGCTATAAAAGAAGATTAAACATCAGATCTATTTTTGCAGGAAATGTGTAGGGAGACTCTGTAGTTCACATGCAGGGGTGTGTGACTAGGGCTGCATGAACAAAGTGATTTAACTCCGAAATGGCAGATAATTGAGCAGTGAAACTGTGGGAACATGAGTTGTACACCAAAACCACTCCAAAAGACTAAAGTTGTTTTGGTGTGTATAGTGTCCCTTTCACCTATATGTGCATTCAATTATTAGGTCCACCATGATGCTTAGGTCATGTCATGCAACCTCACTGTATATTCTAAGTGCCAGTTACTCCACAGGATCCTCCATTTTGATTATGCCACACCACTTACAGGATTATTCCGTAAAATATAAATCGTAAGACATTGAAAGTCAATTTAAAATTTGAGGCCAAATAAACAAACAATACACATCTGACAATACATATCTGAAGATTTTTCCCAGCTTGGTAATTTGAACCTAAATGTTTAAAATTAACTCTAATTCAGTTTGAATTCCTGATCATTCACAATTTAGTGAGTAACCCTGAACATGTGCAGCCCTTATAATCTACTGATTAGTTTACTATACCAACAAAATGCATAAATTAAAGGGAAGCTGGCATTGACCTTATTTTAATGAATCATATCAATAATTGCTTGTGTGATAAAACATGTAAAACATAGAATGTGATGGCAGATAAGAACCATTCGGCCCATCTAGTCTGCCCAATTTTCTAAATACTTTCATTAGTCCCTGGCCTTATCTTATAGTTAGGATAGCCTTATGCCTATCCCACACATGCTTAAACTCCTTTACTGTGTTAACCTCCTACCACTTCAGCTGGAAGGCTATTCCATGCATCCACTACCCTCTCAGTAAAGTAATACTTCCTGATATTATTTTTAAACCTTTGCCCCTCTAATTTAAGACTATGTCCTCTTGTTGTGGTAGTACTACAAGAAGATAATGGCAGAGATAACAGATGTATTGATATAACAATGACCTGCTCTTCAAAATTGGGCAGCAGTAGTCGATAACTGAGAATTAGGAATTGGAGAATCCCAAAATAGTTCCCACTTACTCCTAAGGAACTTGTTCATAGTCTGAATAGAATTGACTCTTACTTTTTTCCCTTTACAGTAATACATTGCATATCTTTGTGTTGTTTATTCCCTGAACGATATACTACTGTGCTTTCCTGATTATTATGCAGTTCTTCATATGTCTATTTATTTTTTTGTATTTCTGCACTGCCTGTAAGCCCTCACTTCCCACATATGATAAACTCTTCTCAGCCACAAGTACCGATCCATCACGATTTGTCCAAAACTTTATTTTTGTATATTATTCTTTTATTATTATTTTATTATTTCTATAGTGTCAGCAAATTCCATAGCGCTGTACAATGGATATTAAGCTGCTTATAAAATCCCATGAATTTCGTGGTCTTCAATCTACAACTGGCATTAAAGATGTTTTGAAGCTCACCAGAAAGATGGTGATAATGGGTTATCAAACAGGGGCCTCAATTTAATATTGTTGGATAACAGCTTTTGAAATGATTTAATATTTTTTGGATAAAATGTAATATTATTAAAGATTTTAATATTATGAAAAATAATTATATTTCATAATATTTAGATTTTTTTATATATATATATATTAATCATTTTAAACATATATTAAAAAATATTAAATCATTTGAAAAGCTGTTACCCAACAATACTAAAATAAGGTCTAGAACGGATATAAAAAGAGGGTTGCCATTTCATGATGTGTTTGCAGGACACCCATGAATTCAGCACTCTGTCTGTCATGTTTGACAGTGTTCCCCGGCTGTATGCTAAATTCATGTGTCCTCTATCTGAAGCAAGTAAACTAATCGTATATTGGCTCATAAAGCAAACCTTGTGACTAATTATTGATTTCATGCTTAGTGGTACATGAATTCCACATACTGTGGGGGTAAAACCTCCACACCCTCCCCAAAAGAATGTGGAAATTATTTGTGTCCTACAAAAAACATGGGATTCTAGAAGCCATATATTAAAGAATGCCACTTTGTATTTTTTAGTATGTTCATGTTTTTCTGCTCAAGCCTGCGTGTGGTTCCTGATAAGCTGTATATGTTAAATCTATGATGGTCTACATGTGAACAAAGTTCAAATAAATCCAATATGACAGGAGATCAAATAAATGCTACTACTTACCAAGTAAACGTCGTAATGTAAGAGCAGAAGGGCCTGCCCTGAAAAGCTCACAATCTAATAGATGAAATAAGGAAAACCTAAGAAGAGTATAACATGTACTGTAATTAGCGTTAAGCCTGTAAGAATGATTATAGCCTTACTAAATATGATATCTGACTCATCAATCACTGCACTCCATGTGCTAATCAATACCTAGTGAAAAAAGGGTCAAAAATCCATGTAGACATTCAAACCTACACATTTTCTTTGCAAAATCTGAAATTAGTTTAAAACACACATACAATGTTTCCTCTTGACTTATACCAGCTTCTATTTATACAGGCTCTGGAATTTGCAATATAACAAGTTGACAGCTATGTGCATGAGAACAAACGTTTTTTTTTCAGCAAGCTTTGCAATCTTCCCCATTGCACTTAATCATACATTACTGACATCTCTGACATTGTGGAAGAAGGTAATCTTGGTTGAGGGCGAAGTCCTGATGTTTGGTTCCTGGGTTGATCCTACTTGGATGTGATATTTTTTTTCTAAGAATGTTAATTTAATTATTCCAGTGAGTGTGCTATATGTTACCTCTAGCATTCGTGATTATATTTCAAGCAGGGTATGAAATTAAGGGAACCTGCTTGTTATGTACAATATTTTAACACATAGTCTTACTAGTGATATTATTTGACCATCACCTACCCCCTCTGTTCCCAGAGCCAGATAGTCTCCATATGGCCATAAACAGGGAACCATGTTTGGCCCACTACCCTTGTATATTAAAGGGACAGTATAGGCACCCAGACCACTTCAGCTCAATTGAAGTGGTATGGGTACAGTGTCCCTATTGCACTTAGTGCTGCAATGTAAAACATTGTAGTTCCAGAGAAACTGCAATGTTTACATTGCAGCACTAAGTCTGCCTCCAGTGGCTGTCTATCAGACAGCCATTCGAGGCACTTCCTGGCTGTTAATGGACTACTGATCCAGTAACTGAACTCGGACATCCTCACACTCTGCATAAGGACATCCAGCATCAGCTATTTCCCCATAGAAAAGCATTGATTCAATGCTTTTCTATGGGGAGGCCTAAAGCATGCGGCACCCGTCTCACATGCACATTAGGGCCCACTCTTCGAGGGGTGTAAGGTAAGTAAACTTTATTTATCACAGTGGGGGTGGTGGGGGTGAGTTAGGGGGGAGGCAGAGGAAACTAAAGTGCCAGGAATACAGCTTTCTATTCATGGCACTATAGTATCCCTTTAAATTCACATCACTGGGATTTGTTGTGCTTTATATTTTGCTGTGTATCATAGCCAGAGACACAAGAGTTACTGTGGTGCAA
This sequence comes from Pelobates cultripes, assembly GCA_933207985.1. Classification (NCBI taxonomy): domain Eukaryota; kingdom Metazoa; phylum Chordata; class Amphibia; order Anura; family Pelobatidae; genus Pelobates; species Pelobates cultripes. The sequence goes on from OW240912.1 coordinate 378,064,461, forward strand.
ATCTCACGTTGGGTGCAGAGAGTCGAGAAGTCGGGTTTCCACAAGTCTCTCATGGATCCTAGCTTGACACACAAATGATCTCAGACAGCCATGAGTTTTTAGACTTTACTCTGTGTTTCTACAGATACCATTAGCAATGGTTGCTGCTTTAGAAATTGGTTTCTTTAAACCATAACATTGGTTGTCATCCAGAAGGACCAGTGACCAGAAACCAGCCATGAACTATACAATTTTGAACTCGTTGTCAGCATGATGCCAGTTTTGGTCTAGAGGTTGATGTCTCCCAGTGAGTGTATATCTGCCAAATTGTTTATGGTGAGAACAAACACAGTAAAACACCTCAAAATGTAAGTAGACGTGCTCCTTTTGTGCATCCCCTGCCAAGGTGTACAGACAGGTCCACAATGTCAAAACTGTGCAGTCCATGGCTGATTTCTGGTCACTGGACCTTTTGGATCACAACCTATGCCATAGTTTTTAAAAAAGCAGTGAAAACTCCTAAAACTCTAGATTATCATTATAATCTGTGATTATTATCTTGACTACAAGATTGTGGTACCACAACGGCCATTTTCTGTTCTCAGATTCTGCCCCTTACATTATAACATTATAATTTTTGCTTTTTTTTTTTTGTTGCAACGTATATACTCGAATTACCTCTCAACAAACTGTTTACAATGTGTTACTTGTTTGGTTTTTTTAAACTCACCTTAAAAGGTACCGGAAGACACATACTTATCAGTGTTTTAATGTAATGTTGTGTAGTGCGATGTGTGAGTAAATGTAATTACTTGGGAAGACTGTTTCAGGAAATATATTCTGTTATGATTTCATGTTGTGGTGAAACCCTGTTAATTTTGAGTTTAATTGAGAATATTAACAGGCAAAACCAAAAATATTATTTAATGGAAACTTTAATTTACAAGCATATATATTTGTTGTAACTGTTCTTTATAAATACTGTTTTCCCAAAATTATATATATATATATATATATAATTATTATTATTTTATTATATATTTTTATTTTTTTCCATTTTTACAACTAAGGGTTTAGTTCTTCATTGAAAATCATATTCTTAAAAAATTATAGTTCTGGTATAATACTAGAAAAAAGGAAGAAAAAAACCCAAAAAGGGATGTCTTATATAAAGACCGCCCAGAGGGTAAATACCCAGTCCAATCTCAACAGTAGTGTAGTTGCCAAAAAATAAAAAAGCCTTTATTGAAATCTATTAAAAAACCGTGATGGACAGAATAATATAGAGAGAAATATGTATGGTAGGAACAAGGCTAATCAAGATAGATTTCAATAAAGGCTTTTTTATTTTTTGGCAACTACACTACTGTTGAGATTGGACTGGGTTACCCTCTGGGCGGTCTTTATATAAGACATCCCTTTTTGGGTTTTTTTCTTCCTTTTTTCTACAATTTCCAGGGTTACCCCCTTTTACCAGTCCAGGTGACCTCTATACTCTGGAGGCTCGGCAGTGGGATACGGGAGTGTCTTTTCCTCCCCTCCCACTTTCCAGCCTTTTGAGTTTCCATTTTCTTGTTATTTAATTATATTGGTGTTACTCACCGTGTGGTCACCACCATTACTATTATCAGTTTTTATAACCTTTTTTCCAAACTACAATGGCAGGCTTTCTGTCTAAAAAACCCAGCGCAAGTACATGGTGTGCGGACGCTGATTCTGTGTTCAGTACTGAGAGTACACTAGATACACTGTCTCCCCCTAATATTCACACCAGCTTTAATAAGCTTACTAAACTCTTTAAACAACAAATTAAGATAAGCTGGGAAGTCTCCACTCTCGAGAAATACATCTCTAAAAATATCATCCCTAGAGGGCTAAGAGTTCAGACCTCTCCATCAAGACAAGTCGAGATGGAAGACTTCTATAAAGAATGGGATGAGGCAGCTACTAAATGCTCAAATACGTTCATGAGTATTATTTGTAAATATGAGTCTATTAAACTATCCAATGTCCAACTAGAACTGGATAAAGAGATTGAGGTGGTCCAGGGTTTTAAAGTAGAACCACAATTTGAATCACTAGAGATAAAACTCAAATCCAATCTGGACAAATTCTCTCACATTATAAAAGTGAGGAAACACCAGAAGTATATGAGAGATATAAAGGACTTTGAACAAGGTAGAATTTACCGTTCTTTTAAAAAGAGATCTAAAGTAGACTCTGACCAATTCAGTACATCTGAGTACGAATCAACCGATACTGAAACTGAAAAACCTCAAACCCCTACTCCTAGGAATCCAACTAAAAGTATTCTAAAAAAGGGGGTGGATTTTTTAGGATTAAGACAAGCGGATCTAACTCAGGGTCCGCACACCAGATACAGGGGCAGAAGTCAGAGACGACGCAGGGAATGATAGCATCCTCTCTGCGTATTATTAATCTCTCTGATACCATCCTTGGTCAGACCGAACTTAGCGTATTGGAGAAGGGTCTTTCATTCGTACCCATTCCAACATTCAGCAAGTTCAACTGGACTAAGGATGTAAACCTTTTTGTGAGAAAGCTTGCCTTGTATAAATACCATGCAGTACGTAAAGAAACTAAGGCCCAAAGCTTGGGTATATTACCAAATGACTTGGAGTGCTTAGACACTCTGGTGGAATTACTTAACTCTGGAGATGGTACTATACAATCTGATATACCACATACTAATTTGAAACCCAAGAGTAAGTTTACCCCTCATTTTCAGGACTATAAAAATTTGGAGGTATTTTTGGAAATGGTTACTAGGGAAATAGATAAGACAAAAATGGATGATTTTTATCTATCCCCTAATGGCAACCTTAATACTCAGGAATTAATAGCCCTGAAAAAACTACAGAGCTATACAAATTTGATTTTCAAACCCTCTGATAAAGGGGGCAATGTGGTGATACTTGACAGAGACCACTACATTCGTATAGCTGAAAGACTTTTATCCGATAAAAATACTTACCGCATACTAGCAAAAGATCCTACAAAAGCGTTCCAAGCTGAGTTAAAAACTATGCTTACTAAGGCTGTGAATCATCAACTCATTAATCAGGATGAGTTTGAATTTATGTGCACCAAACAACCATGTCTATCTACTTTTTATTGTTTGCCTAATCACTAACCGATCCGACCGGTAGGCCGATAGTTTCTGGTTGTGATAATCTAACTCAGAATGTAAGCATTTATGTGGATAAAATTCTTTCCCCAGTAGTACAGAAGCTACCATCTTTCCTTAGAGATACTAAACAAATGTTGCATTTATTGACCAACCTTACTTTACCTCCAAACGCTATCCTGTGTAGCCTTGACGTGGAGGCCCTTTACAGCTCAATTCCTCATAACCTAGGTATTAAACATACCCGTCAACTATTAAATCTTGAAACTGACCTACCTGAACATTATGTGAATTTTGTGATGGAATTACTTGAATTCATTTTGACTCGTAATATCTTTCTGTTCAATGGCAAAATCTTCCACCAGACCACTGGTACAGCTATGGGGACGTCTTGTGCGCCCTCATATGCCAATCTCCATCTAGGCTGGTGGGAAAGGTGTATTAGGGCAGATCCTAAGCTGAAATCATACACTAATCAGATCTTCTATTGGAAAAGATACATCGATGATGTGTTTTTGATTTGGCTTGATACATCAGAGAGATTCAAAGAATTTGTATGTCTGCTGAACAGCAACGATTTTAACTTACGATTCACTAGTGAAGTAGGGGGTCAAAACCTTTGCTTTCTAGATCTAGCATTACAGGTATCTAAAGAAGGCAAAATTGAAACAACCTTGTACAGAAAGAAGACAGCCTCAAATAACCTGCTATGCTGGTCTAGTCATCACCCCATATCACTCAAATCCGGTATCCCAATAGGCCAATATTTGAGACTTCGACGAAACTGCTCCACGATGGAGGAGTTCAAATTAAAAGCAAATGAGCTGCGTCATATGTTTAAGGCCAAAGGTTACCCAAATAGGGTTCTAAAAAGAGCCTATCTGAGGGCAGTCCACACTGAACGGGAAACCCTAATTACAGATGGGGGTCGTAAGACTGAGGAAAATAAAATACGCTGCATAGGTACATACGATGCAGGATGGGACACTATGCTGAATGTCTTTCAAAAATTCTGGCCTATCCTCCAATCAGATAAGCATCTGAAGGAAATTCTGCCATCACTCCCTTCAATTACAGCACGGAGGGGCAAAAACTTGAGAGATATCCTAGCACCTAGTCACCTCTCAACTACGTCCCCGTCAGGTTATTTTCAAAAATACCTACCAATGGGTTCTTTCCAATGTGGTCACTGCAGTGCATGCCCGTTTATTACCAAGAGGGCCTCTGACAGCAAGGGCTTAATGAATTTCAAACCACGTTCCTTCTTTAATTGTAACACAACAGGAGTAGTTTACCTACTGTCTTGCTCCTGTGGCCTAAAATATGTAGGCAAGACTTTTCGCCACTTTAGGCTAAGGATACGTGAACATGTAAATTCTGTCAAGAGACGTTTGGAAACACCCGTCTCAAGGCATTTACATCTACATCACAATCACTCCTCGGCAGGCATCCGGTTCATGGGCCTTGAACATGTACCACAGCCTCCTAGGAAAGGAAACTGGGACCTAAAACTAAGACAAAGAGAGGCGTTTTGGATTTACCATCTTAAAACGCTATCTCCCCTGGGGCTAAATGAAGGGTTTTCATATTCCCCGTTTATTTAAAGTACTGCAATAATTCTGATAATAAATGGTATCTTAAGTTATGCCTGTATATATGTATATATTCTTTATTTATTTTTATTATATTTGGTGTTCATATGTCCATTAATTTTACCTGTATTATAGGTCTAAGAGTTTAGGGGTCTGTTTTGTGTTGCATAAACTAATGGGTTACTATTTACAGTGGCAATAAAAGAATTGTCGGCTTCTGTGTATGACTGCCCATATAGCCATTGTACTTATCCCTTACTGGTTCACAACGGTTATAAGTTGTTTCTTTAATTGTACTAAAGCTACACAATACAGCCATAAGAATCAATCCACACACTTGACCTATATGATACAATTTGGACATTCCAAGGGTTAACTGTTAAGCTATGGATACTGCCTTTTAGATATAGTAAGTATCCATTTATATCTGTTCCGGGCGGGGCACTCAAAGGGTTAAAGGGTTAATTCCCTTTCACCTGATTTCTGTTCTGGCTACCTCTGACATAGAAATGTGGGCTGACACTATGGTGTGTTACACCACACCCCCACAGCCCCATTCGCAGGAGGACCGGAGCAATTTAGACACAATCACAGGTGATTACAATAAAGCTTATGAGCTTAAGGTATAAATTTACCACCCGGACAGTCTTTTTGCTCACTGCTGATACCCCTGAGGACGGCGTGTGGTCACGCCGAAACGTACGTCGGGTTCTTCTGTGTTTTTAAATACTCTCTTGAGCACTTTGCTCTGAGCACCTTTTCATTTATGTTTTTCTAGTATGTGTGTGTAACCTGGGGCTTCAGATGTTATGACAGCATTTAGATTAGAACACCCACGAAGGTGTTTTATAGGAGATAGGGTATTAGCATAGCACTACTGTTTGGTTGGGAGTGTGTGTTTCTCCCTTTCCCTGTTCTTTCCTACTGCTTTGTTACCTGAGTTATGTATGGGGGTACATATTGCCTTCTATCCCCTCTCCGTTTCTTGTGAGGGTTGGCTCTTGATTAGCCTTGTTCCTACCATACATATTTCTCTCTATATTATTCTGTCCATCACTGATTACCCAGGTTTTTTAATAGATTTCAATAAAGGCTTTTTTATTTTTTGGCAACTACACTACTGTTGAGATTGGACTGGGTATTTACCCTCTGGGCGGTCTTTATATAAGACATCCCTTTTTGGGTTTTTTTCTTCCTTTTTTCTACAATTTCCAGGGTTACCCCCTTTTACCAGTCCAGGTGACCTCTATACTCTGGAGGCTCGGCAGTGGGATACGGGAGTGTCTTTTCCTCCCCTCCCACTTTCCAGCCTTTTGAGTTTCCTTTTTCTTGTTATCTGGTATAATACTATACTGCCAGCCTCCTTGGTGGGCACCGTCAGTGTATACCCAAATTTGGATTGCAAATTCCGATTGTGTGTGAAGTTTTTTTGTTTGTTTAAGCAGTGTTTGGTTTGTAGAGGAAGTATAAATGAATTTGTGCTTTAAGTTAGCATTTCAAATTGCACATCAGAAAAATAAATATCTAAAAGAAAAAAAAAACTCTTGATACTTATAGTATACACACTAATAAATATGAATTATGAATTATTAAATCTTTAATTTGTTGGGGGCAATGGTCACAAAGACATTAAGCACTATTGTACCAGAAATACCGATAGTTTGTATCCATTGCTGAATTGCTAACGATCTTTGTCCCTAACCCCTTCTGTTTAGTGGAATAGTCTTTAATTATGACTCAAAACTACACAAAGACGAAATATGTTAAATGCCACTTTGAATAGAAGAAAACGATGGATATTTGTTCCTTTAAGTCGGTTTTAAGGACTGATTGAGAATGTCGGCCATAGATTAAAGGAAGAAGCCCACTCCTTATGTTCGCTATTCTGTTCTCCTTTAACTGAAGACACAATTACTTGTGAGATTTGTTTCACTTAAGTGCTTTGCGCAAGGTTTTAAAGCCTCTCAGTAACTTGCTGCATGGCCAGTCTTGTCCTTGTATTGAGGTATGTTATTATGCTTTTTTTCCTTTCTGAATACAGATGAATATCTAGTCACTTCAATAGCCATGACCCCAGCACCGAGCAGCCGGCTAGTATTCACAATTCACTTGGGCCTGACTACTTAATGGGCTCTCTTGAATACACAGAGACAGCAAAGTAATGGAGAACTTACTCCAAACACAGACTGGGAAACCCGATGCCCTATCCCTCCCACTTCAGACTAGCACACATCTTGTAAATAAAGAGTATTGTATGAGACTTTTTAACATACCTGAAATGCAGCTTAACTTTCCTGATTGGCTGTTACTTTGTGCACTAGCTAAAGCCAAAATAAAATCTTCAGCTGCCTTGTCAAAGATCTTAATCTCATTGAACTCATTTAAAATGTTTTAGAATGCTGAAAATCTCCTGTACTGGACACAAAGGATGGAACGGCACTGGTCGAAGGAGGACGGTTAGCCACTCACGTCTTTCGTTAATCTCCAAACATATTTAACCTTTTACAGAGTGAAGGATGTTCCATTTATTGCAGTGGTGACATGACATTGACTAGTCATTAAGAAAGAAGGGGAAGCCATATTGAGTAGGAACATATATCTGATATAGGTCTTCATTTAATATTGTTGGATTAAATGATTTTTAGAAATATTTTAACATTTGATATTTTATTATATAGCAATATATTTTTTATAGGATACTTTTAAATATATCAATATTTTGAAAATAGCAATTTAAAAAGTTTATCGACAATTTAAACAAGGCCGTAATGTCTACAAATCAAATACAACATTTTGTTAAACAGCACATGTTTGCCATTCATGTGACTTGTTTCACTCTGAAATGTTTGTCCAGTCTCAGGATCTGGGATCATATTGCAAGACAAAGGATGGATTCACGTGTGAGGTGCTCATTGGCCTAAATACTATCGGTATGTTTGGCCAACCATATATTTGGCCTAACTTTGAAAATGAACAAATATATTTTCTCTACATGTACAGTCTAAGTCTGGTGATAAACAGACACTATAAGCACCCAGGCCAATACAGCAATGTTTACTTATTGGGGCTAAACACACTCCTAGTGGATGTTACCCTGATAATTCCCATATGGTGCTTCTTTGTCCAGAATTGCATTTAACTTTGTTCTTGTTGTTCGACATCCTCGCTCATTGCATGCTGATGTTGAATAATCAGTGCTTCTCATATTGGCCTCAATGCTTCATTGCTGCATATGCACATTGAGAAAGCAATGCTTTTCTAAGAGAAGCATTTATTTGGACAAAATGGTCATCAAGCCTGATGACATCAGTACATCATCTGGACAGGGCTGCAGAGTAGGGGCTGTTCTTTTAAGAATCACATCTAGAAATTACCTTTATTAAGAGAACTTCTGGGGGCAAACTAACTAACACTGCTCCAGAATTGCTCCGTATCCATAACCCCAATTGCACTGTGCACTATCTAGTATTAGATTCAGTCTTCTTGCAGGCTAAAACATAGAGTGTGGGGAGACAGGGCCTGTTTATCACAGACAATTGTTTTTGCGGACTGGTACATCATGGTGTGGGGAGGCGGCTGACCTTCCAACCTAAGGCAGTGGGTGCTTTTATAGTTTGTAGCTCATTACCCCCCAAGGGCTGATGGAGGTTTTCCTGGTCCCCCCTAGAGCAGCTCCAACAATTTATACCATCAGTAGCTGATTCTGTGGCCTTCTGTGCAGTGACTGCTAATATCAAAGATGGCTGCTGTAACCACACGGGGTGGGTTATTGACCCTCGCTGAGCATGCAACTTAACCATTTAGATGCTCTGTTCCATGCTTCTGATGCCATCTGCTTCAGCATCTGGGCTAAGTTGAAACACTGTTTTTGTTGTTTTTTCCTTTGGTATGTTTATAGTCAGGTAATAGTGTTGCCTTTAACCACTTAAGGACGCAGCTTCAGAAGCTGGACTTACCCTTAAGGACACAAGCAATTTTTGCATAATTTGCTGTTTGTGTTTAACCGCAATTTGCATCTTTCTCGTTTATGGCACAAACACATATTATATATAGTTTTTTTAGACGACAAAAAGGGCTTTAACTGTTAGATGCCACTAGTATGTTTTTCTTTCCGCTATTTTTATTTATTTATTATTATTATTATTTTATTATTTATATAGCGCCAACAAATTCCGTAGCGCTGTACAATGGGTGGACTAACAGACACATAAATAAATATATTTATAAAAAATGTTACCAGGAAAGATACATTGAGATTTCTCTCGTTCTCAGTTATGTCCTGGGTCCACAAAACATATTGACTGTATTCTATCTCTCACCCTCTGGTAACAAGTAACGCACAGCAAACACTCTACAATCACGCAATTCTTACAAACCCCACTCCACAACTGTCACAGCCACACACCCTAACTATAAAGGAGCTGTACATCTGCAGGGTTATTTGCAGAGCTCTGCATGCTATTGGCTCTCATTTTGTGAGCTCTCAGCCACTCCTTTTTCAACTTCTGGTTTATATGCATGTACAGGTGTGTGCAGCCATCACAAGTGTACTGTAGGTGTCTGTGTATATACCTGTCATACTTGTGTATACGTGTCAGACACTGTGTAGCAGTCAAAGTTAGTATGTGTCCAAAGGTGTGACTGTGTAGCTGCCACTAAGGTGTCAGCATGTGTATGGGCGTCACATTCCAAGCAGGCCACCATGGGCTAGAGGCAGCAATTAAACACTGTCTGTCTCTTTCCCAATCATTCTAATGCAACCTTTATGTAATCACATGTCCTATTGTAGAACTATGTTTTATTCTAAACAGATACACTTATTGTTTCTTTTCTTTTTTAACCATGCCCTGGAACTATTCCCTCAATGTTTCTGAACTTCCTAACTTCCTATCGAGTTACTTTTGTTTATTTTCAATGGACGTAATATTAAACTCTTTCGGCTAAATGTTATCAGTGTCATCATAACAATATGATCCTTAACTCTGCCAGTATAAACCCAGTGTGAACATTGGTGACACTATGAAGGACTCGGTTTAATATTTTTTGGGTAAGCTTTTAAAATGATTTAATATTTTGAAAAATATTTAGATTTTTTTGATATATTGATATATTTTTTTATATAACCTATATTTGATCATTTAAAACATGTTTTATAGTTCATTCCAATGTAAAATTTACAGAGATGAAGCTATTATCAGAGTGATGTTATTTTGTTCTGTTGTCTGCCTTTTTGTCCCCACCTCTGCAGTAATGTGTGTTATAGTATATAATATCTCTAATTCTGCCAATGGTGATATTGTGATATTTGGCCATTATTTAAAACCCAAGGCAATACCACTGCAGTAAACAATTGACACGCTGTCTTTTGGCCCTGGGAAACAGGATACTCCCATCATAACCCACTAAAACTATCATGAGGACCCATTTTGTGTTACGTTTCACAGTTACAAAAATGCCATCTTAAAGGAACACTGTCATCATTTTTTAATATCTTAATATTATTTTTATGTTATAAAATAAAAATGTCATCTGATATATATTTTTTTTTAATCATGTGCATTGACTTTTAAAAAATTTTTTTTTTAAAGAAATCCCATGTCGTCTTTTTCAAGTGCCTGCTTTTGTAAGCCATCGATAGGTATATTTGCTCAGATTGACAGTTATCTGAGCCATTGCTCACACTTTTGTTTTGAAACCCCTCTGCTCATCCTGTCTGCAGCATTTTCTCTCAGGTGATTTTGACAGGAACAAATAGTTACAAAATAGTGAGAATTGACTGAGCTGTGTGCATACCTTTTTGATAAGGAAGTCTTTTTCTGGAGTGACGGGGTGTTTATGAGGCAGGTTTATGATGCAGCATTCTGCAAAACATTTATTTATTTCATGCTCAAACTATAAAGGTTAAAGAGTAAAGCAAATTAATGAGGCCAAACCCTTTCAAATGCATTAACGTTGCATTGGTGCCCAGAGTGTCCATTTAATGCCAGGAAATGCCAGGAAATTAAAATAGAGAATCTAATTCAGCAAAGGCTATGGAAAACATAATGTAGAAGAAATTGTGTTTGAAAGCAAGAGTTACAATTGCAAAAACTGTATTAAAGTCACCATAAGAGAGCACAAGTCACCAATCTGGTTTGAAAGAGAACTTTGAAAGCGATTACTTGGTTTTGTAATGTAAGGATTTGTTTTAACAACATAACCATCATTCAGGAGTTTCAGTGGTGATGTTGAAATAACACAAGCAAACAGTCCTGCAAGTATTGATTTGTAAATGGACAAAACATTTAAGCATTATATGAAGGTGTCAGAATACAGAGATTATAAAAGTAGGATATCAATTGAAGTGGAATGTGAGATTGATCAGAAACAGCTGGGGCATCGTAAAGACAGGCCAATTGGCCACCAAGAATACAATTCATCAGTATCTCAAAATTTGTTTGCTGGTTTTTCTCAGTCCTTGTCTAATCCTGATGTCATATGGATGTTGTTGTGGATGTTCCGAAAAAGAGAAGAGATCCCTCACAATAAACTTCCAATTTAGATGAATTGAGCCCCATCAGCCAGAATTATATCCCCAAAATTGTCAAAAACGTGATTAAATAACACAAAATGAAGAGAGATTTCCAAGGGCTCACCCAAGCATTGCTTTGTCCACCGTATTTCCCAGTAGAAATGTATTTTTATGCTTGAAAAAAATACTGATGACATTAAGCCACATCTCCAGCTCATGGTTGCCTACAGATACTTTACTTCTTGGGAAATGAATTATATCTAGAAGTTCAAAACATAATTTATGGCATCATAGTAAAATTAGTGAATTGATTCTTTAACAGTGTAAATACAAAGGAAAGCCTTCTGGACCAAATGCTTATAAAATAGTAGATCCTTCACTTATGAGATTTTCCTTGCTTAAATATGGAAGTTTTGAGGTTTTTGCCGAATGACAAGTTGCTGGACCACATGTTGGGAAACGTGAGCCTGTTACAGTATTTCATACAATAACATGATTTTCGTCACATTTTGAGAAAATTACGAGTAAATTAAGATTTACACTAGAGTCAAATGCCTTCATTTGTCATTCATTGCGATTGTTCCTCCAAATTCAGATGACTCTTGGTTTATTTAAACCACAGAAGGAAGTGAAAAGATGCTAAGAACACCTCTCCAACAATGAATGCAATAGATTAATTGTTGATCTAAAGAGACCTTCTACAAACCATCGTGGTGGTGATACCCCTACCTCATTGAGAGATGCCCTGGCGTTCTTGGGATTAGTAAGAATTAATTTTTCAAGTTCCTGCTACAAAGATAAAAATTGAAATCATACAGTACCCAAATCCACTATTTCCTAAGGAGACATCACAGATTGATGTCTTCGTGTGTCATATTAATGATCTATTGGACTTCTACATTCATGTGTATATAAGCATTGTGAAAAACTCAACTTCTAACATCGCAGAGCCTGGTGATTTTGGAGTTCTCTGCCCAGTAAAGGCTGAGCAATGCATTGCCAAATATGAAGATAAATATTGATATATAAAGAACATAGGTTGTTAGGATACCTAACCTATTCTTCAAGAAATCGATATAACTTTTTTTGACTTCAGTAATATTTCCAGAGTCAATGTGAGAAAATGGAGTAGAATAGAAGAAGACACTCTCGAAGATAATAATTAAAAAAAACTAAAACAATCAGCACCAATGTTAGTTTGGATAAGTAAAAAAAATGGCCTCCTTCATATGTTGTGAACATGGGCCTGTTAAGCATTGCTTATGTATGAGGGAAATATGGGATCCCATTGATGATATGCTGCCTAATCCTTTTGAGGAAAGCATGAGTGTGAATTCTGTGTTGGAACTAAAAAAGCTGGATGTTGCAGTTAGCAATATTCTTTCTCTTAGCTACATATTTGTGCAATGGAAGACATCAGAGCATTTTCTTAAAGGAACACCACGCCATTAGGAATACAAATGTGTATTCCGAACGCTATAGAGTCATAGTGGCTGTTTAGGTCTTCGACCCCCACCTGTAGGAAGCAAAAAACATAGATTACTTACTTTGTTAGGAACACGTGTTTGTATCCCTAATGGTATAGTATTCCTTTAAGGTAGGAAAACATTCCGATGGCTGTGTTCCTGTTTTGCACATAACTATTTTACAAAGTATTAGATTGCTTGATTTGTTTTATTAGCATATAAAAAGAGAAGTATAGCCAGAGGGAATTATGGAGGATTTCTGCAGCATACAAAGGTTTTTAGCTATTTTAGTGGTTCTTACTCTATTTTACATGTTGTGATAACAGGAGCAACCCTCAGGTCACAGAGGTACCATTTATTTATTGTGAGATAGGGAGTTTGAGTGCTCCCTGAATTAATCTTTCCCAAATGATAATGTTTTGGCAAATGGTATTTAATCTTCTGTGACACATACAAACAAAACATGCAGGATTATCTGTGTTTGAATAAGATTGCAATGTTTTGAATCAATCACAGCCTTTTAAAGCCCCATACAGGACAGACTAGCTGCTTTCTCTGATTATATCAGCAGCAAAACACTGACTGGGCTGGCTGGACTTGACTACTTCAGGTTACCAATATAATTTTACTATCTTTAAATGTCATGACAAACTCTTACATGTATACTTTTATTAACAGTGAATATTTTCTAGTGATTCGTTTTCGGAATCGCAATTAGGATTAAAATTCATCTGAATTCCAGAATGACGCTGAATGAACTCAAACAGAAAATTTTCGTTAATTTGATCACTCGTGTTAAATCGGTACCTTTATGTGAGATTACCAATCTATATTTAAGGATACCACAACCAAATTAGGGAGGCATTGTGTTGTAGTTGATAGTTCCCTAATTTTTTATACATAAATATGGTAATCCCACATAAGGATACCGTATTAGGGAACAGTCTACAAGAGACCTGAAAAAACTAAATAAAGAAAACGGCTTTTCTTAATTTTGATCTTACAGCTGCTTAGTAGACAGCTCCCTAATTTGGGATTGCCATATTTAAGGATGACAAAATAGGGGGTTATCTATTAAACATGGAAATCCATCATGAGGGTTCAAAATTGGGACTTATGTACTTAATAAACCAATAAAGATTCGCCAGCGATCCCAGCATTCCATTTGCCCAAATACAAAATGTGGTCTAATCATTTCATTGCTGTGTTGCCTGTAGTGGGCAGAGCGTTATAGCTGAATTAGCATATGCCTTGAAACATAGATTTTCTTGTTAGAAACAGAGCCAGTCTTAGGCCTTATAGGGACACTAAACAAAATAATCAGAGTCTGCTACTACATGGTGCCAACCTGCCCCTGGGGCAGTTCCCCAATTTTGTCACACTGTTTTTGTTGCATGGCTTCTTAGCTCTTGTATTGCTATTGTGAAATTTTCAGCCTATCAGCTGGCGCACTCAGTCAGTGAATGCCATCCATATACAGATTGCATTGATATATTTAATGCAAAGGCGAAACTACTGTAATAGCAATATGCCGAGTATGTGATCAGAGAACCATTGGTTTATGCTAAACCTCTTGGAGACAATTTGACATAGAACTGAGAGATAGCGACCACCTGGGTCATGCTGGCACGGGCACCATAACCACTACAGTGCTTGGGGTGCCCTTTTAAGGCACATTATGACCTCACAGAATACCAATTACAAATGTCAGAGAAGATGCATTTTAGGAAACAAGACATTTTATGATACCAAGAGGAAAATAAAATCTCACAGAAAGGTTTAAGAGCCACATAAGGATTGCCATTGTCTGACAGGTTTTGATTAATGAAGCAGTTTTAGCAGTGATGCTTTTACAAATACCGCACCCTATGACCCATCCTACTGCTGCCCTATAGTATATGCTTCCAGCCTTTGGGTACCAGAGGGCGTATTCAGTGCTGTTTCTCTGGCACTCAGCAGGTTAAGGAGTACAGTCATCCTTTCCTAGTTCACTTTATTCTCCTATCAGCTCTCTGAGATTAAATAATTTCTGTCTTTATTGTGATGTTCATGTTGATTAGGGAAATCTAGGTTATTTGTTTTAGGGTCGCACCCATGTGTTTAGTTTGGAAATAAGTCTCATGCCTCCCCTCTACAGAGAATTCCCATTAAAACCAGCCAGATCTTACAGGTCAGACAGTTGCTGTGTCTAATTATCTCATTAGTTCTAATTAGTACATTGCAGACTAATTGGAGTTGAAACTCATCTCCATTTAACAAGGTGAACGCTCTATCTAGGGGACTTAATGGATGCACGTAATGTTTAATGTCCCTCATTTACATTTGTATAGAAAGTAATCACTGCCTCACTGCAAGCTTTAAAGCTCTAAGGGATTGGTTAAAAAAAAAAAAAAAAAAAATAGCTCAGCTTAGAGATGTTATAGTAATATTGTTATTATTGGTAGTATTATTGTCATCTATAAAGCTTCAATATGAGATTAGATTTTAAGTACAGATAAGCGTATGATGGTCATGGAAAGGCAATGTTACTGTCGATGACAGTAAGGGGGGCAGATATTAAATTACAAGGTTACCAGTTATCTTTGGAATAGAATCCAGACAATAATTATCAGTGCTCTACATGTGATAAACATAGAAATACACGACAAACAAACATGTTTAGCATACATGCACATTCACACACCCCTCAGTGTTCTTGTACTGCTTTTAGGAATTCTGGGTAGAACTATGCTGATAAGGCTCTAAACAGTTACGTATACAGACTATACCTCCCAATAGTCCCAGAATTTGTGGGACGGGTCACGGGAACCCATGGGTGGTTCCCTGTTGTTCCATTCCACTTCTGGATACTGAAAAAAGAAAATATCCATAGTGAGTGCAGCATGAGTGCATGATTAAATGCACTTGCATTGTGCAAGTGGCATTCAGCCTATGTTAGAGTGGCTTCACAGTTTTCTGTGCATTGTCCGCTCTTGGTGGGCCAACCTTATTGATTGGCAGGGATCCTGAAGTGCATTAACGCCAAGCTGGCCTGTTAAATGTGTGGGTGGACCCACGGTCTGCCCCCTTTGGGCAGAGTCAGTGATTCGATTTAATCGTCCTACTGACATCCTGTGAAGCTGGTGGAAAGTTGGGAGGTATGGTATCATTGGCAAAACCGCTTTCATCCCACCTTACTACTTTTTATTAATTTATACTTTCATATGTTGGGAGGTATGCAAGCCTCCCAATTGTCCCGATATTTAGAAGAACAGCTCCAATTTTGGAATACTGTCCCTCGATCCTGATTTTGTTCCCTAGTGTCTTGCATGCAGGGACACTGGTGAGCTGTCCCCAGGCAGCACAGTGCAAGCACATCATTAGATGCTATTGCATAGTGCTGCAGGAACTAGAACCATGACAGATGCTGTCAGTCAGCCGGGCGTGTATCCAGGCCTGTCTGGTACATCCTTCTGTGGGTGGACTTATCGCTTTTCTTGACAGGCTCGCCCATTTTGTACTGGCATGCCCTCCAAGGCACGCCCATCCCATCCCGATATCCAAAGTATAAATGACGTCTGAGGGAGACCATTCACCATGGTACTTCTTCCCTTGGATCATCTTCCCTTGGATTTGGCTTTATTTCTCATGGTAGCTCTGTTTGGAATGGAAATAACCTGTACAAAAAAGATGGTTTGCATCTTTCTCAAAAGGGAACAAATGTTCTCAGTGAGCAGTTCAGAGGTTTTGCTAGGATGTATTTAAACTAGGAGGGGGGGGCAAAAGGGTGATAAAACATCAATCCAATTGTCCCCAAAACAAGGACAGAAGGTGCCTGTAGCAAGTGTGTTAAAAAATGATAAGCTTAGAGTCATGTCTACAAATGCTCGCAGTTTAGGGAATAAGATCCATGAACTTGTGGCAATAATGGCAACTGATAGTGTAGATTTAGTCGCTGTTACTGAGACATGGTATAATGAGAAAAATGACTAGGACATAGCAATACCAGGGTACTCTTTATATAGAAAAGACAGGGAAGGCAAGAAAGGGGGAGGGGTGGCCCTGTATGTGAAGGATAGCATAAAATCTAGCCTAATTAAAGTTAGTGAGGCGAACATAGAGTCCGTTTGGGTTATGTTAGAATTTGGTAATCACACAGTAACTCGTGTAGGTGTGATTTATAGGCCCCCAGGACAAATTGAAGAGTTAGATAATCTACTAGTTGAGGAAATAGCTAAAATGACAATGAAGGGGGAAGTTATCATCATGGGTGACTTTAATCTTCCTGATGTGAATTGGAAAACAAAAATAGCTGCTTGTGCCAGGAGCACACGTATTCTAAACTCCCTACTGGGATTGTCTCTAAAACAAGTCAATGAGGAGCCAACTCGTAAAGAGGCCATACTAGATTTAGTGTTAACAAATGGAGATTTGGTATCAGATATTATTGTAGGTGAAAGTTTAGGATCCAGTGATCATCAGTCAGTGTCGTTTAATATAAGAACATTTAAATGGAGTCCAAGAGAAATGGGATTATTTAAAAGTTGCACTACATAAGGCAACAGAAAATTGCATTAGGCTTGTCCGTAAAAGCAAAAAAATTCAAGAAACCACTGTGGTACTCTGCAGATGTGGCCAAAATAGTTAAAAACAAAAAGTTAGCATTTAGTAATTATAAAAAAAAAACAGAGTGAGGAAGACAAAATGATCTATAAGATTAGGCAGAAAGAGGCTAAGCAAGTTATAAGAGCTTCCAAATCACACACAGAAGAGAAAATCGCACAGTCAGTAAAAAAGGGGGACAAAACTTTTTTTAGATACATAAATGAGAAGAGAAAAGTAAAACAAGGATTAGTTAGATTACAAACAAAAGAAGGAAGGTATGTAGAAGAGGATAAAGGTCTAGCTGACTGCCTCAATGAATATTTGTGTTCTGTATTTACAGATAAAAATGAAGGAAAGGGACCTCAGTTAAGAAAAAAGATAAATTAGTCATTTATTACACGTGAGTTTACAGAGGAAGAGGTTCTATTTCAACTGTCAAAAGTAAAGATAAATAAGTCAATGGGACCTGATGGAATACACCTAAAGCTATTAAAAGAGCTTATTGATGTACTAGCAAAACCATTAAAGATTTATTTAACCAATCATTGTTAACAGGAGTAGTCCCAGAAGATTGGAAGTTAGCGAATGTTGTGCCCATTCACAAGAAAGGTAATAGGGAGGAGTCAGGCAACTATAGGCCAGTAAGCCTTACTTCAATAGTGGGCTTACTGGCCTATAGTTGCATGTTAAAGGATAGGATTTGTTAAACATCTAAAAACACATGGATTTCAAGATCAGAAACAACATGGGTTTACTTCAGGGAGATCATGCCAAACTAATCTTATTGATATTTTTGATTGGGTAACTAAAATTATAGATCAGGGTGGTGCAGTAGACATTGCTTACCTAGATTTCAGTAAGGCCTTTGACACTGTTGCACATAGAAGGCTTACTTAATCTTTAAGTTTGGATTCCAATATTGTTGAATGGGTAAGGCAGTGACTGAGTGACAGGCAACAGAGGGTTGTAGTCAATGGAATATATTCAAAGCTTGGACTTGTCACCAGTGGGGTACCTCAGGGATCTGTACTTGGACCCATTCTCTTTAATATTTTTATTAGTGATATTGCAGAAGGTCTTGATGGTAAGGAATGTCTTTTTGCTGATCATACTAAGATATGTAACAGGGTTGATGTTCCAGGAGGGATAAGCCAAATGGCAAATGATTTAGGTAAACTAGAAAAATGGTCAGAATTGTGCAAGATAATGCATCTTGGATGTAAAAACCCAAGGGCAGAGTACAGAATATTTTATAGAGTCCTAACCTCAACATCTGAGGAAATGGATTTAGGGGTGATTATTTCTGATGACTTAAAGGTAGGCAGACAATGTAATAGAGCAGCAGGAAATGCCAGCAGAATGCTTGGTTGTATAGGGAGAGGCATTAGCAGTAGAAAGAGGGAAGTGCTCATGCCATTGTACAGAACACTGGTGAGACCTCACTTGGAGTATTGTACACAGTACTGGAGACCGTATCTTCAGAAGGATATTGAAACCTTAGAGAGGGTTCAGAGAAGGGCTACTAAACTGGTTCATGGATTGCAGGATAAAACTTACCAGGAAAGGTTAAATGATCTTAACATGTATAGCTTGGAGGAAAGACGAGACAGGGGGGATATGATAGAAACATTTTAAATACATAAAGGGAATCAACACAGTAAAGGAGGAGACTATATTTAAAAGAAGAAAAACTACCACAACAAGAGGACATAGTCTTAAATTAGAGGGACAAAGGTTTAAAAATAATATCAGGAAGTATTATTTTACTGAGAGGGTAGTGGATTCATGGAATAGCCTTCCAGCTGAAGTGGTAGAGGTTAACACAGTAAAGGAGTTTAAGCATGCGTTGGATAGGCATAAGGCTATCCTAACTATAAGATAAGGCCAGGGACTAATGAAAGTATTTAGAAAATTGGGCAGACTAGATGGGCCGAATGGTTCTTATCTGCCGTCACATTCTATGTTTCTATCCTCTAATCAACTGCCTCTTTAATTATTTTGTCACCAAAAAAACAAGGGTTCACTGCAACTTGTAGCTTACCGCTGTCTGGCTGTGCATTTATTTTGTTTACATTATTATATGTTTCTGTTATATAGTGAATTTCTTTAGGGCATCTATGAAAGAAGTTGAAAATGACAGCAGCTGGGGTCCCCCTTTACCTGTATTGAGTTGCATTTGCAATGAGGAAGTCCCTGCAATATTTACCATGAATTCCCATTAAACCATACAAAGACAGAGAAACCCAATCTGCCTTCAAAGATAAAAGAAAAGCTTAGCCACTGCACCTGCTGTTATTTTCATTTTCAAACCAGGGCTTATCTCAAATTAAATGTCATTTGGAGCAATTAAGGATATTGATTGTTTGTGTTTTGATGCTGTTCATATGACACTCTAGTAGGCTATTTCTTATCCACGATGCAGTATGGGGGTCAAACTTTAATTTTATCCAATGTTTTATATTTAAAGG
>OW240912.1:378086149-378221787 GCA_933207985.1 Pelobates cultripes
GCAATTAAGGATATTGATTGTTTGTGTTTTGATGCTGTTCATATGACACTCTAGTAGGCTATTTCTTATCCACGATGCAGTATGGGGGTCAAACTTTAATTTTATCCAATGTTTTATATTTAAAGGGTTACTCCAAAAACCATGACCACTTCGTGGTTTGAAGTAGTTATGGTGCCTGGAGCCTGTACGTTGCACATACAGTGTTTAACCTCACTGCTGCCGGAGGTGTAACTCCACCTCCAGCTGCAGCTTATTCCTAGGCACATTGGCTGAGAACGGTCAGCTGACGCTTTTGTCAGAAGTTATGATTGGTGGAATGAATTGCTGGCAGCATCAGGGCCGTCTATAATATGATTAGGACCCTGGGCAATGCATTTTCTTGGGCCCCATGGGCCCTGTCCCTGCCACTGCCTCACCCCCAATTACGTCCAACCCGCAATCACACTGACAGACGTACTGGCACATACACACACAGACAGACATTAAAACATTCACAGATACATACAGACACACAAAGTCACTACACACAAATATATACTGGCAGACATACTGACACACACACAGACATACATACATACACAGACACATACATTAACAGATATACTGACACACACACAAACACATACACTGACAGATATACTCAAACACACAGACACATACACTGGCAGACACATTGACACACACACACAGGCATACTGACATACACACACACACACACAGGCATACTGACATATACACAGACAGACGTAATGGCTGATACAGACAGACATTAAACATTCACAGATATATACTGACACACACATACACTGACATACAAATATATCCTGGCAGACATACTGACACACACACACAGACATACATACATACACACACAGACACATACACTGACAGACATACATAAGTGCAAGATAATGCATCTTGGACGTAAAAACCCAAGGGCAGAGTACAGAATATTTGATAGAGTTCTAACCTCAACATATGAGGAAAGGGATTTAGGGGTGATTATTTCTGATGACTTAAAGGTAGGCAGACAATGTAATAGCGCAGCAGGAAATGCTAGCAGAATGCTTGGTTGTATAGGGAGAGGTATTAGCAGTCGAAAGAGGGAAGTGCTCATGCCATTGTACAGAACACTGGTGAGACCTCACTTGGAGTATTGTACACAATAATGGAGACCGTATCTTCAGAAGGATATTGATACCTTAGAGAGTTCAGAGAAGGGCTACTAAACTGGTTCATGGATTGCGGGATAAAACTTACCAGGAAAGGTTAAAGGATCTTTAGGAGGAAAGACGAGACAGGGGGGATATGATAGAAACATTTAAATATATAAAAGGAATCAACACAGTAAAGGAGGAGACTATATTTAAAAGAAGAAAAACTACCACAACAAGAGGACATAGTCTTAAATTAGAGGGACAAAGGTTTAAAAATAATATCAGGAAGTATTACTTTACTGAGAGGGTAGTGGATGCGTGGAATAGCCTTCCAGCTGAAGTGGTAGAGGTTAACACAGTAAAGGAGTTTAAGCATGCGTGGGATAGGCATAAGGCTATCCTAACTATAAGATAAGGCTAGGGACTAATGAAATTATTTAGAAAATTGGGCAGACTAGATGGGCCGAATGGTTCTTATCTGCCGTCACATTCTATGTTTCTATGTTTCTATGTTTACTGACTGACACACACATACACACACAGACATACTTACATACACACACAGACATACTGACACACAAAGACATGCTGACACACACACACACAGACATACTGACATACACACAGACAGACGTACTGGCACATACACACAGACAGACATTAAAACATTCACAGATACATACTGACACACACATACATTGACACACAAATATATCCTGGCAGACATACTGACACACACATACACACACAGAGACATACCTACATACACACACAGACATACTGACACACACACACTGACAACCACATACACACACACGAACTTGTACTGGCATACCTGGTGCTTTAGCATACACACAGATGCTTGACACACACACACACACACACACAGACATGCCTGGCATACACACACGAGACATACTGGCATACACAGACAGCGCGACACACACACTGAACACAGAACATACTGGCACACACACACACACACACACTGACGCACACACCCCACAGACATACTGGCATACACACGCACAGACGCTACTGGCATACCACACCAGGGCAATACTGACACACACACACAGACACACACACACTGACACACACACACCACACGCAGCGCCACCACACAGAGACATACTGGCATACACACAGACATACTGACACACACACACAGACATACTGACATACACACAGACATACACACACACACAGACATACTGAGACACACACACACACAGACATACTGACACACACACACACACTGACATACTGACACACACGCACACAGACATATACACACACACAGACATACTGACATACACACAGACATACACACACACACACAGACCTACATTTAGCCACCCTCCAGGTTCTTACCTTTTTCTGGAGGGTGGTTTCCCTGGTCCAGTGGCAGGCTGAGGCAGATGGGAGTTCTCCTCGGGGCACCACTCCACTTCACTTCCCTCCTATCAGCAGCGGCTATCCGGTGGGGAGGTAATCACTTCCCTCCCCGGCGGCAGAACGGAAGAGGGGGCCGGTCAGCGGCTGTTTAAAGCGCCCAGCACCCGACTGGGCGGGCCCCTGCCCGACACATGCTCCGGGTGGCCCTTGCATGGGCCGCCCGGAGACCTCTTGCCGCACCCGCCGGGCTGCGCAAATAGCCCAGGCCCACAGAGCAGCTGGGCCCAGGAACAATGGGCCCGGGGCAGCTGCTGATTTGCCGTTAAAGACGGCCCTGGGCAGCATCGACTTCTGCAGCTCTGCAGAAGCCCAATGTCATCACTGGCCATGAGAGGACAGTCAGCACGTGGCCGGGGCACAGATAAGAGGGCAGTCTGTTGCAAAATGGCTACCCCCATTACTGTAAAACAAGACCAGAGTACTCCTGGCATCATAACTACAGAGGAAGAGGACTGTAGTGGTTATAATGCATTGAGTAACCTTTTAACCTTCCTATTGAAGCATAATGACAATAGTAAACACTTTACTTTGGAGGGTCGGACAAGATACAAAACGCATATAGTATTATACCAGGCTCTAGTGCAGGGATAGGCAACCTTTGGCACTCCAGATGTTCTGGACTACATTCCCCAGAATGATGGCAAAGCACTAAGGGAGGTGTAGTCCAAAACATCTGGAGTGCCAAAGGTTGCCTATGCCTGCTCTAGTGTAACAAGTGCATGTGATATATATTTCTCTAAAAGCAACCTCTGGTAATGAAGCGACTTATAAGATGTGTACAGTACTTTACATATAATTTAACCTAATAAAGCTAATCATTCTACTTTAAAGCTTGTATTCTGCTCACCTTGACACCTCATTTTTGGGGTTTCACATGATAATATGATAACCCGTTTCTGGGCTCGTTTCCATTATCGCCAGTAAATATCTGCCGTAGGTTATTGTTATTAACAGCCAGTAGATATTAGTTCCCACAAATTACTGACAAGATTCCTGCCTTAACTCCTGACTGTAACGTATGTTTATTTGTAATGGGTATCACATATTGTTTGTGAGACATACCTGTCGTAGGTTTCAAGCAAACCAAGCATAGTGTTCTGTACTAACCATTTCAAGTGGCTTTTTCTACCCCGAATACTCATTCTGTGAGGAATCCTTGATGGGATTTATTTTCTGTTTTTGTTTTTTTTCTTGGCAAATCAGTTGGCAGATTTATCAAGGCAAAAATGGGAGCTATTCTAGGTCAAGGATCTATATCAGGAGCAATCAAGATGGAAACCAATAGAATGCATCTAGCCTGTTCTGACATGGCTTCCAGTTGGGTCTGCCTATTATCAGCATCGCCAGTGACACAAGTTGTGAGATTCTGTGTACCTGTGGAAGCTGCATTTGACTTATTTTACAAAACAAAAATGAATGTGGCACATTCCTAATTGAATGTCTTATTCTACATAAACTGGAGAATATGTCTGCATGTTTTCAATTAAAGGAAAACTGTAGTGTCGGGAATACAAACGTGTATTTCTAACACTATAGTGTTGAAAACCCATTTTAGGTGGCCGAACCCCCCCATTACCCAAGTTAAAAAAGTAAAATATGTACTTTTATTCTGCCCTGCCTCATGAAAACTAACTCTCTAGGGAAGTATTGGAAGGCTATTGTGCATGTCCAGCAAAATGCTGAGCTCCGCCAATCACCATCTTCTTATAGAGATGCATTGAATCAATGCACTTCTATGAGGAAAGTTCAGTGCCTCCATGCAGAGCATGGAGGCGCTGAATGTCAGTGACTGACCCAGGAAGCACATCTAGTGGCCATGTGAGTGACTGGCTGTAGAGGAGTTCCTAGGCAGTAATGTAAACACCTCCTGCAGGGACAGGCTGTAGACACCAGAACAACTACATTAAGCTGTAGTTGTTCTGGTGACTATAGTGTCCCTTTAATAAATATTTAGTGACGTGGCCCTGTTTTTGCTGAATATTTGTATTTGTTCATCTTCTTTATTTCTTTGTGGATTTATAAGAAACAGTAAACTGTTGAAAACTACATTTATATTAATAATAATCTGAGCAACAAAGGGAAATTTAAAAAATAAAAAATCTAACTTCTCATATTTGTCCTACGTTTCATTTGCTTTTTTAGTTCACCACTCTGCACTGATTACTGAGTAAAACTCCTTTGTATTCCACAAACATTCACATCCTAGTACACCACTGATAAGAAAATAGCTTCCTTGTTTTCTGTGTAGTTTTTCTTGCTTTACAAACAGCCTGTAATCTTAGTATCAAACTGCTGTCATCTGGTAACAAGAGACTTTTCCCCATTTTAAGCAGCAGCATTTTCTGTCCTGGTTGACATGTTCTGAAGGTAATGTTTATTTGATCTTCACTGCAGCTTGAACGAACGTGACCACTTGTTGAAGAGACTTGGCAGAAAAACCCCTCCGAGCCTCTTTCGTGCTAATTCCGTCCAGCAAAGTGGTGTATCGTGTAAGTATACAACTGGAAATTATTCCAAGGGCTAGATCTTTAGGGGATGCTTCAGACTGGTGCAGATTTAACTTTAATTAAAATGCATTAGTGTCTCGCCTTAGGCCAAAGATAAGCTTTTTCATAAAAAACAGGAAGGTAGATTGACTTTTCTGTCTGATGTGTGAAAAGAGCATAGGTATCTTATCAATAAGATGAGAAACAAAAAAACAACAACAAAAAAACTGTAGGTATAGAATATATTCCTGAAATAATTAAATGATTAATTAATAATGGGATTTTGTTCTGAGCTAACGTGTTCTAGATCTCATATTTATATTGTGCCAGAGAGAATGTATAGATGTTTTTTCTAATACGTACTGTTACTTCTTCGGGCTTTGACACTATCAGTCTAATGTCTAAAGAAAACTACAAATATGGCCACAATCGTAAGACCTGCACTGTATAGTGCCTAGCTATGTGAAAAGCCATATTGGAACAGGCAACACAAGCTTCAGGTAAGATATATTTTAACCTATACAGTTGCTAGTATGTTTTCCTGCACAATATGGACCGCCACCAGAAATTTTGGGGCCCCTAACTCAGCTCATGGTCTGGGCCCCCTGGGGCCCGCCTCCAATCCCGCCCACAGGGTCCGCCTCCAAATCCCGCCCATAGGAATACACACACAGACACAAAAACACACACTGATACAAAAGGACACAACACAGATAGATATTAACAGACACACAAACTGAAACAGACATACACGCATATAGGCATACATACTGACACACACATACTGAGACATACACATATATAGAGACACACAGGCATACATAGTGACAGACACATGCTAACATACATACAGATGAGGACATACACATACATACACCGACATACATACACACAGACATACATTCATTCATACAGACATACATTCATACAGACAGACATACAGACGCTGACATCCATACACACATACATACATTCATAATGGCATACATTCATACTGGCATATATACAGACATACATACATACATTCATACATACTGAAATACATTCACACATACACACAGACATACGTTCATAATGACATGCAGACATACATTCATACTGACATACATGCATACATACAGACATACATTCATATATACATACATACATAATTACAGGGGTCCTCAAACTTTTTAAACAGGGGGCCAGTTCACGGTCCTCAGACACTGTTGGGGGCTGGACAAAAAACAATATGAACCAATTCCTATGCACACTGCACACACACGCATAAGGACATAAATACACACACACAAACAGACAGACACAAACATATACATACATATTGAAATACACACAGACAGACATGCATACATACACATACTGACTTACACACACAGACATACATACATACATACTGACACATACATACAAACATACATACTGACATACATACATACTGACACACACATACATACATACATACATACACACATACATACTGACATACATACATACATACTGATAGACACACACACATACACACACACATACATACATACTGACACACATTACATACATACATACACATACATACATACTGACACACATACATACATACATACATACATATTAACATACATACATACATACTGGCATACATATTAACATACATATTAACATACTGACATACATATTAACATACATACATACTGACATACATATTAACATACATACATAAATACATACATATTAACATATATACATACAAACATACATACATACATATTAACATAAATACATACATATTAACATACATACATACACACATACATACATATTAACATACATACATACTGACATACTAATTTTGCTTACCTTTTTTTGCAGGTGGAAGGCTGTGGCTGATGGGAGTCAGCGTGGCTCCCGCGGCCTGGCTTTCTTCCCTCTGGCGCGGCGCGGAGGGGAGGGAGCTGAGAGGAAGTGACGGCCACTTCCTCCCAGCAGTACTTTGTGGCGGAAGACACAGGGCCCATCGGGTGGCCCTAAGTGCGTGGGCCACCCAATGGGCCCCAACAGCGGGGCCTGGTCAACCTTCATGGTTGTCACCCCCTTATGGTGGCCCTGTGCACAATGTATAGATTAAATTGATACAGCTGCTTGAAGTGGACCTTCTTCTCATCCACCTATTCTGAGGATGTTGACATATTTATAAAATAGACCATCGAATCTAATTTGCCCCAAAAATACATTCATTTTTTTTTCTGTACAAAGTATAGCAAAGCTCCAAAAAAATGTTTTCTCTTGCCTAAAGAATTCCAGAAAACATTTGATTAGTTTACAAAAGGAAGTTCAATTCTCATGCTCTCATTGCTATAATCAAAAATTAACTGCTTGTCGCTTACTGAAAATGATCAAAAAGAGAAGCAGAATTTACTGTTGGTGTGCCAAGTTACAAACAGTGAGAGCGATGTACAGACCTAGGATTGTACCAAACACAATCAAGAGGTTTCAAAACAGAGAAATTAACTTATTTGGCTTCGTACAATCAGATATTATGCTGCACATGTTGAATAAAACACAGATGTCAAGTAACCACACATTTAAATGTTAATAAAGAATAAATAAAAGTCACTATGGTGGTAGTGAAAATCATAATGCATGCCAATGAGGCCTAGTAATAGGCAAACGAAACAACAAAAAAGGGCTAATATATATCTTATATAAATTCTGTGAGCAAGAAAATGGGGAAACCAAAATTAAGGCCTCCTTCCAAGTACAAATTTTAGCACCAAACAAAACAAAATAATTTTTGGGGGGAGCAAAGGTCCACTCTTCAAATCATCATTAGATTAATTAGTGTTACAGGGGAACTACACATTAAAGAGTAGAATCTGGCCCACAATGTTATCTACCAGCTTGTTTAATAACATTTGTATGAATATTGAACTCAAGATGTGATTTTTTAAACAATTTTACATTACATAACACTTCTCAGTTTTTTTAAATATTCCAAAAGAGAAGATTTTTGAGGGTGGTAGGAGGTGTATGCAATGTCCATCGCATTAACATGTTTAAAGTGGTAGAGCAACAAGAGTACTGCAAACAAACCAAGACATTAAACCAGTAGGGAGTGAAGGGTCAGGATAGGGCTCTGTGGATGTGAATTTTAGTGATACGAGTACATTAATCCCACTTGGGGGTCCTAGTGAAAGTATTTAACCAGGAGAGGTACATTCAGATTATTCTGGTCTACAAGTACATTTTAAGGGATGTTACTTTTGCCCAAACCCCTGGGGATGCTACTATTACCCAATTTATCTACCTCAGAAGGATAAAGGGCTGAATCAAACCCAACAAGGATTTGAACCTGTGACCTGCAGGGTCAGGTTCTATTGATGATGCATTAGCCAACTGAGCTATCTCACTTACAAGAGACAGTTTAGAGGTAGTCATGAAAGAGTCTCCACGTTTACCAGTTTGGAGCCCCTGTTTATTCTTCACACAGGGATGGTTAACAGAGCCAAACAAATTTCATCTATGGTTTTGGGGCCCCTGCCTCACCCCTGGGCCCTGGACATCTTTCTATGGGCTCAGCCACAGCTGTGCACAAGATACTTTTGTGTCAGTAAGTGTATCACACACACACACTGTACAAAACACTTGAAAAGAGGAATACCCCAATAGAAAAGGTAGATTTAGAATAATAAAAGGGACACTTGGAGGGAATTGTGAGCTCCTCCCACAGCGCACGGGAAGTATTGTTACAAGAAACACAATGACTATACAAAGCATTAAACTCAAACTTATTTTAACAAATCAAAGTCTGCTCACCCTGCAAATCACGTTATATAAGGTAAAGTCAAGGTATTTGTGTTTTTTGGTAATGTTTCCTTCACGTAAGCCATATACAGTCATTAGATATGAAATTAAAGCCGAGTTGTTAAGTATTTTCTTGAAAGTATGTTTTGTTGTCAAAATATGCTGAGGTGAAAAAATCAGCTGTGGTCCTTAGATATCTTAATTGTAATGATATATAATTAAAGCCATGTGTTCCCATGTTGAGGCAACTGACAGTAACTATTCCAACCATCAGAATCACATGGCTACGACTGGCAGCAGATGCACAGACTCTCTGTACTATAGAGAGCAACCCATCTCTCTCCTAGCATTTAATGTTTTTTTCCTTGCACCTTAGTGCTCTCGTCCACTCCACCACCCTGTGCTGTCTCCAAAGCACAATTCGCATCTGTCAATCAAAAAAGAGCTTTAACTTAAAATCTCCTGCAGTGCATCACTGTTCCAACCAAAATTCAGATTGGAACATGCAGCTACAAACATTGGAAATATACACAAAAATCACACAGTTGGGAGAAGCCAGCCTAGTCTTCCCGAAATTAGCAGCATGTCAGCTATCATATATTGATAATTACCTTCCAGTGATCTATATGTTATACCGGGAACCACTCCGAAGGGAAGCTAGCACACAGTGAGATGTATGATACTTTAGTGCAGGGATATGCAATCTTCAGTACTTTAGATTCTGTGGACTGCATCTCCCATGATGCTTTGCGAGCATTCTGCCTGTAAGAGCAATATTGGAGATATAGTCCACAAGATTGGGAGCGCCAAAAGTCACCTACCACTGCCATTGTGTCAGCTTCTTAGCAGAGAATCTAGCCAGTTATCTCATGGGCATAAAATTCATTTTGCTCTGGAAGACCAGATTTATAAGTCACAGTGGCATTTGGCACATGAATTTATCTCAGGGATTTACATCAAGAAAAATCAGTTATCTGTAGTGTGGAAGTGATTCACAGGGCTCAGCTTAAAACAATATACAGTTATCTGTTGTGTGTGGTGGGTATCACAGAGCTCCACAGGAATAAACCTCAAGTGGAACATATATTTAGCAGAGCTCCACAGTAATGTGAAATGTAAATAGGAATAGAATAGTGCTGCACAGCAATTTAACTAACAGGAATATACACTGTTTGTGACAGAGCTCCACACTCATAAAACCTACAGTAATGTGCTCTGTGTCTGAGTGTATCACAGAGCTCCACTGAAATAAAAC
Source organism: Pelobates cultripes (assembly GCA_933207985.1). Taxonomy (NCBI): domain Eukaryota; kingdom Metazoa; phylum Chordata; class Amphibia; order Anura; family Pelobatidae; genus Pelobates; species Pelobates cultripes. The sequence continues at coordinate 378,096,304 of OW240912.1, forward strand.
TCACTAATCTGTGATACCATCATTCAAACCCTTAAACCAATTAGTTTTATTACTATGGAGCTTAATGATGATGCTATACTCCCTAGAATACCTTCAAATGTACATTTTCTTCTAGTCAGTCTTCTACCATTTGAAGATTGTTTTCGTAACCTACTTTTCTACCTTTCAATGTGGGATTATCCCTGATGGTTATTAATTACTTGATTTGAGTAGTTAAATTCAGTGAGTTAGATTTAAGCCATAAACAGGTATTCAGTGAGTTAGACAAGTACACCTTAACGTGTTCATTAGCACTCAGTGCGTTACATGTGTCTAGCAGCTGGTGAATTAGGGTGTTTAGTAGCACTCGGTAAGTTTAGCAGCTGGTGAGTTAGGGTGTTCACTAGCACTCAGTGAGTTTAGCAGCTGGTGAGTTAGGGTGTTTTGAGCACTTGGTAAGGTTAGCAGTTGGTAAGTTAGGGTGTTCATTTAGCAGTTGGGAAGTTAGGGTGTTCACTAGCACTCAGTGAGTTTAGCAGTTGGTAAGTTGTGGTGTTCACTAGCATTCAGTGAGTTTAGCAGTTGGTAAGTTATGGTGTTCACTAGCACTCAGTGAGTTTAGCTGTTGGTATATTAGGGTGTTTACTAGCACTCAGTGAGTTAGGTAACTAGCAGTTAGTGAGTTATGGTGTGTGCTAGCACTCAGTGAGTTAGGTAACTAGCAGTTAGTGAGTTATGGTGTATGCTAGCACTCAGTGAGTTACATAACTAGCAGTTAGTGAGTTATGGTGTATACTAGCACTTAGTGAGTTACATAACTAGCAGTTAGTGGGTTGTGGTGTATGCTAGCACTCAGTGAGTTACATAACTAGCAGTTAGTGAGTTAAGGTGTTTGCTAGCACTCGGTGAGTTAGATAACTAGCAGTTGGTGAGTTAATGTGTATGCTAGCACTTGGTGAGTTACATAACTAGCAGTGAGTTAAGGTGTATGCTAGCACTCAGTGAGTTAGATAACTAGCAGTTAGTGAGTTAAAATACAGAGAAGCACACAGTAAGTTAAACAAAACAGTATCTGGTTTTCTGTGTTTTTACTGAGCTTGTTTAACAAATTTCCTTCCACTTACTAGTGGTACCAACTGTGACTTCTGGTCCTAAATAATTCATCCATAGCCAGTAAATCTGAGGACAGATGGTCATCTAATATACCAATGGGACCACTGAATGGCGATGTGAAATATATTTACATGACTGGCACCTTCTAGCAGAGCATATCAGCCTCTGCTCATCATTCAGTTAGTAGAATTGTAATTATTGCTAGAATATATGAATGCTACATATTACACCTCCTTCCCCCTTTGCCACATGATCCCTCTCCTCAGCCCCAACTCCTGAGACGCATAGAAGAGGTGAGATCACCCCAGTGACGGCCAGCAGGATTAGCACCTTCCTGCAAAATAAAAAATGCACACCTGTTGTTGCAAGCGACAGACTTCCTAGTAGTTTGTTATTAAAATTATATTCATCTGAAAAGGTTAAGTCTACTTAGAAATATATTTATAAAAATCTAATGTGAATGAAATAGAATTGAAATGAAATTAGCACATCTTGTCCGTAACTTTTCTAGAGAATCCTTCATTTATCATAGCTGTTTTCAGTAAGATATATTTGAGAATGAGAGAGATATCAATGTATTCTTTCTGGCAAAACTCTTCATAAATAAATAGATTCTCAATATACCAGATCTACACCGGAATGTTGCCTAGCTGTCCCATTAGCAACTTCATTATAAACTGTGGGTAATTATGTAATTATGTAGGGCACTCTGAAATAGCTTCTTTAGAGAAATACTGCAAGCACCATCACCACTATAGCTTTGTTGCTGAAATACAGAGCTTACTGTAGTGATTATGGTACATGGAAATCCCTTAAAAAAAACATTGTAAATAGTCAAACCATTTTTTTTTTTAAATTCTTTATTTGTCTGTGCACAAATGTGAGAAACATGGTGTCGTGTTGCCACGACGACATTTGCATACTATAGGTAACAGCGTATTAAACAACAAATGCAAAGCAGGTAACAAAGGCACAGTTTTAAAATGACATCAACTTGTAGATAGTGGTGGTGTGTAGTAGGGGTCTGTGTTCAGCTCTCGAAGCGGTCCCAGATGTTGGGGATTGTCCCCCAGAACTGGTGTGGGGCATTAACAGATCCATAGGCCCCTTCTGGTCATCCCGTCTAGCGGGCCATGGAATTTGGGCTGTTAGAAATACATGCTACCGGTTTCGAAGAGTGATTATGGCCGCAGTCAGCTGTTGGTGGGGTCAGTTAGGGGCGCTCGCTAGTGGTGGCCGGGCAGCATGCCTCCTAGAACGCTAGAGGGGTTCCCTTTATTGGTTCCTAGTGTAATTCACAGCGCCTTATCTATTACCGTCTCTGCCCCAACACCTCCCCTACTACAATGCCCTTTGTAGCCGGATATCAAGGCTACTGCTGGCTTCCTGAAGCTATCTACGCATAAGGATGCTATCTGTGTGTGATGAGGGGCCCCCTGAGGAGACAGGGGCCATAGAGAGTAGAAGAGAGGAGTGTATCAGGAAGAAGGTAGAGATAGAGCAGGGGAGAGAGAGTGAGAGGGGAGGGGCAAAGCTCCGGCTCCGGGCACGTGGGGAGGGGGGGGGGAAGGGGCCGCGGGGGACGGGGACGGGCCTCCGGGGTAAAACCCCCCCAAAAAAAGGCGGCAGCCCGCGCCAACCGCGCCCCCACTCAATCTGCAAATGTGCTCCCAATCCAGGGCTCCCAAGTTCTCGTAAACCTCGCCTGTGTGAGTCAAACCATTTTTGTGAACAGTTTGACTTCTTATGGGGGTCCACCGTGCACTGCTCACCACCACCACTACGAAAGGCGAAGAGCCAAAAGTTCCTAAACAGGAACCTATGTTAGCTCTCCTAAACTTAGACTCACAATGGGCTTAGCTTATTGGGTGCTAGGGCACTCCTGGCACCATAACAACTACAGCGATCCTTAGTGCTTATGGTGCCTGGATTGTTCCTTTAAACATGTATCTCTATTGGTAAAATGTTAGCACATCACACATAATGGTCCTATTGGCATTTTGTGTATCTGCACACTTACTCAAGACATTTATTGAGAATTAGATCAATTAATTATTGCAAACCTCTGTTGGTCAATGCTCAACTTTGGACTGAGGTGTGAAAGGCCTTCAGGAAATTTAGCTGAATGAGAGCTGAAGACTGAATTACTAATGCACACCGCTAGAATATAAATTTGTGGTCGGGGATCAACTACCTAAGGCAAAGTCAGTTGTAGACCCTGGTCCGTGGCTCCACATAGTCACAATAGTTCCAATTTTCAGACGTTACTGCTGCCAGAAACATGGTCCCTCTGGTGTCAATGGAGGAATCTAAAAGTCTTCCATTTGCTCATACATATATTTCTAAAAAAAACGTAGTTGAAGTTGTGCATATGCTTGAATGGGTCTGTCAATATTCGCGCAACCCGGTATGGATACTAATCGTTACTAATCGTAATAATAATATAATAGAGTCATTGGAATACTTGGAGTATAATATTATAATATAACAATATTATAAAAGAGTCATTAGAATATTTGGAGTATAATATAATAATATAATAGAGTCATTGGAATACTTGGAGTATAATATAATAATATAATAGAGTCATTGGAATACTTGGAGTATAATATAATAATATAATTGAGTCATTGGAATATTTGGAAAAGTGAGTCACAATTATTTGTCATTTGACATTTGTCAGAACAATACCTTCATGCGAAGCTGGCTTTGTAGTAACTGGGTTGGAATTATACCAGCTTTAATATAAATTAGTTAAATTAATTAAGAAATATATATACAGCTGTCTATGATTTTCTTAACCATATACAGTATACTTCATAATAGGTTGCACCGATCAAGGGGATAGTCTGTTTAATTTAACCTGCTGTGGAAAAGCAGTGATTTGTTGGAAACTGAAAATGAGTGGGCTTTATGTCCTGCTGAATAAAAATCAGATGCTCCAGTTGAGCCTTGGCCTATAATTCATTTATTGATAGCCCTGACGAGGCACAGCTGTGCACTAGTAAAGGATGTGGATGATTTAATTGCTGTCAAGAAGGTATATTGAAGAATGTTCACAGCATGCCATGGGATCCACAGTGTATCTGAGGAATGCAATATAGGTGACACATCAAAAACCGTCATATTTCAAGTTATAGAATTTGCTATTTCAGTTTTTGATTTGTGGCTAGTGCAAATGTTATTGGGAAAGAATTAGGGCATAGGCCCATACTAGAGTTCATTTAAGTGGCAATAATGGAAGGGTTAATGAGATTTAAAATAATGCATAGAGTCACTCCTGTATCCCAGTGAGAACCCCACCTCAAAGTCCAAGCATTTTGTAAACCAGGCTTTTGTCAATTAATTTTACCCGTGGAACCTTTTACCTTTTGTCATCGTGGACCACTCCCTCCTTGCGGCTGGGGAGGGAGAGGACCCGGCGGAGCTCTATCTTGCAGCTCCGCCAGATTCCTCTCGCGAGATCAGGAGCGTTACCATGGCAACGCCCCCGATCTCGCGAGAGTGAACTCTAGCCCACAGGCTAGAGTTCACTCACCCACTAGGACCACCAAGGATGGTGTGAGAGTGCCAGTCCCCCCCCCCTCTCCCAGGTACCACCGTGCCGGTCCCCCCCCTCCCAGGCTAAAGGTAAGAAGGGAGGGGCTGATATAATGCCTGCTTTTTTTTTTGTTTTTGTTTATTTACCCCCCCCAACACACAATCCCTTCTAACATTTATACACAGCACTATCACACACATCACACTCAGCCACATGTCTAAAATTCACCCAGATCCGTTCAGTAGTTTGGAAGATACGGTTTAATGCAGATTCCGCAGAACATATACAGGCTATATGAAAAATTATTACTGTTGTATAGTTTAAAACTACTGCACGATGTCTTTGTGCACCAAATACCGGCGAGATGGCACGTGTAGAAAAGTCCAAACAGTGTCTGTGAGTTAAAATGGCCGCCATCCATTGTTCTCACCATGTGCTTCATTCATTGTTCTCACCATGTGCCTCTGATACATGAAATGGTGGCCACCCAGTAACTCCACAGTATGTCCCCAGGTGGTTCTTAAAGGGCCAGCAGCAGCATAATAAAATACAATATGCCCAAATCAGTTCCTAGAAGGGCAATACATCCCAGGGCCATAGTCGCAGGGCAGGAGGCTGGCAAACAGGCCCTTCCAAAAACCAGTGGCGAGGTTACTTTCACCACAATATATACACACACACTACACTCCTAACATACACATTCTGGATCCCCTATACACACACTAGATTCCTTGTAAGCAAACACATACTACACCCCTAAACACACACTCTCTACAAACACTACATCACCTATACACACGCACACTATAGCCTGTATGCACACACTTGCTACATCCCCAATACACACATTCTCTACAGCCCCTAGCCACATATGCATTACATTACATCACAAACACAACACAACTAAAACGGACCTTATTACACAATACCACACCACAATCAGCTCACTCTACACACACACAATACCACAAGCAGGCACAATACTCTTTCCTGGCCCTTTTGTCTCCTGTTATCCATTTATAGAGACACCAGAGACAAGTTGCAAGGAAACACAGTACAAGCATGTTATTAAATTTGCTTGCGCTGTACAGAACAAATACAGGGCTTTTTTCTGCCCTGGAAGAGCATTGAGCCAACATGCTCACTTTGAGAGGGGGCGTGTTTGTCATTAGTGATGACAAAACACGCCCTCTCTGCCCCGCCCCCTTCTTAGTGGGCCGATGTGATAAAAAAAATGCCCGGGCCGAATTTTTTTTTGAAAGTCCGCCCCTTTTCACAGCGCTTTACAATAAGAGTGGAATTTACCAAATGAGACAATAACAATAATTTTAGTGTTTTAGTACAGGGGTTTGTTTGTATGTAAATTTTTCCATTTGCTTGCAGTGGTGTGTTTGGATGTAGTGCTGGCTTTTAAATGCAGATGTACATTTGTGTGTAGTATTGGTGTTTGAGTGAAGGGTGTGTTTGAGTGTTTGTACATAATTTTGGAGTTTGAATTCAGGGGTGTTTTTGTATGTAATGTTTGTGTTTGCAGGGATGTGTTTGAATGCTGTGTTGGTGTTTGATTGCTGGGATGTATACACATACACTGCTATATTGTGCTAGTCGTTCACACATTTATACATATGACTCTTCGGGTGTACGAAATGTATCCATACCTCTGATCAGCCTAAATTGGGACGAATTGCAGTTTGTCTGAAACCAAATGCACAAGTCTACTAGAACATTGAAAGGTTTCAATAGTGAACACTGGCATTTAACCACCTTATTCAACATACATACATACTTACACAGATAAACATATAATTTAACACAGATTCCCCCTATAAAAACACACTCAGACACAAAGATACACACACACAGACACAAAGATACACACACTGACACATACACACACCTTGATACACAGATACACATACTGGCACATACACACACCTTAACACACAGATACACACACTGGCACATACACACAAATACATACATTGGCACATACACACACTCCGATACAAACCATGACACATACATACACCTTGACACAGATACACAGACTAGCACACATATATACACACAAACACACACACACACACACAGATACACATACCTTGACACACACACTAACATCGATGTACACACTGACACACAGATACACACTGACACATACACTCAAATATAAACACACTGATAGATACACAGAGGTCATGATTTTTATATTTGCAGTTACTCTTCTGTTAGCATACCTTTTGCCTGCAGTAAAGTGTCTTGCTTGGAGTGCTGCTGACTGAGACTGGCATGTGGAGTCTGCAGCAGCTCACTCCCCACTCTTTCCCTCCAGTGCGGCGCTCTCTATGTCTGAGAGGCTCTCACTTCCAGCTGCCAGCATCCTTTACCACAAGGGCAGGGCCGCACTCTTAAACAGCATCGATGCGGAAATAATCACGGCAGAACCCCAGTTTTGATCTCACGTAATCCCAGGGTTCTGTGGAACGCCTATTGGGAAACATCACACACACACAATTAGTATTTCATAAAGATAGGGATTTCACTGAAATTCCAACTTAGTCAAAAGATTCTGTATACTGAGAAAAAGTAGGGACTACTTTGTCTTAGTATTTTTTCTCATCTTGACAAAAGGAAGGGATATATTTTGTCAAGCTTATCAGTGACAGCTGTAGGGAAAAAATCTCTTTCTATGGAGGATCCGGTGTTCTCGTTGGATCCTCCTTAAACCTATGGCAGCCCCCACAAAGGACAGTTTTAGGTAAATAAATCCTACCTTCCCCTTCCCCCCATGGTAACCAGACCCCAGCGGCAATGTCACTGTCACGGGTCTTTGCAAATTATGCAAGGAAACTGTGAGAGTCGCATTATCTACACACAATTCTTATATACAATACACACAAGTACAAACAATCAGGCTTTAAAAGTGAAATACATCTGAAATACATGCAGATGCGGTCACAAAACTCCTAACCTTATTAAGGTGAAATCTGAACTTTAAAAATGAAAGCACAAATCGCCAATTAAAAGAAATTCTCAAACAAAACTTTAGTTCAGTCCTAGCTATTTTATCCACAGTTTTGAGGTTTTGATTTTTATTCACTACTATTTGGTGTTTAAGTGAACCTAGTGAAAAGTCAGAATGCTTACATACACACGTGTTGGTAAAATGGAAGTTATTAAATAAAACAAAACAATTTTGTAGATATGCCTTCAAAGAAAACAAGCATATTGTTTGTATTGCATGTTTTCTTTGGGGGTATATGAAGTCATCACTTGCAATAGTTGCAGATCTAGTATCTGCAGGTATTGCAAGCCCTCCCCTTCTTACCCAGCTCAGGCTTTTTGTGACTGCCCAATCACAGACTTCTCAATGAGCTCTATTATAGCTGATTGAGAAGTGTTTCCAAAGCAGTGCTCCAGGTAATTGCCTGCCTTGGAGCTCCAGGGAACAAAACTGCCAGGAATTTACAGGAATGGAAGTCTAACAAGATTCATTATGATTGGAAATGGCACTTTTATATAATGAAAAAAAGAGGACGCACTCTTCACACATAAAGCATGTCAATGGGCCAGCCAGTGCACTGCAAAATATATACATAATATAAATTTTACATATATACATATTTTGTAGTTTCCCACCATTTTGCTCACACATCAAGTGAGAAAAAGAACAAAGTGAAAGAGAGGAGGTGCAGTAAAACCATCTATATTAATGTATATAATATATATCATATAAAAATATTTATAGAGGTTTTTAACTGCTCCTCCTTTTTCCTGTTTATTGGTCACTTCTCACTTGATCTGTCATAAGCAAAACTCCAAATCCCAAAGCAAACGAACATGCTTGTTTGCACAGCTATATTGTGCTAGTCGTTCGCACATTTATACATATGACTCTTCGGGTGTACGAAATTTATCCATACCTCTGATCAGCCTAAATTGGGACAAATTGCAGTTTGTCTGAAACCAAATGCACAAGTCTACTAAAACAGTGAAAGGTTTCAATAGTGAACACTGGCATTTAACCACCTTATTCATCATTAATTCTATATTCAGTTTATACATTTTATTACTCATTAGGGGAAATATTCCTATCTGTTTTTGGATGCAACCTTACTATTCTGTACCAGTGTGAGAGTTGTGCCAGATTATAAATATCTGTTCACTAGTTTCTGTTGTTTGGTTGTTTGCAATGAAGTTAGATCCTAATGCATTATGACTGACCGAATCTCCTTAATCTCAGCATAGGCAGTGACCTGTAAGAATATGCCTATGTTACAAAATAAACAAAGAGATTATGTTAGGAAGTACCATGTGCATTTTTTCAAGGCCATTACTATTAGACACTGATAAATAATGACTGTCATAATTTGTTTCCTATTGGGGTCCTTGTGGGTTTTTGTAGTTGGGGATTCTCAATGTAAAGTTCTCCAAAGTGACATCTTTACAGACTTCATGATATTGATCCCTCAATCTTGTGTGTTTTGAAATAGGGGCTTTGGGGTAACATAACTGTTTTACGGCCAAACTCTTTTTAGTGTTATCCTTGTATGTTACCCTTAAAACCAAAATATATGTTTATTTGTTGCAACAAAAATACAGTTGATATATCACTTCCAATCTCAATAGCATACACCCCAACACTGGTGTCCAGAGAAGCAGGTGTGAGGAGGGTAAAGTGGGCAGGCCAGTTATGTGAGCCAGGCTGTCTGCCAATCAAGCGGTCCAGTTCACTGAAGGCAGGACATGCGAGGTGCACTGTTTTAGTGCTTTCTGCAGGGTTCTAGCACCCTGCGTTAAGCGTGAGTGCATCTGATAATGAGATCATTCTACAATTTTCATGAGACAACAGATAACAAAGTCGGGATGGTGGGACAGGAACCAAAAAATTGGGACTGTTTCGACAAAATTGGGATGGTTGGGAGGCACATTATATGTACATTATATGTATCTCAGAAAAATCTTATCAATATGTATTTAATAACATCTAACTACAACACTGTAGCATTGTGAATCCATGGTTTATTTTCCAACACTCGTCATACAGCACTGCAAAAACTTGGCATATTTTTGAAATAATAATAATAATAATAATAATAAAATAGAACCACAATCACCTGAAAAGCTATTCTCCTCCACCCACATTTTGGGGAGAGAGGAACTCTTTCCACTGATAGTATGGGAGAATAGAGACTGCAGGCAGTGGATGTGTCCAACTTGACAATCTCTGACAGCTGCAAAACCTCTGTCTTGCTGTCAGTATCTGAAGATATAAAAGAGGGGGGTCAATGGTACACTGAGGAATTAGGTTAAAAGTCTGAACAAATGGAGAGAGATTAGAGTACCCCTTAGGCCCTTAAAGTTACAGTGAATATTTTTTTTCTTTTCATGGATCAGTAGAGCACATTATTACTTGCTTTGTTGTAATCTTGTTTATATTTATGCAATAGTTTTCTCTTGTGATTCTTAAATATACAACCAGACAGATTTTGTTTCATTGAATGTTTTATTTGTTTATTTTGAGGCATTACCTAGGGTCCTACATGGTTTGTTTTTTTGTTACAACTTAAAAAATATCTAAATTATTGGAACTGACCCAGACACAGAAATCCTGAAAGGTTGTGTTTCAATTTATCTTCTAGACAGCAAGTAAGAGTGTATTGTCACTCTTTGAATTTGCAGTTGACATGTCAGTAGACTGCCTTCACAATTATAAACTGTTTTAAAGTACAGTTCTCATGCCAAAGCAAAATACAGAATCTGAATGAAATAACACCCAGCGCTGTTTTGACCTTTGTGGGGCTCATCTGCATAGCACTAACTTTAGTTCAATATTATTGTAAATATCTCATCCAGTACCAAACTAAGAATTATTAGTATTAATATTATATTTTTATTATTAAGTGCGATCAAAAGGTGATGAAGTACCCAATGGTTGTTAAATATATTCTCGAATATATTGCTGATCAGATTCTCAGTATTTTCAAATATACTGCTGTACATCATCTACATATCAGAATGCAAATTTTGTAAAGTTTTTTTTTTTTTTTTTTTTTAAAAACACTGTTCCAGACACACCAGTTCTGAAAGATTGTGTTTCCAGTCATATGAGACTGGTTAGTTTGAAAACTGGGCAAAAGCACGAATGCACCACCTTGCCGACTTAAAGTCAGTTACACAGACTAAGGCTACAGACATAATTAACAAGGGACCAGTGCTGTATTGTACACAGTTCAGTTTCTCTGAAATTCCACGTAGTACCCTGGAAATCATGGAAAATTAACCAAAGTCGTTATATATGATTCATTTATCTGTAAGGAATACAATGTCCAAGATTGATTGTTCCCATAATACGGTAATATCAAGCATGCGTTGAATCCTTTGCACATATTAATTATACTTTTTTTTATAAGTGTACACATGGACATTTTCTGTTAAAAAGTTTATTTTTTTTATTTATATTTTAGGTACTTTTTTTTTCTTTCTGGCACAAAAACCTATAGCGGTTTAAATGTGACCATATACAGTCAGGTCTCCCACCAGACTCTTTGAAAGCTGAGCTGTTTGCATTTAAATAATTCCATTAGCATTCAATTGGAAGTTTGGCTCAGAACCTTCAGATTGTCCTCATTTGTTTCCGAAAACATGGCCTTGATAGGTAAAACAGAAATATGCCAACGCGGAAAGGTCACATATCGGTGCTACAGCGTAAACCTGAGGAAATCTTAGAAGGCATAAAGTTTGTGTAGAGAGAAATAAGATTTATAGGAGTAATTTGTGAGCTGGGAGAGCCTATCATCTTCTGTAAAATGTATATTCTTCCTTATAATCCAATCCCCATTAATGAGTTATATAATTCGCCGCAGTCGTTGTTAAAATGTGCCATCCGTGACATTTCTATTTGCCTTCTTTCTTCAGATGGTTATGCGTTTTCTCAGGAAGAACATGGAGCTGTTTCTCAGTCTGAAATCGTCCGATCTTATGACACAACAAAACAGAGGGCCGGGATAGAATAACAAGGACTCTGGCGACCAGTGGCAGAAATAATGAGCTTTGGACAATACATCCACTGTTAACAGATATTTGACTAAGGTTTGGCCGCAGCAGCCAAAAACTGGGAAACTCATTTTTGTGGCCTTTGCCAACTTGGTTTTTTTTTTTTCCTAGTTTTTTTTCTTTTTTTATTCCGCCACTGAGGCCTGCATGAGAATTAAATAAACTATGCATTACAGGTCTCTCTGGAACCTAAGCGGTTAATATGTGCATTTAAGCAAGTAGGCAGCCTCTTCACAAAGCAAATGTATGTTTTTCTTCATGTGTTGTGTCCGGCTTCTCGATTTTGTTTTGCTGAAACAGTTGTGTACCTGTCAACTTGCTTAAGATTTATAACTCTTCCTACACAGAGATGACATAGTCTGGTATTCCAGCTGCCTCAGGCTGCAACTCCCACTAAGCTCAGCACTTGCTTACACGTTTAAACTCCTATGATACATGGATTGCAACCTCTGGCAATCATAGTTGGTTACATCTGACGTTGTGCTATTCCTCTGCTCCTGCACATTCCAACCAGTTGCTCTACAATACAATAAAAAAAGTGAACTTTAATTAAACCTTTGCAAGGCTCTTAGTGGCTAAGCATGATGGGAGTGTTTGGTTTAAAGCGGCTGAAATTCGTGCCCTGGCAGCTATATATTTATTTATTTATTTATTGCCATAATCCTGGTTTTCAGTAAAAGAAAGATCTATAAAGTGGACTGCGTTATAAATTAATTTATTTCAATTGAGCTAACCAAACTCTTGTTTGCGTTGATCCATACAATGAATGACTACTTATCCTGAACCGCTTGGAGCTGCAGAAACCAATAAATCATGATCACCAGTAATAATGATCTTCATTTTTGAAATGCACTGATATACATGTTGTAGCACACCAACTTAGATGAAGACACCTGCATTATGTAACTTTTCACCTATGTAAACACATGGTACCCATTAAATAAACCTCCCACACACTTCGTTTGTAAACTATGATATATTAAGTTTATTCACTAAATGGAAGGGTGAGTTGGAGGGATAACCAAGTTGCAAAAAAACAAGTAAAAATAAATAAATAAATCATTTAATAACAGATATTAACCAGTTTTCCCATTTTGGTGGAAATTTGCAACTTGTTTGTCATTTTGTTTAGTGAATTTACCATCTAAGGGTAAATAAATCAGTGGTACCCTTGAGATTAAAGTGACATTCGTGTTCTTTATCTGTACTATTACCTGACTTGGCTTTATCGAATATTTTTTCTGTTCCTTCTTTCTTCAAACCCCCTTCAGTGAGAGATAAGTCAGTAACCTATAGATCTACTCTGGGATGCTTTACGGAACCCCAACAGCACCCACACAGAAGGGGTTAATAAAAGCGTCTAAATATCAATTATTTTCCATATTTATGAAATGTGGTGTTTTATTTATTGACTATATTTTGGATTATTTAAACCATTTTACTTGAATTTGCATACATGTGCTACGCATTATCAAAATAAAACCAATTCTAAGTATCTATCCTGTTCTTGTGCTCTGACTCTAGAATTTACAGATTGGAAGAAGACTGAAGAATGTTTGCTATTACATGCTTTGCTTGAACTGTTTTGTAATTTACTATAGGAAGATAATTATACTTTAAAGGGCACCAAAACAACTTATCTCAATGATATATTGCTTTCTCACACATTATTCTCAATAGGAAGGTTGTGGTAGGCTGGGAGTGTCAGCTGACACAACTTTGGGGTTAAACGATTTAAACCCTTTTCAGTAAGATGGTGTTAAGGACCGCTAGGCAAACATATCAGCTTCATTAAGATGAAGTTGTTATGGTGCCCAGAGCGTTCCCTTAAGCGAGTGTTAGCAAGGCACACAAAACCTACACAACAAAATCAGATTGTCACATATGTCTTAAACTTTCTGGTTTTAAGTTTTGAAATGATAAATGAAAATGTTAAATAATCACCTTGATTTCTCTCTAGAACACTAACCAAGCAGTACCAACACAGTTGCTCATTAGGCAAATCCACTCCATTACTGAGCAGATATAGTAATGCAAAGTTAAACACAAATAATACAAAATATAGTGACACTCTCATATAAACAAGGCAACACACGTAGTCTAGAGCCTTTCTAAGAATAATTCCATAGACATTAGCAGACGGACCAACAGTCTTATGAAAATACAAAAACTTTATTCACCACCATAGGGACTTAAATTCTAAAATACAAATATCTTTGTATCCAACATAACAGTGCCATTGGATTGTAAAAACTGCGAGTCCGTCTGGTAATGTCTGCTAACCAGCAACCTACTCTATGTTTAGAGATTAACTAGTGGGAATATTGATCAAAAAACTTTTCCTACTAGCAAAGGAAGTGACATTTAGACCCAGGACATACTTGAAAATGAGAGAAATCTCAATGTATCCTTCCTGGTAAAATATTTTAGAAATAAATAAATAAATTTAGACCAAACTTCTGAGGTTGGGGGGCTCTTCATTACAGGAACTTTATTAGGGAGCAAGAAGACAAGTGACTTCAACCTAGGGGTAAGAAAAAAAAGATGATTAATGGAAAAAAAGAGGATCGATGGCTAGGGGATAGCCAATAAATGTTGATTTCATTCTCAGATCAAGTGAGAAGAGAGCACTAGAGGATAAAAAAAGAGGCGCAGTAAAAACAAAATCTATATTGATACGTATTTAATGAACATAATTTTGGTTTCTGCTTCTCCTCTTTTTCTCTTTATTGGATTCATTTTCTACCTGGAACTGTGAAGATGTGACGCATATGGTGGGAAAATACTCCCATCAGTGTACTGCAAAATATATTCCTAATATTTATATTCTTTAGATTACAATATGTTTATATTATGTCTATATTTTGCAGCACTCTGATTGGCCCATTTTTGCACACTTTTGGTTCACCCAAATCGTTTCCCTGTATAGTTTCCATGGATGATATTCGGGAGAGCTAAACAACCACATGAATAACTATCGAACTACCCAAACCAAATTTCCTTTTCAGACAAAGTGTTTTGGCCAAACCGAATTGTTCTACTGTGCTCAAGTCTACTTGGCAGGTGGTTTTCATTAGTATGAGTATTTTTATTTCTGTAAAAAAATATATACCGTATATACTCGAGTATAAGCCGACCCGAATATAAGCCGAGGCCCCTAATTTTACCCCAAAAAACAGGGAAAACTTATTGACTCGAGTATAAGACTAGGGTGGGAAATGCAGCAGCTACTGGTAAATTTCTGAATAAAATTAGATCCTAAAAAAATTATATTAATTGAATATTTATTTACAGTGTGTGTATATGATGAATGCAGTGTGTGTGTATGAGTGCGCAGTGTGTGTATGAGTGCGCAGTGTGTATATGAGTGCAGTGTGTGTGTATGAATGCAGTGTGTGTGTATGAATGCAGTGTGTGTGTATGAGTGCAGTGTGTATGTGATGCAGTGTGTGTGTTTGTGTTGCAGAGCCTTGGTGGGGGGTGGGCATTTTTATAAAAAAAAAAAAAAAATTTATATTATTATTTATTATTTTATTTTTTTGGTTATATTATTTTTTTATTATTATTTATATTTATATATTATTAATTAATATTATTTAATTTTTTTTGTTATATTATTATTATTTTTTATTATTATTATTATTTATATTTATATATTATTAATTTATGTATTTTTCGTCCCCCCTCCCTGCTTGATACATGGCAGGGAGGGGGGCTCTCCTTCCCTGGTGGTCCATTGGCAGTTCAGTGGGGGGAGGAGGGGTGCTGGCAGAGCTGTTACCTCTCCTGCAGCTCCTGTCAGCTCTCTCCTCCTCCGCGCTGGTCCGTGCAGCTCCTCTCTCAGCTCACACTGTAAGTCTCGCGAGAGCCGCACTATGACCCCGCGGCTCTCGCGAGACTTACACTGGGAGCTGACCGAGGTGCTGACCGGACCGGCGCGGAGTTGGAGGGAGCTGACAGGAGCTGCAGGAGAGGTAAGCGCTCGCTGCCAGCCCCCAGTCTGTATTATGGCAATGTAAATTAATGTAAATTGCCATAATACAGACAGTGACTCGAGTATAAGCCGAGTTGGGGTTTTTCAGCACAAAAAATGTGCTGAAAAACTCGGCTTATACTCGAGTATATACGGTATACATATTTTTAAGTTAGGCAGTTGATAGTGAATGGTTTTTGTGACCACATAAGGTTTAATTTATTTGGATTTATAATTACACCAAATTATTTGCAGAACTAGGTTTACAAAGAAAAAAAAACAGATGTTCATTGGCGCTGTGTCAAGAACCTCATTTTATTCAATCAGTTTTAGTTACCTGGGTTAAATACTAATTCTTAACTCAAAAATGTGTTTAAACCTTGTGTAGATGCATTCTGAAAAAAACCCACAGACATCCAAAAAGTACAAACAGGTGCAATTGTTTTTTTTGTTTTTTTTAAAGCAATGAGCGCATCTCTTGTGGTTTAGCTCATGAATCATTCTTCTGGAATCGCCAAAGCCTTTGTGTTTTGGCAACTGAATTCTCAAAGCGCTCAGAACAATCCATCATATCAGATGATAATGCGAATTGAATTGCACCATCTCATTGAGCCAGATCAAATGGGAGAGAGTGCAGTCACTAAATCTAAATATCTGCAACATGTCAGAGATTTACACAGGGAAGAGAATTTCCACCGACAGCTCTGTGGAATATGCCGAGGCCTCACAAGTAAAATATAATAAATTGTGAGAGCTTTTTCTTGTACGTCACATCATATAAGACTTTCATTGAACTGGTTGGCATGCATACTAAATTCTAAAACAAATTACTTGTTCAGAAAGCAAAGTTATGGATTTAAGACAAACAAACAAACAAAAAAATAAACTTCACGTATGCTAAAAATGTATCTGCTCAAGGATTGCTGGAATGTATTGTATGTTGCTATAGAATACTCATTGATGCCTCAGATTGTCATCGATTTGGCAGACATCATAGAAAATAAAACCTTTTATTAATAAGTAAATCAATAAAAAACTTTAAAAAATATATAAATCCTATCTGTATGTCAATACATATAGAAAACTGCAGAGTTAGTGGCAGTCAATCTATCAAAAAGTCCAGCGAATTTACAGATTGATGCTGGTTGGTAAATCTTATATCGTAACTTGCGTCTTCAAGTATATGAATTCATACAATATAAACCCTCGTGTAATATTGTGGTGGCGTGTTGTGTAATATTGTGTTCAGAGTATCTGGTAGTGCAATTGATCCCAGTAGTACTATACTTTCAAAACTCCAGCGTTTCTCCGGTGAGGGTTCCTCGTGATGCAACACAGTAAACAGAAGTATGGTATTTGAGAGTCAGCACAGTTTTGTAGGTGTAGAAATAAACTGTGATATTTAGGCTTGGCAAACATTATTATTATTATGAAATTTATATAGCGCTATCAAATTCCGCAGCGAATTCAGCAAACATGTCTGAGTATACAACGTAGAAATAATATTCAGGCACAGAAATGTAGTAGACATGGTGATTGCATCGGAAAATGAAATCATGCTGTTAACTAATGGATGTACCACATTGTAAGATGTATCACAGAGGCATGCTTGGGGTACATACTAGGCAAAGCAGTGTAGCGGAGTCCCACTGGAGTTGGGCCTCCTGTTGTGGGCGCTCATTAGGTTCCCCCATCGGCGTGATGTCCCTGGTGGAGGAGACCAAGCCAGCGTCAAAAGAGGAGGAGACCAAGCCAGTGCTCCTAACATTCCTTTAAGTGATCTTCAGGTAAATATATCCATAAACATATGTATGCGCTGGCGAATTTAACAGGGAAGGAAACTGGAAAACTAAATTACGGATCCCTGAACATCTTATACAATTTGCAGAGAAATGTTTTTCTTTTTTTTTAAATTAGTTCTATGAAACAAAATAAATTATGCCCGATAGTCTCAATATATTCCATGCATGTTGAATCTTGGCTGAAGCATGTAGATTTCCTCAATCTGGGGAAATCTGTAAAAGCATTTATATATATTTTTTTTATTATTTTTTTTTTTTACTCTTTAACTTTATAGCAGTTTCTCACAGAAAAATGTGTCTTTTTCAGGAGAAGCAGCTGTCGGAAAATGTGATTTATTTTAGCAGTCTGATTGTGCCCTTAGCCTTAATTGAGGTCACAAACTGCCCTGCACGTAAAACCTTTCTCCATTGGGTTAACCTGAACTGCATATGTTGTACTGCAAGAGACAATGAGATTTGCACATTGAGCTTGTCACTTGGTCATTCACAATGTGACAGAGAAGAGGAAGGGTCAAACCTTATCACCAGTTTGGGACCTTGTTTAAAATCAGCGTTAATCCTACATATCTTCCCAGGTTAAGACCCAAAATTCCTCTTGTTCATAAGATGGGGGTAAAATGTGATTCGTGCTGACACTCATATTTAATTAGGTTGATAAGAATATAATTATATATGCTTAGTTTGTTTGACTTGATAGAGGAAGGGTGTTCTTTGTAAAATGCTGTCAGTCCAACAGAAATGTTTATAATGTTTTATTTTTCAATTCTATGTTAATTTGTTACGGCATCACTGCACTTATATGACTATCCTCAGCCATCTTCTCAACTCGACTACTACTGCTTGTTAAAACCGCTTCTGAACAAAAAAAACAAACACACTTGCTCTTAAGTCAGTCTGCTTACTAACTAGCAATTCACAAATTGTTAAATAAAAAACCCATGTGCCTTGTGTTGTCAGTCCCTAACCACCAACCCTCCTGTTAATGCAATAATCTCCTACCCCAAAAGTATGTACCCTTACTGGCCTCTGTCTCTAATAATCTGTAACTAGTATTAGAGAGGAGGGACTGTAAATCATAATAACATTAAAAACTTAAAAATAGAACAATTATGAATTACTTGTCAAAGCCTTGCTTGCAGATCTATTTGATTCTGTGTCAATACTTTATGAAAAAAGGAGGTTACAATAAAAGTCATTATGACCAAAATACATATACAATGTTCACATCCTTTTGGCTTGTCCAAATAGTTTTTCCCAAAACATTCGAATTGACAAAACCAAAATGATATGTGGACAAATCAGACTAACCAATTTTTTTTTGCAGCACACAAGTTTAACTCTACTACAATGATTTGTAGTGCTTATGTTGCATAGACTACCCCTTTAACATTTTAAGTAATATCCAATGGGTGTCTGTTCACTGGAATATAAACATAAAAAAATCAATTTGTCATCTGTCAACATAAGGAAAGGCAAACTCATAAAGAAGGCATGAACACTTTATTGACTTTGTAAATCTATCAACTGGTACAAAAGTAGGTATAAATCAGAACCTACATACGCAATTACTGAGGCAATAATTAAGAAGTTCGAAACCAGAGGAAGTGTGCTAAACCAGTCTGATAGGGGTTCAAAGTTCATCGTTCATCATCTTTGTGTTGGAACATAACTCAGGTGGCAAGGAAAATGTCAAGCTCCCCTAATTCAACACTTAGACTCCACATCCATAAAAATATGGGCAAATATATAGCATTAGGAACGAACACCAATGTAATCTAGATCTTCCAACCATTTTATGTGTTATAGACACCCATGCTTGATTGTTACAGAAATATTTCCTACCATACTCATAGACAGCAACTGCTATATGATTAACAAGAGGGGACAAACTTAGTGGCTGCTGTCCAGGGGTTCTACTCCAATCAATCTTGCGCAGGCCAGGCTACGCAGGTCAAAATTCTGTGCTACCAAAAAAATGAATGTATGTGTGCTTGTGTGTGTCTGCTTAAGTGTATCTTTAGTCATAACGTTAACCAGAATTTTAACAAATCATTGTTTTTACTGTGTAGTGTAGCCACTTAAATGATGCGGTGCTGCCTTTAAAACCATAATCTTTCTATTGAAATAACAGGCAGGTCATCTAACATACATAAACTACATGATACATTACAACCGTGTTCACCATCATTGTCTCCGTATCAGTCCGATTCGTTTCATTGGAGCTATTCTTAGTCAGTAGAGTTGGGTGTTATTTTCTGCTGGGAAAATGCTGAATGTCTGGTATGATACGTCACGTTTAAAAGTATGTGAAATGTGAGTCGTGCTTTGTTAAATACATTTCATCAGAAAAGCCTCCTCGACGCCTGTCTTGTAGTGTAGAGAAACAGGGATTGCCCGAGCAAGACTTACTGTTTACATATATTATCTGTGAATAGGCTCCAGGCCTTGCTAATAGGTGTAAGGAAGGAAATCTGTAATAACATATCAAACCCATGCAGTACACAATCATCTGTCTTAGTAAGTTAGTAAAAATGCTTCAAACCATGAAGCCTTTCAGACTTAACTCATTCCCAGGAACATGAAGTATGTCTTCATCAACTGTAACAAATAGGTATACTAGTATTAATTTTTCGGATTTAAGGTAAACTATAATCCTTGTTTATTATCAGTGAGATAAAAGACTATTTAGATTATATCGTATTGGTGTATTATTGTGTATTATTGTAACGCATACATGTACACTGATCAACCACAACGTTAAAACAACCTGCGTAATATCGTGTAGGTCCCCCTCATGTCACTAAAACAGCTCTGATACATCTAGGCATTAATTCCACAAGAACCTCTTTCGCAAGTTGGGAACTCCATGGATTGAATTTGTTGTTCCAGGACATCTCACCATCAGATTGAGATCTGGAGAATAACGTGATTTTGTCAGAAATTCAAATTTATAACCACATCCAGCATGTTACCAAATCCTGTAGATTCCATCTTAAAAACATAGCCTGCATCCGCCCCTTTCTTACGTAAGATGCTACCAAGAAACTTGTCTATGCTCTAGTAATTTCTTGCATGGATTATTGTAACCCTCTCCTAATTGGTCTTCCCAAAAACCGATTTGTCCCACTACAGTCTGTAATGAATGCTGCCGCCAGACTGATTTTCCCCTCTAGTCGGTCCTCTCACACCTCACCCCTCTGTCAGTCCTTACATTGGCTTCATGTATCCTATATGAGTCAATTCAAAGTGCTAACCCATAGATATAAAGCATTGACCAATTCTAGCCCCTCTTATATCTCTTCACACATCCATGGGTATGCCCCTTCTCAGACTCTCCACTCTGCCCGTGACCTTCTCCTGTCCGCTGCTCGCACCAGTACGGCCAACTCACGCTTGCAGGACTTCTCGCGGGCAGCTCCCTTCCTATGGAATAGCCTGCCTACCGCCATCAGACTCTCCCCTAGTCTTCAATCATTTAAGAAGTGCCTTAAAACCCATCTCTTTAGGAAAGCTTATGGCCTCCCAGAGTAACCCCTACCTCACATACCTGTCTCTTGCTCTCTCCTAAAGGGCAGCACTCTACTCTCTCCTCCAGCTCCGCTTCACTCCCACCTTATATGATTGCTATTTCCTGTCCTATTGTGTTTTACACCCCACCTTCTATAGACTGTAAGCTCGTTTGAGCAGAGTCCTCTTCAACCTATTGTTCCTGTAAGTTTATATTTATATATTTATAGTTAAATCCCCCCTCTTATAATATTGTAAAATGCTACGGAATCTGTGGCGCTACATAAATGGCAATAATAATAATAATAACCAAGTGTCCAGGTATCTCTGTATTTCCCTCGATAAAGCCTTGTGTAAAGGTGAAACATATTGTGGATAATTTTTACTTGTTTTAATTGCTCTATAGTAAAGTTGTTGTTTTTTTGGCCTAATACCTATATTGGATTTGGCCATATACATTTTATTGTTGCTTTTTGTGAAGTACTCCACTGCTAACTCCAGAACATCTGATCCTTGGTGGGGATTTTACCACCATTTGCTGGATACACTGAGTGACTCGGCTGCTCAAATAGATATGAGTACGTCTCTATTACCTTTTATAATTACTACAGCGAAGAGCACTATATTTTTTTATTTTCCTTACTTGTCCAAACTTTCACATTTAAAATAATTGTGATCAACTGATATCCATACGGTAGTGATTATGCAGAAAAATTGATCTTAAGACATAGTGAGCCTGAGATATAAGCTCTCCCCTTCTGAGTATGTTCCTTATTTTTCACTTCTGTTGTTTCTGTTTCTTTTGTGAATTAGCACACACCACTGCTTACCACTGGTTCTTACGCACGAGACGTATATCTAAAAGTGGGAAATATACTACTCCATGCTATCTAAACTGGAGCAGTTTTGAGGCTCAAGACCATGTGAGTGAGCATTCATACATTTTATGTTGTGTGTGTTTCCCCCTTTTCTAGTAGTCTACATCATTGCTTTATTTTTCTGCTCTTTTTCATGTACCAACAGTTCTAACCCCAAGTTCTATCATAAACAAGAATATTTGATACAAAAAGAGAACATTTTAGACTATATTCCCTTGAACTGTTTTCATAATTTTCTATCATACACACTATTTATTTGTCTAGCTATCTAACATTGCTCCTCCTGGTATACATTATTGGGGATGACTATGCATGAAGGTCATCTTGGTGGTTAGAGGGAGTGAGTACCCATGGGATTGATGAGTGAGTTGCAGCTGGTATTCATTTAGCTCGTGTTGCCAGGCTGGGTATCATCATGTTCTTAGAGTATTCAAACTATAGACCAGGTTTCTCCCCTTGGAAGACTGCTGCAGGACTATTTAAGGGGTAGCTAGCTGTATGGGCATCATCTACTTGTTTTCTTTTGCAGTCCTATTTCTGGGCATTGTGACCATTCCAGCCGGATGATACATTGTCCTGTTTTTCTAAGGAAGACAAACAAATGGTCCTACAAACAGCTTGATCTCCGAGCCTGCAAACACACATTCACAATCCAAATGTTCCAAACAGCTGTGTCTGCCTCTGCTTGATGGACAATGTAAAGTGATATAATATCCATTCCGTGTCCGTCTTTAACATGTAATTCTGCAAGTTATATTTTACATGCTTTAATGGGATTGTAGCTCATGCAAGTTTTACTCTATCTAAGGATGATTGAGTTGGGGTGGGGAGGAGGGGGTGGTTTTTTTTTTTTAAAGCCATATCTAGAAAGGAGGTCTGTAAAATCTGTTATAATGTTTAAAAAGTTCAGATTTTAGCAAAATAGTTCTATGCTATACGTGCAGCATGATACATTAAATAACATATTTTCATTAAGTAAGGTAAGAAGAGTCTGTCCAAAGATAATGGTAAAAAATGACACATTTTTGCACCTATCTTTTATATTATCGGCAACAAAATAACTAAATAAGAGTTAGACTTCTTTTCTCTTTTTGTCGCCAGGTGCTCGGGAAAGTATTTCTGAGTGTTGATCTTTTTATCGTAATGATTAGACACACAATGTGTTATAAAAGCACCCATTTTCTCACTGAAGAATCTTTATAAATAACTTCTACATAGTCTAAAGAGCCTGGGGTATGTAAATAAAAGAAAAGGATGGCAGATTGTAGTAGCAGGAGAAACAGCAGAGGCTATTGTAATATTAATATTATTAATGTTTATTATTCATTTTAAGTAGGGTTTTTTAAAGCTACAACATATTTTGTAGTGTTTTACTGTTTATTATTTTTTTAAAGATTTTTTTAATGTATAAAATAATAAGAGCAACATAGAAAAATGCAAGGATTTTCTATTGACTATACTGTATATCTAATTATAAATGGTCAATAGAAAAAATATATATATAGTGTATAGAATATATATATATATAGTCAATATAAAAGCCTTGCTCTTTTGCTAGTATTACAGTTAGTTTGCCAGGTGCCAGTCTATGGCTTTCTATATACAAAAATAATGTACAAAAATATACAAAACCAATTGCAATATACAAAAACAAAATGCAAAAATAATGAATAGATTACTGCACTCACAGTCTTCTAAGATAGTAAAATGTATTATTTATTCTGGCGTTGGAACCCCTGGCCGAACTAATTAGGAATGACCCAAAGATAGAGTGTGTTGAGATTGGTGGTGTCACTCATAAGACTGGGCTCTTTGCAGATGATATAATTTTGTCTTTAATGAACCCAGTTGCGTCTCTTGATTCCTTGATGCACATATTAAAACAATATGGGGATGTTTCCTATTATAAACTCAACTTTAATTTTTCAAGATTCTTTTGTTTTGGGTAATTTACCGGAGGATTGGAGGAAGGCAGATGTCATTCCTATTTTTAAAAAGGGTTCAAAATCCTTGCCTGGAAAATATAGACCTGTGAGCTTAACTTCTGTGGCTGGGAAAATATTTGAAGGACTATTAAGGGATAATATTCAGGAATTCATTGGGAAGAACTTTGTTATTAGGAATAATCAACATGGTTTTATGAAGCATAGGTCATGTCAAACTAACCTAATTGCATTCTACAAAGAAGTAAGAGAAGTATAGATCAGGTTGTTGCAGTGGATTTGATCTACTTGGATTTTGCCAAGGCATTAGATACGGTTCCTCACAATAGGTTAGTCTTCAAACTAAAATAAATTGATCTAGATGAATATTCTTGTTCTTGGGTACAACATTGGCTTAAAAAAAAGGGGGGACAAAACTTTTTTTAGATAAATAAATGAGAAAAGAAAAGTAAAACAAGGATTAGTTAGATTAAAAACAAAAGAATGAAGGTATGTAGAAGAGGATAAAGGTCTAGCTGACTGCCTCAATGAATATTTTTGTTCTGTATTTACAGTTGAAAATGAAGCAAAGGGACCTCAGTTAAGAAAAAGGATAAATGAGTCATTTATTACACGTGAGTTTACAGAGGAAGAGGTTCTATTTCAACTGTCAAAAGTAAAGACAAATAAGTCAATGGGACATGATGGAATACACCCAAAGTTATTAAAAGAGCTTAGTGGTGTACTAGCAAAACTATTAACAGATTTATTTAACCAATCATTGTTAACAGGAGTAGTCCCAGAAGATTGGAAGTTAGTGAATGTTGTGCCCATTTACAAGAAAGGTAATAGGGAG
Organism: Pelobates cultripes; assembly: GCA_933207985.1. Lineage (NCBI taxonomy): Eukaryota > Metazoa > Chordata > Amphibia > Anura > Pelobatidae > Pelobates > Pelobates cultripes. The sequence continues at coordinate 378,120,931 of OW240912.1, forward strand.
GAGTCGGGCAACTATAGGCCAGTAAGCCTTACTTCAGTGGTGGGGAAAGTGATGGAAACCATGTTAAAGGATAGGATTGATGAACATCTAAAAACACATGGATTTCAAGATCAGAGACAACATGGGTTTACTTCAGGGAGATCATGCCAAACTAATCTTATTGATTTTTTTGATTTGGGTAACTAAAATTATAGATCAGGGTGGTGCAGTAGACATTGCATACCTAGATTTCAGTAAGGCTTTTGACACTGTTGCACATAGAAGGCTTATCAATAAACTGCAATCGTTAAGTTTAGATTCCAATATTGTTGACTGGGTAAGGCAGTGGCTGAGTGACAGGCAATAGAGGGTTGTAGTCAATGGAATATATTCAAAGCTTGGACTTGTCAACAGTGGGGTACCTCAGGGATCTGTACTTGGACCCATTCTCTTTAATATTTTTATTAGTGATATTGCAGAAGGTCTTGATGGTAAGGTATGTCTTTTTGCTGATGATACTAAGATATGTAACAGGGTTGATGTTCCAGGAGGGATAAGCCAAATGGTAAATGATTTAGGTAAACTAGAAAAATGGTCAGAATTGTGGCAACTGACATTTAATGTGGATAAGTGTAAGATAATGCATCTTGGACGTAAAAACCCAAGGGCAGAGTACAGAATATTTGATAAGAGTCCTAACCTCAACATATGAGGAAAGGGATTTATGGGTGATTATTTCTGATGACTTAAAGGAATGCTTGGTTGTATAGGGAGAGGTATTAGCAGTAGAAAGAGGGAAGTGCTCATGCCATTGTACAGAACACTGGTGAGACCTCACTTGGAGTATTGTACACAGTGGGGTATCCTGGTTTTGTGCTGCCCTAGGTAGGACAAAACTCAGGTGCCCCCCTCCCCCACCCAACCCTTCCCCCCGCCCCACCTTCTAAATACACACACACACACACACACACAGTCAGACACACACAAACAGTCAGACACAAACACACACACACACAGTCAGACACAACACACACACACACAGTCAGACACACACACACACAGTCAGACACATACACACACAGTCAGATACAAACACACACACAGACACAAACACACACACAGACAGACACACAAACACAGTCAGACACAAACACACACACACAAACACACAAACACACACAGTCAGACACAAACACACACACACACACACACACACACAGACACAAACACACACACACAGACACAGTGAGACACACACACACACACACACAGTCAGACACACACACACACACACACACACACACACAGTCAGACTCAGACACAACACACACACACAGTCGAACACAAACACACACAACACACACAACACAAACACACAGTCATACACAAACACACACACACACACAGTCAGACACAAACACAAAGTCAGACACACACACACACACAGTCAGACACAAACACACACACACAGTCAGACACAGACACAAACACACACACAGTCAGACACACACTCAGACACAAACACACACATTAACTTTTTTTTTAATTTAAATCCCCCCCCCCAACCTCCTTACCTTTGGGAGTGCTGGGGGGGGGAGGTCTCTCTCTCCCTGGTGGTCCAGTGGCTGCCGGTCGGGCTGGGCGGCTCTGGCTGCTGTGCGGGCGGCTGGCGAGGGAGCTCTTCCTCTGAGCTGAAGGCTCAGCTCCCTCGCGCGCCGCAGAGTGAGGCTGGGAGCCGGAATATGACGTCATATTCCGGCTCCCAGCCTCACTCTGCGGCGCGCGAGGGAGCTGAGCAGTCAGCTCAGAGGAAGAGCTCCCTCGCCAGCCGCCCGCCTGCCAGCGCCGCCCGCCCACTTGGGATGTCAGTTAGCCCAAGGCTAACTAGGCATTTGCCCTGGGCATTTGGGGGTGGCGTTTTTTGCCGCCCTCTGGAAAATGCCGCCCAAGGCAAATGCCTTGTTTGCCTCGCTGCTAATACGCCCCTGATTGTACACAGTACTGGAGACCGTATCTTCAGAAGGATATTGATACCTTAGAGAGGGTTCAGAGAAGGGCTACTAAACTGGTTCATGGATTGCGGGATAAAACTTACCAGGAAAGGTTAAAGGATCTTAACATGTATAGTTTGGAGGAAAGACGAGACAGGGAGGATATGATAGAAACATTAAAATACATAAAGGGAATCAACACAGTAAAGGAGGAGACTATATTTAAAAGAAGAAAAACTACCACAACAAGAGGACATAGTCTTAAATTAGAGGGACAAAGGTTTAAAAATAATATCAGGAAGTATTACTTTACTGAGAGGGTAGTGGATGCATGGAATAGCCTTCCAGCTGAAGTGGTTGAGGTTAACACAGTAAAGGAGTTTAAGCATGCGTGGGATGGGCATAAGGCTATCCTAACTATAAGACAAGTTTAGGGACTAATGAAAGTATTTAGAAAATTGGGCAGACTAGATGGGCCGAATGGTTCTTATCTGCCGTCACATTCCATGTTTCTATGTTTAAGGATAGAGTACAATGAGTTGTCATTAATGGTAAATTTTCAAGCTGGAATAAAAGTGGTAAGTGGTGTCCCTCGGGGTTCTGTTTTGGGACCGCTTCTATTTATCATATATATATATATATGATCTTGAAATAGGCATTGAAAGCCATGTTTCAGTATTTGCAGATGACACAACACCTTGTAAAGTAATAAAATGTGAGCAGTATATTGCTTTGCTGCAGAGGGATTTTGATAGATTGGGGGACTGGACACTAAAATGAAATTTAATGTAGAGAAATGCAAAGTTATGCACTTCAGGGTCAAGAATGCACAAGCAACTTACACCCTAAATGGTAGTTAATTAGTGATAACCACACACGAGAAGGATTTGGGAATTTTACATGACAGGAGGCTTCCTATTTTGCATTAAACTCTCTTTACTAAACTCCACATAGCAGTAAAGAAAAGTGAAAAACATTAACCAATCAAAATGCAATAGGAAGTATGGTATTCACAGTGATGAGGCTCCTCCCCTCTTTTTTTACTGCTCCATCAGCAGACAGATCAGAGTTTTGGCTCTTCCCTTTAATTTTACTGTTTATGGTGTTTTGTGTATGCTTATTCATACATATATATGTATGCTGTGTATTTATATATGCTGTATATACTCTTTTATTTGTTTCTACTGGTTTCTCCTTATCTGTCTATTGGGATTCACTCCCTTAATGATAATTCTTTCCTTAGGGACTCTTCCCTGCCTCTATATCTCCCCCCCTCTCTGGGGTTTTTGTTTCTTTCCTCCTCTTCGGTCTACCGGCTTTTTCCGCCGTCGGACCGTTTCTCCCTACTTACTTTCTAGTTGCTGAGGGTAACGATCACCCTCCTCCGTCCGTTCTCCCTCGCAGCTTCACAGCCGCACTCACAATAGCCGGCACGGCGGGAAGCTGCTTTCCCGTCTCTCCGGCGGCCATATTGGATTTCGCGTCTCGCGGAACCTACGGCCGCCTTCTTGGGAGACCCTCGATCTCCGTCATTACGGCTCCTGACCACACAGTAAGCGGACTGACATTCAGGCAGGGGTCATCAGGTTAGTCACCTTCTGCAGCCTGCACTATAGGGTTCTGCAACCTAGGGTTTGCTAACCCTGTGCATTGGGGTGAGACCCATATATATACTATTACTGTCAGGTGGATTTTGTGCCACTTATACACTTGTATACTGGGTGAGGCCCTGTATTATCGATGCTGTCAGGTGGATTTCGTGCCACCTATATATACATACCTGGGTGAGGCCCAGTAATATTGCTGTCAGGTGGATCTCATGCCGCCTATATATATATATATATGTATATATAACTGGGTGAGGCCCAGTACAAAGCCCAATATACCCTGCTGGGGAGACTGGTATTACTGTTACCACATTCATTGGATTTAAAATATTCACCCTGCTGGGATGCTTAACACTACTATATTATACATATAGTTTTACCCTGCTGGGGTTCTACAGGTACTGCTGGTACCATCACTTACTGTGTGCACACTGACCCCTAGCCCAACGTGTACCCTGTGCCAAGTGTTTTAATTTATACCGGTCCTACTCCTAAACATTATGGAAGCATCCCAGAGCCCTGCGGACTTCCAGGCAAGGATTGCCGAAGCCATCTCCGCCTCTATGGAGAAAGCGCTTTCCAGGGTAATGACGGCATCACGGGATGCCATTCCTGACGTCCCTAGGCTTTGTGGTGAATTACCAGAAGTCGGCAATATCTCCGACCCAGACGGTACAATTCTTGGGCTTCGAGATAGACTCCAAGTACAGCACACTATGGCTACCGACATCAAAGATCGCAGCCATCAGAAAGGAACTACGCAGAGTCATTCGCTGCCGTACCATTCCACTCCGCAACCTGGCGCGTATAGTGGGCCTGCTGTCCACTTCTATCCAGGAAATCTTCCCGGGACCGCTCCACTACAGAGCGATGCAACGCCTGAAGACCTCCATTCTTCGCCAGAACCCTTCCTACGACCAAACCATTGCGGTAACGGAAGAGGTCAAGGAAGAACTCGGATGGTGGTTGGACAGCATGGAGGCTTGGAACGGCCGGGCCATCTTTGGGAACACGCCCGACATAGTCCTGAAATCGGACGCCAGCCTCTGGGACTGGGGCGCCACGGGCGAATGCAGAGCGACAGGAGGCGCCTGGACTTCTCAAGAAATTGACCTTCACATAAACTGTCTAGAACTCCTGGCGGGATTGTTCGCGATCCGTAGCCTAGCGAGGGACAGACAAACTGCTGCTTTCTCCTCTTGATGGAAAACATCTCTGCGGTCCGCTACATCAACCGCTCGAGGGGGAGCACAGTCCTGACTCCTCTCAGAGATTACGAAGGAGATATTCGACTTTTGCCTGCCCCGCAAAATCTCCCTCATGGCGGAATATCTCCCAGGAGAGACGAACCTGACAGCAGACTGGTTCTCGCGCCACTGGCAGGACAGCAGCGACTGGAGACTGGACACACAGATCTTCCATCGCCTCTCGGTCAGGAGAGGTCCCCTCCATCTGGACCTGTTCACGTCACGCAACAACAAACAGACAACCGAATACTTCAGCTGGCTCCCGGACCCAGAGAGCATGGCGGTAGATGCGTTTCTCCAACCATGGCCATCCACGGGAGCGTACGCTTTTCCCCCGTTCGCCATGATAGCGAGGACGATTCAGTATTTGAAGACTCAATGCGGGTCTCTGCTCCTCATCACTCCCCTATGGCCAACCCTGGTTTCCGGATCTCCTAGCATCATCTTACATGGATCCCCTCCTCATACCATCCTACCCAACGCTCCTCACGGATCCGAAAGGGAACCCTCATCCTCTCATCATGGAAGACCGTCTCACCTTGGTGGCTTGGACTCTTTCAGGGGTGCCTGGCAGACCAACGAATTATCACAAGCAGCTAGAGATCTCATATGGGATTCGTGGGCACCAGGAACCAGACAATGTTACCTATCAGCTTGGAATTCCTGGTCCTCTTGGTGCAGTGAACGGAACCTCGATCCCTTTACTGCACCTATAACGACCATCCTGAATTTTCTTTCCCATCTTTTTTCCGTGGGTCGGTCCTACCGGTCACTCAACGTCGTGCGCTCTGCGATTTCGGTGGCCCACGTACCGAAAGACCCATTGATATGCCGACTCCTGAGGGGCATCCGATTACAGAGACCTCCAAGACCCAAATACTCCCGGTTATGGGACGTCGAAGTTGTCCTACAATTTTTGAGAGATTGGCATGATAACGGCAGACTTTCCCTCCGACAGCTCTAAACCAAACTGACACTTCTGCTTTGCCTAGTCTCGTTCCGCCGGGTATCGGACGTGCGGGCTTTCGACATCGACGCCTTTTCGGTCTCCCCAGAGGGTGTTACCTTTCGAGTATTGTGTCGTACGAAATTGGACTCCACGTTGGTCTTCTACCCCTTTTTCCCTACTGATCCACAACTTTGCGTGGTGTCTACTCTACATCGGTACGGGGAGGTCACATCCCCGCTCCGGGTCTCCTCTTCCAGCCAACTCTTGGTGTCTTACGTTAGACCTCATGTACCCGTCTCAGCTACCACCCTCGCCAGATGGATAAGATGGATTCTATCACTGGCGGGAGTGAACGAGGTCTTCGGAGCCCACTCTGTTTACGGGGCGGTGGCTTCTTCGGCTTTCTCGGCGCGTGCATCACTGGCGGATATCCTACGTTCCGCGGACTGGTCACGACAATTGCCCTTTTGAACTTTCTACTTCTGCCCGAGCTTGGGGGCCACCACGTCTCTCCTGCATCAGCGTTACAAATGCAAAATAGGAAGCCTTCTGTCATGTGGTAAAATTAAAGATTATGCTAGCGTTAGTGTACTTACAATCTTAATTTTAGTAATCACAGGAGGCAAGTATTTTCCCACCCTTCCCTCCCTTGGGAGAAGGGACTCACGTACGTATACTTCTATCTTCTATGTATTCCTTCCTTACCTCTATATTCCTTGCTCCTCCTACATATGGGGATATGTTCGGATTTGTTTATTTCTAACATTACTTGTCGTTTATAGTCAGTTGTTGATAATCGATAGTGTGACATCTCTGTGAGATTGTGTTGGGTTGTTAACATTACTTCAAACAGTTTCCAGACCGGTACCTAACCCATTTCACGTTCTATTTCAGCGTAAATTCGTGGCGTTACAGTTCATGCTCAGGATGGACACCTTTGGACCTTCCTTCAGCCATTAAAGTTTAGTTTATTGGAAAGTCACCCGTTAGTGCATGTTACAAGACTTTGGACCTTTTGGGAACTTTATCCATGATGTCGCTTTCGAAAGAGGGGATGGAGCCTCATCACTGTGAATACCTACTTCCTATTGCATTTTGATTGGTTAATGTTTTTCACTTTTCTTTACTGTTATGTGGAGTTAGTAAAGAGAGTTTAATGCAAAATACTCGCCTCCTGTCATTACTAAAATTACTAAAAAATTAAGTACACTAATGTTAGCATACAGGGATATAATTTCTAATTAGTAGGTTAATAACTGCTTGATCCAAGGTGACATCTGACTGCTATTTTGAGGTCAAGAAGGAATGTTTTCCTAGTTTGTTGCAAAATTTGAAGTGCTTCAGACTAGGTTTTTTGCCTTCTTTTGGATCAACAGAAAAAACATATGGCTGAACTTGATGGACGCAAGTCTCTTTTCAGCTATGTAACTATGTAACTATGTAATTAAAAACTATGTAATTAAACTAAGGCGAAGGATTTGCCTTTATATGTTCCACGGCCTGTCATGGATGGTCTGAGGGATGCCTTTGATTTTTGAGTGAAGGGAATCACATGTGGCTTACTTGGGCGTTTGCTTAACCAAAAACCTGTTGAAAATGCATGCGTGTAACTTGGCAAAAGAACTACAGAAGGATATGGACAGATGGAGGGAGCTGGAGATATCATGGCTGGGTAAAATACATTCATTAAAGATGAATATTCTCCCGAAAATACTATACTTTTTAAGGGCCATCCAAGTGTCCACCCCACTTTCCTTTTTTAAGAAACTTAATTCGGCTATAATAAAATATATTTGGTCAGGCAAACCTAGCAGGATCAAATTGTCTATAATGCAACATCTCAGAGCGAATGGTGGTTTGGATGTTCCAGATTTTCAAAGATATTATTTTCCAACGAATGCCGCACAGGCCTGTAAGTTTAATCTGACTGCCGATCTACCTCAGTGGTTATGAATTGAAATGAAAAGTTACTTCCATATTCGATTAAAGAACTGTTATGGTAACCTCATAATTTGCACCCTAAAATCAGGACAAAGGCAAAGACTTTAATGATTAGGCAGATACAGTGAACGGTTTTGTGGTCCAGGGCCATGCCAGTGTCCATTTTAAAATATGATACTCCTGGGGTTGATGTTGATTTCTGGGGTCCCTCTCTCTACATAATCTGGACAATTTTTTTCTCAAATAATTCATTGTACCATTTGACAAATTTAGATTAAAACATGATTTAGAAGATTCAGATGCCACTAAATATGAGATTGTAGTTACCAGATTAAGCAAAATATTTGTAGTCCCAATACTTGACCAAAAATATACACATTTAGAGAAATCGCAAATAGAAAAAAATTTATATTGATAACCCAGGAAGAAACCTTACTATATCATTATGTTAATGCTAGGCCCCAAACCAAATTGTATTACATAGTCGCAAAGGAAAGGGATCTCCAGAGAAAAATGTCTTTGGATCACTGGTTGGCTATTTCTTTAAATTTGAAAGGTATCACCCAGTTAGTGATGTCCCGAACAGTTCGCCACGAACGGGTCGCCACGGACTCATCATTGAGTAAACTTTGACCCTGTACCTCACAGTCAGCAGACACATTCCAGCCAATCATAAGCAGACCCTCCCTCCCAGACCCTCCCACCTCCTGGACAGCATCCATTTTACATTCATTGTGAAGCTGCATTCTTAATGAGCTGTCCAGGAGGTGGGAGGGTCTGCTGCTGATTGGCTGGAATGTGTCTGCTGACTGTGAGGTACAGGGTCAAAGTTTACTCAATGATGAGGCCGCGCGATCCGTTCGTGGCGAACCGTTCGGCGAACTGTTCGGGACATCACTACACCCAGTGTTCGGCTCATTTGGAGAACCACTAAAAAGTTTTATATCGGTGGTATCTGACTCCATCCAGGCTCCAGACAATATACCCCAATTCTACAAATCACTGCTGGAGTGGCTGTGGGCAAACAGGCACATATTCCCATATGTGGTGGCATTGTCCATGTTTACAATTATTTTGGAAGAATGTACATACATTAATTAGGAATATTACTCCTTCTATTGTGACTTTGACTCCAGAACTATCTTTATTCAAGTCATTTTCTGAAAACTTTACTAAAGTGGATAATATAATGGTAGGCCACGTCTTGATATCAACCACTATGGTAATACCACGTTATTGGAGGTCTGGAGTAATTTCTGCTATTAAAGAGATATTAACCTTGGCCTTAGAGAATAAATGTTATGAGATGCATCTCAGATTGCCATCAAATACAACAGAATTATTAACTCACCACTGGAACATATTGGAGGATAATGTAAAATATTCTTTATGATGACATTTTTGCCGGATTGAAGTTTATGTTCCTCTACTTTTACTCTTGTTCTGTTTGTGTACGCAACTGTTTTTACACTATTTTTCGCCAGTACATGTAAAGTGCTTTTACACCTTATTTGACACTATGTAGTATTTTTCATAATATGCATATGTTCTCAATTTTATAATGGATGGATATTTTCCCCCTGTTTCTTTTTGTTTGTTTGATTTATCTGTATTCTTATTCTTTATTCCATATATTTAATTGTTTTACAATGATTACTATTGTTAAAAATGAAAACCTTTCAATAAAAAATATTTGACAAGATAGTAAACGTCATTGCTTCATCTTTGAAATATTCACAATACTGTGTGGTATAGAGCCAACGTTTCAGTCTCCGAGCAAGACTTTTCTCAGGATCGATGGTCAACTTTGTACCACACAGAATTTTGAATACTTCAAAGATGAAGCAATAAAGTTTACTATCTTAGAAGACCATAAGTGCAGCTGACTATTCATTATTTTTGTATATAAATCTATATATGTATGTGTGCCCTGAAAGAGTGCGGCTGGCTGTCCTGGCAAATTGACACAATACACTTGGTAGATGGGCAAAGGAGACTGAGGATAGATGGAAGGTCTGGTAGTATCGCACAATAGATGGCAGAAGGCTGTATGGACTAGTAGAATAACAAACCCAGGTGGATTAGATAAAAAAATGGATCAAGAATGATTATCTGTCCTGGTAGAGTCACATAACAGCTGGAGGATAACTTGCCTGGTAATGATACAACAAGATACAACAAACTGAGGACAATGTCTGGCTGTCTGGTAATAGTGGCTCAGTCCTCATTTTCCTACAGAGCACCACCATTATGGAATAACCTCAGGGACACAGTCAAATCTTCATTCAATCTAAAATATTTTAATAGATCTATGGCAATATATCTCAATAATGAATGCACCTGTCATGGTTGAATATATTTATTACCTATTATGTGTTAAAGGGACACTATAGTCACCAGAATAACTACAGCTGTTTGAATTTGTTCTGGTGAGTAAAATCATTACCTTCAGGCTTTTTGCTGTAAACACTGTCTTTTCAGAGAAAATGCTGTGTTTACATTACAGCCTAGTGATAACTTCACTGGCCACTCCTCAGATAGCTGTTAGAGATCCTTCCTGGGTCATGGCTGCCTAAAATGCATCCAAATATTCATTGTCTCCTCCCTCTGCATGCAGACACTGAACTTTCCTCATAGAAATACATTGATTTAATTAATCTCTTTGAGGAGATGCTGATTGGCCAGGGCTGTGTTTGAATTGTGCTTGCTCTGCCCCTGATCTGCCTCCTTGTCAGTCTCAGCCAATCCTATGGAGAAGCATTGTGATTGGATCAGGCCACCACTTCTGATGATGTCAGCAGACAGCTTATTTTTCTGAGGCAAACAGAATGCAGAGCTACAGCTTCAAGTTTGAATATAAGTAAGATTTTGCTATATTTAGGGAGGCATGAGGGGCCCAGGGGGCTAGATGGTGGTTTTAACACTACAGGGTCAGGAATACATGTTTGTGTTCCTGACCCTATAGTGTTCTTTTAAATTTATATATGTTTATGTATATATGCATATATATATATAGTTTTTTTATATTTTATTATTATTATTTTTTTGTAATATTGTACCCTATTGTAACAATGCAATGTTTTGTGGACCTAGGACATATTTGAAAACGAGAGAAATCTTAATGTATCCTTCCTGGTAAAATATTTTATAAATAAATAAAATAAATAAACAAATAAATAAATAGTAACACAGCAGATAAAGTACGTTTGGTTGTCTTGGAAGAGTAAAACATCAGATAATGAATCAAGTGACATACCAGAGATTGTAGAGAGCTTTCTGCCCTGGCAGAGTGGCACAATAGATCATGGAGTACTTCCTGGATGAGAAGTGTGTTTTGATAGATCATGGAACGCTATCTGGTTAGGCAGAATGACACAACAGATTATGGAGTACTTTCTGGTCTGGTAGATTGACACAATAAATAAGGGTGTGCTTTCTGGCCTGGTTGAGAGACCCATTGGATTATGGAGAGCTTTCTGATTGGGAAGTGTGTCACAATAGATTATGGGTCTCTTTCTGATTGGGTAGAGTGTCGCAATAGGTTATGGAGAGCTTTCTGGTCTGGAAGAGGGACTCAATAGACCATGGGATGGATAGCTTGCTGTCCTAGTAGACATTTCTTGTTAGAAAGGGTGTTACCAGCCATGGGTAGCAGCATTTGGTATTGTGTCCTTAAGCATTTGTGGGATAGGCATAAGGTTATTTTAAAGTATTTCAAAAATGTGGCAGACTAGATGGCCTGAATGGTTCTTATCTGCCGTTACAGTCACATTCTATATAAATATTCTTCTCAACTTACAATGATTGATGTGAAATGTAAATCTAGATATTGGTACAAACGGTGCAAGAATTCAGTATGGAACATATGTGATTCACACTATTTCTCTCAAGAAATTCTTCTCCAAAGACTGCTGTGCTGGCAAGTATTTTTCCTTATTTCAAAACTTAAATAAATCCCCATTGACTTTCCACTTCTCTTTTGTTTGATAGTGTAATGCAGCTCAATGTTGTGAGTTGATTTCAAAAAAGGTTCACATTTCTAAGAGCCGTTATGCTTTCTAAAAAAAACAAAACCCCAAAAAACACCTACCCAAAGAACACGATTTTTCTTGGAATGCTTTTGCCATTGTAGATACAGACATATTTTTCATAACCTATATTCTCCTTCGTTTTATACATACTTGGCACAATCTCAGCAATGAATTAAATTGTATATGTTGACAATGCTTACCCAAGCAGAAGAGTTAAGTAATAAAAGATCTTTGTCTGACTACTAAATAGCAGCTTTGTGAGATGTAAGGTGATCTACTGACATAGTTGCAAGAAAGCAAGAGAAGGAATCTTTATCTCCAACTGTAATGAGAGATGCAACAATATGTTCATGATCGTGATAAGTTACTGGTTTGGCGCCAACATTTTTCACACTGCAACAGAATGTGACAGACAGAAGAGAACAATCTGAGACACGGAGAACATTATATCTATATAATAGACAAAAAATATTTTATTGAGCTTTATAAAACCTCCATCTAGGAAGACATGATGGGCCATCAGTTTCTAGACGTCCTATTTGTTTTGCAACCCATGACAATTATCTTTACTGTAAATGTATTTGTGATGTCAGAAGGTACAAGGGAATGTTTGATATGTATGTTAATAATAATTCAATAAAATAAAATAAAAATATATAGCAATTTTATATTTTGCATTAGAATATCTGATCTTTTGATGCTGTCTTGTACAAAATGTTAAAGTGATTATTAGTGCTAAAAATGTATATTTATCAGTAGATTAAAACACAATATTTCTAATAAAATATATGTTTATTAATGTCCCAGTGAAAGAGGTATGTTTCAAACTAATGGTCCCAAATGAAATCAATACCAATTAGAACATTTTTAAAAGATATATACAGACCTATTTGATATTTCAAGTTTATCTCCAAAAATATATATCCATTTAATTTTCTAAGTTATAAAATGGAAAGTCTACTGTAGGAGCCAATTTTTAATAAATACCAATATTTTAAATGTATCTACAAGGCTCTTCTACAGGGATTGATAGAATTATGAATTCCTGGGAGTCATAATTAAAAGTGATTTGTATAAAAGGTGTTTACTGAGGAAAATCAGTGCAATTGGACACAATTCAATAACGAATTGTAGTGTATTGTCTTCCATGGTCATCAATTCTCTTAGTTTTACTTTTTTAAAAATTCCAATACATTGAGGGTACTTGATGCTCTGATATTCTGGCAGATACCCCTTTCAAATTACCTTTGTTTATGTATGGGATAAAAGGATTTCCTAAGTATTTGTTCCTTGGATTACATGACATGTAAACAGAACCCTGGAAATAGGCTGTGTATAAGAGGATTAAGGCAAAGTTATCAGACATGGAATCTGGCAAACCCATGGACTCTTTTAAGAAAGCAACAATAAAAGTGACTTTTCCAATGATATTATCAGTGAGAAAAGTCCTCAGGACCCTCACTAATCTAAACAGTAACGAGCAAAATTAGTCTTTTCCTCCCAACCCTATGACCATTACTGGGGCCTAAGTCTAGCCTCCAAAGCTGGCACTGTGAGTGACCACTCTAACATACTACCTAAGTGTCCCGATTCACTCAGACAGTCGTCTACATTACTTTTCTCCACTGGTGTCCTGCATCATTAGAGATAAATAGGCTTTGTGCAGTCAAATCCTGCCTTTCAGTACATGAAGATCAATTATTGACGTATAGGACACAGATCATGATTTGTGATTGCTAAATAATCGGAAGGCGCTCTCTGTCAGTTTATTCCAAACATATGCAACTAGCAGCTATCTGAAAATGTGCCTAATTATATTCTAAATATTGACAGCTACCAAACAACTAAACCGTAATGGCAATAGATAAGCGGTTTAGAGGTATGAATTTTATACACTTTATAATGGCACGTATTGTATAATATTATATCAGAATTATAGCAAATAATTGCAATTACTACAAGATTGACAAACAGGTTATAGTGTATAGACTGATATATTGTATTTTATTTTTATGTAACTTTTGATTTGCAGAGTAAGGGAAAATAATTAGACAAATAATCCTCATGAGGACTATCTTGAGGGAAAACGTCATGTGTTTTTGGAAACGTACACCATCAGGCTGACGGCGTCATGCAGCTCATTTTACCTAGAGGTCAAACATTCAGCAGTTTGAGTGACAGGCATCTACCGAGGATCTAACTGATTAGCAAGCAGAGTCATGTGCCCGAGCGTCTCTCATACCTATACTTTCCCATCGCCTAAACATTGTCTCACACATGGAAGTTTTAATCTGGGTATGCAGAGCAAGACATGCTGCGGGGATATGTTTAATTAGCTCCCAGCAGAGTCGACACTGCTACAATTGCTTGTTTTTTTCCTTCTTAGATTGGTGCCATTTTCACATTCTGTCAATGCCCTCTGGAAGTTTAAACACAGCACTACATAGAACTTGACTTCTCTTTTTTATTTGTTTTGTATCTTTTTTTCTTCTATCCTTCAATAAAAATTCAAACAATATTCTCTGATTAAAAATATAGGACAAGTTTAATTTTTCTGTATCTTCCTGTGATTTTTCGATATAACTAAAACAATTCTAAGCAGAATGAAAGGCAAGTTCAGACACCAACAGAGATGACTAATATTTAGTTCAGGCGACACAGGACTTGGGTGTTCAACCTTAACCCTTTAGCTACTGACAGCCAGAGAATTCTGGGAAATGTAGTCCAATGGTAACTGATTTTCACTTGAAAAATGCACACATTGAGTATTGTTTTATATTGGAAGAATATTGCCTGTCAAAATATGTAACATGTTACAGATAGAACATGTAACATAGAATGTGACGGCAGATAAGAACCATTCGGCCCATCTAGTCTGCCCAATTTTCTAAATACTTTCATTAGTCCTTATCTTATAGTTAGGATAGCCTTATGCCTATCCCACGCATGCTTAAACTCCTTTACTGTGTTAACCTCTACCACTTCAGCTGGAAGGCTATTCCATGCATCCACTACCCTCTCAGTAAAGTAATACTTCCTGATATTATTTTTAAACCTTTGTCCCTCTAATTTAAGACTATGTCCTCTTGTTGTGGTAGTTTTTCTTCTTTTAAATATAGTCTCCTCCTTTACTGTGTTGATTCCCTTTATGTATTTAAATGTTTCTATCATATCCCCCCTGTCTCGTCTTTCCTCCAAGCTATACATGTTAAGATCCTTTAACCTTTCCTGGTAAGTTTTATCCCGCAATCCATGAACCAGTTTAGTAGCCCTTCTCTGAACCTCTCTAAAGTATCAATATCCTTCTGGAGATACGGTCTCCAGTACTGTGTACAATACTCCAAGTGAGGTCTCACCAGTGTTCTGTACAATGGCATGAGCACTTCCCTCTTTCTACTGCTAATACCTCTCCCTATACAACCAAGCATTCTGCTAGCATTTCCTGCTGCTCGATTACATTGTCTGCCTACCTTTAAGTCATCTGAAATAATCACCCCTAAATTCCTTTCCTCAGATGTTGAGGTTAGGACTCTATCACATATTCTGTACTCTGCCCTTGGGTTTTTACGTCCAAGATGCATTATCTTGCACTTATCCACATTAAATGTCAGCTGTCACAACTCTGACCATTTTTCTAGTTTACCTAACTCATTTGCCATTTGGCTTATCCCTCCTGGAACATCAACCCTGTTACATATCTTAGAATCATCAGCAAAAAGACATACCTTACCATCAAGACCTTCTGCAATATCACTAATAAAAACATTAAAAACAATAGGTCCAAGTACAGATCTTTGAGGTACCCCACTGGTGACAAGCCCATGCCTTGAATATACTCCATTGACTACAACCCTCTGTTGCCTGTCATTCAGCCACTGCCTTACCCATTCAACAATATTGGAATCCAAACTCAAAGATTGCAACTTATTGATAAGCCTTCTATGTGCAACAGTGTCAAAAGCCTTACTGAAATCTAGGTAAGCAATATCTACTGCACCACCTTGATCTATTATTTTAGTTACCCAATCAAAAAAAAACCATAACATTAGTTTGGCATGATCTCCCTGAAGTAAACCCATGTTGTTTCTGATCTTGAAATCCATGTGATTTTAGATGTTCAACAATCATATCCTTTAACATGGTTTCCATTACTTTCCACACTACTGAAGTAAGGCTTGCTGGCCTATAGTTGTTCGACTCCTCCCTACTACCTTTCTTGGGAATGGGCACAACATTCGCTAACTTCCAATCTTCTGGGACTACTCCTGTTAATGATTGGTTAAATAAATCTGTTAATGGCTCTGCTAGTACACCACTAAGCTTGTTTAATAACTTTGGGTGTATTCCATCAGGTCCCATTGACTTATTTGTCTTTACTTTTGACAGTTGAAATAGAACCTCTTCCTCTTTCAGAAAACATCATTAAGAAAGACTGTAATTTGTATTTTGTTTTAACATCACTGATTTATAAATTACCTACATGTTCTGCAGCATTGTACAAAGGAGTAGACTTGTACATTTGGGTTCAAGCGAATCACAATTCCTCTTAATTTTGGGCAATCTGTGAATCTGACGAAATTCTAAATTCCAAATACGACCAAACTATGACTCATACGAAATGGACAATGGATGAACAGTTTTGTTTGTTTAGTGATTGGTGACTAATTACTTGCCCGCTGGTGAATCATCAGCCAGCAGGCAAATACTTAAAAAAAAAACCTTGACTGGGCAGTCGTTAATCATATGGCAACCGGCCAGCACTTGCTAGCCAGCCCCAACATTAAAGTTTTTTGTAATAAAAAAGCTTGTAGGGGTCAATATGACCATTTTAGTACCCAATCCACCCCCCACAACTAAAAAATTCTACCTACCCTCCTCACCCTAATAATAGAGTGCGGCCCAATAAATCAAATTCCTGTAAAATAAAATCTAATACGTACAATCAGACATGTTTTCTTTTCTTTTTTTCTTCAGCACCACAATAGGCCAAAAAGAGAATCCATTAATTACCAATGTTACTTTTAAAAATAACAAAAAAGAGCCCAATAAGGCATAAAAAAATAGAAATATCCCCACCAAAGTCTCGAGGAAAATATGGTGGGAACTCTGATAGGATGGCTTACAAGTCCATAGGGGGGAGAATGAGGATATGCCACTCACTGTGCCGCCCCTGTTTGTTCGTTTGTTGGAATAAAAAATGTTTTTGTTTTTCTATTCCGCCCATGCTCTGTTATTTATCTTCTGTAGTCCAGTCTGTAGTCAGTATGTCAGTAGAGATATACAGTACTTCTTACTTGGCTTTCATAAAGAACAGTTTGGCATCTAAATAATTCTTTCTGTCTCACAAATTCTTTTGTCGACACCTGTATTATCGCATACCTATGATGTGTAACACTGTAACTGTCAAGATAAAACAATGCAATTATATAACAATGATATATCTTCAGAAAGCTATGCATTTACTTATATTTATTGTTCTTATAGCAGTCCCTTTATTTTTACAAACATTGATGATACCGTATGTAAATCCTGTGTCTGTATAACATGCCTGTTAATAATAAGTCTACCACCAGTGTGAAAATGGCAGTTGGTGAATTATGTTGCCTCTGTAACCAGATGATAAGTATCCTGATGCTGTAAAAGGCAGTTAAATGCTGCTACCTCTGTCACTTGATGATAAGTAACTTAATGATGAGAGCAGGGCCAGCCCATCCATAGGACGGACTGGAGCCATGGTTTAGGGCAGACTGACCCGGAGGGGGCCTGGCGGCTTTTCCTGTATGCCGCCAGGTGTGGGGTCCCTCTATTCAGTCTGCCCGAGGAGAGCCTCCTGTCTGCAGCTCTGCCGGGTGTGAGCTGCAGACTATGGAATGGAGTTCTTGCAAGCACACAGAGTTGCCATGGATTACCACGGCAACGCTGTGACTGGAGCTCGTGAGAACTCGAACACTTGCTCTGCAGCTCACACCCGGCAGAGCTGCAGACATTGTTATGCTTATTTCAATGATGGATGGATACCCCTTCCCATTTCCAAGTTCCCCTTCCTTTCCTACCCCTAATACAATGTTTGTATTATTATTACTTGTTATACAAAATTTTAAAACTTTAATAAAAATTATTTGAAAAGAACAACGATCCCACTGGACGACCAAGGAAATGGTATGTCAATGTCCCCACACCATGCCCCCACAAACCCCCCCACACCATTTAAATCACCCCACATTGACCCCACAAATCCCCCCTCACCATGCCCTCACAAACCCCCACACCATCAAACCACCATGCCCCCCACAAGCCACCACCACCATTTCCTGTGACCCCCCACCTCACCATCTGGCCCCACTGACTTTCTCACCACCCTGTGCCATGCCCCACAAGCCACCACCACCATTTCCCCCCCCAGTCACCCCTATGCCCCCAGCCACACCCCCACACCATGCCCACCATACACCCCCACCACCACTGACCCCACAAACCACCCCACATCATGCCCTCACAAACCACTCCCACAAACAACCCCCACACCATGCCCCACACACTTTCCAGTGACCCCACCATCACATGCCCTCACAAACCACTCCCACAAACCACCCCCCCACCATGCCCCAAACAAAACACCCCCCACACTATGACCCCACAAACCACCCCACACCATGCCCCCACAAATTGCCCACCACACCATGCCCCCACAAACCACCCCCACACCATGTATAGGAATTATATTGTGTCATCTAAGTAATAAAAACATTTTAGAAGCTTTCAGTTATAATCTGAAATTGACACATTTGTATCGCTTAAATACACTTGTGTGTTTTCCAGTGATAAAATACAGTCAGGGATTAAGATTATATGAACCATAATTTAAAGGTAGATAAAGATAAAGGTAAATCCTGTGTTTTTAATGCGTTCGCTGAATTCCATCTGGCTGATAATAGATGTTTATCTAACCTAACTGTAAAAGCCCTCGCTGAATGACTTCTTTTACTAAAATGTACATTTCTGTTGATTTATCAGCTTTTTGTTTCTCGATTTATCCACCCAGCCTTCCCTTCTACAATGTGTAATCATTCTTCCCCTTCCTGTAAGGCACTGTCTGCAGTCTGTGGATCTGCCTTGTCTCAATGTCTTATCTCCAAACAGAGCCATTCTTTCTCAATCCTTTATCCAAGTCTTTAATCAGGTTTATAATCTGCCTGTCAGTAGAGAGTTTATTTCCACTATCTACCCATTATCGCCCACCCTGACTCCTACACCCTGTGTCCCTCGTGCTGCGTAGGGCACAATTAGTGAGAAATAGTGAATTATGTGTTTAATCTTTTGGAATGTAAGGGGAGTACAGGCAAATATATTTGTCAGCTCTGTGCACAATTTTCTACAGTCAATATGTGTTAACATTGCTGTCATTTCTTAAATATATTTTTCTTATCGTGCGCTATCATATGTGGTGGTGCCAAGGGTACATTTGTCAACTGCCTTATGCTCATAGATTTTAATATACGTACAAATTATATTATATTTCCAGACTCAGTCATCACCAGCCTTGGAAATGTGGTGAATTGAAAATGGAATTGCAAATTGCTAATTTTCTCAGAAAAGGCAGTGTTTACAGTTGTCAGACTGCAGAGACAGGCTCTGCGCACCACAACCACTACATTAAGCTGTAATGGTTCTGTTGCTTAGAGTGTCCCTTTAACCCCTTAAGGACACATGACATGTGTGACATGTCATTATTCCCTTTTATTACAGAAGTTTGGTCTTTAAGGGGTTGAGTACTTTTTGTACATACAATTCTACAGTATATTAGATTTTAGTTGTTTTTTTTAACTCTATTCATAGATTTTGTAACTATTTTAATGTATCAGTAAATTTGTTATAATTTTTTTGTTTTTAATGTATTTTTAATAGAGTGTGAAGTTTTATTTACAGGGATAAATAACTAAGGAAAGGAATGTTAGCACATTAGCTCAAAATAGCTGGATAATCGTACTGTGGTCAGGAATGAATGCTACCTATTCTATCCAGGGGCAATGGGTGGCGCAATCGAACTAACTGGAGCTATTCATTGCAGCGATTATTCCATATTTATACACAGACAATTAATAATAAACAAACAGTAATACACTGTATATTTTCTATCTCTATGGCAAATATAAAGAAAGTGTTCTGAGCTTGTTCCAATTCTCACGTCCACTTCGCTTCTGAGAGACATATTCCCAAACGCTTCCATAACTGCATATATCGTTTGTTTGTTTTTTTTCTCTGAGAAGATTTTTGGAAGAAGATGCAGATTTATTGAATAAAGCTCCTTTGTAAAACCTTCTCTTGGACAGATGTTCTGATCATACATTTGGGCCTTTGTGGTTTTCACTGTGGGACTAACACTTGCAGTCATTCAAACAGACAAATGGTTTCAAGATATAGGGGATTGTTCACTAAACAGTGAATTCCAAAAACCCAGTTTGTTAAACTTTACTTTTTTGCAAATTGTCTTTAATTTAGCAAGCTATTATTTATTCATTTATTACGCTCACTATAATTCACTGCTACCTCACAGGCTTATTCACTAAAGTGTATTTTGTTGGAAATTCTAATAGAATTGCACATTTTAGGCAAGATTGGTGAAACAGGACAATTAATCAATATCAGCTGTTTTCCTTCCCTCTAAAATTCACCTTGCATTACTAACACTTCATACTCTACAGAGTTATTCATTAGCGTTTAAGTTCTGAACAAATTAAATCCAAACTGCTACATTTATGCACAAAAAAAAAATCAGGAAAAAAATCCTTCAACTCATAACATTTCAAAGGGACACTATAGTCACCAAAACAACTTTAGCCTAATGGAACTGTTTTGGTGTATAGATCATGCCCCTGCAGTCTCACAGCTGAATCCCCTGTCATTTAGGAGTTAAATCACTTTATTTATACTGCCCTAGTCACACCTCCTTGCTTGTGACTTGCACAGCCTTCCATAAACACTTCCTGAGTCATCTAATGCTTACACTTCCATTATTGCAAATTCTAATTCCTTTAGAATTTCTTATCTTCTGCACTGTTAATAGCTGCTAGACCATTCACAGGTCTTGTGTATTAAAGTTCAATTTATTATTATTATTATTATTATTATTATTTTCATACAGCGCCAAAAATTCTGCAGCACTTTACAATGGGTGCATTAACAAATGAGTTGTAACCAGACAAGTTTGACGCTCAGAAACAGGGGGGTTGAGGGCCCTGCTCAATGAGCGTACATGCTAGAGGGAGTGGGGTAAAGTGACACAAAATGTATTTGAAGTATAGGGAAGTAGACTGGTAGACTAGAATTCAATGAAGACTTAGTGTGGTTTTTTTTTTGAGCCATTAGCAGTTTAATTGATATGCTTTTGTGAAAAAGTAAGTTTTTAATGATTTTTTAAAGGAGTGAAGACAGGGTGAGCATCTAAAGGAGAAGGGAAGGGAGTCCCACAGAAACGGTGCATCCCTCGAGAAATCTTGAATGCAAGCATCAGAGGTGGGAGTACGAACAGAGGACAGACGCAGGTCTTCGGAAGAGCGTAGGGGCCTAGATGGGACATACCATACCAGCACCATAGCCGCATCTCGCGTTAAGTAGGGGTGGATGCCCGCAATGTTTTTGAGATGGCAACAGGATTTGGCGATCGACTTGACATGAGGGGTGAAGGAGAGGTCAGAGTCAATGATAACACCTAGCAGCAAGCCTGCATGGTGGAGCTGGTGGTAGCACCATTAACGTGGAGGGAGACAGAGACCAGCAACAAAGAGCAGCAACACTTGAGGGAGGAAAGACCAGAAGTTCTGTTTTGGACAAGTTGAGTTTAAGGAAGAGGGCAGCCATTCAGTTAGAAATAGCAGAGAGGCAGATACACTAATTAAGAGGGGTGGGGACAGATCAGGGGAGGACAGATAAATTTGCGTGTGTGGCGAAACCGACCTCGCCACTGGGCATTGGAGAAGACTGATTGCCAACCTCTTGCCATGTGATTATGGTCCCTGGAAGATCTGGCCCTTTAAATACAGTATTTGGGCATATTGTATTTTATTGTGCTGTTTCTGGCCCTTTAAGTACTTTGGGAAAGGACCTGCAGTTTTGGCATGGCACTTCGGATGCAGCCAAAGTGCCGAAGTAGTCGAAGTGGCCGTCATTAGAAAACCGGACACGTGGCGGCGGCCATTTTGATTCATTTGAATGCAGTCAGCGGTGTGTGCCGTCAAACTCATGGAACTAAAATCGACTACAGAACGGCACGAACACCGCTGAAGTTTTACCTTCCGTGGAACTAATGCATTCGACAGTTCATTTGACAGTTCATTCGACAATTCGAATGGTTGTCGTTCGTCTGTTTGAACTGACTTTAACATGGGAAATAGACCGGCATAATAGGACTTCCAGCTAACTTTTAAACCCCTGGATGGAATTGGCTCAATTTTGACTATGTTTATAATTATTAAAGTGTGCTGAATAATAATGTAATTTTTATGAAGATTGAATTTATATTTTAATGTTATAGTACATGTGTAAAAACTGTATTTCTCTGCCTGTGATAATTACATTAACCCATTGTGTTCAGTAATTATATCAGAGGCAGAGGGAAGGATTTTGTGTGAGAGTGTCTGAGTGTATTGTATGTATTGATTGGTTGTACTTCAAAACCCTGTGGGCAGTACTATGGTTGTAGAATGGGCATAAAAGCAGAGTGTTTTAATTAAAAGCTTCAGTTCTGCTTGACCCACAAACGAAGTGTGGTCTAGTTTTTGGGGGGAATTGGATTGTATTCTGTTACAGTGCGACTGCCAGGAGTGTAAACTCTTGAATGTTTTTTCCTGTTCGGCTGGTTACAGCATTTGTTCCAGTTCCAGTTCGGGTTACAGCATTCGTTCCAGTTCCAGAACTGGTTCCAGTTCGGGAGTTGGGGAATTTGTGTGTTTCCTGTTCGGGAGATTGGTGCTTGCAGTAGCTGCCTGTGTATCTGGAAGGGGAATATCACCTAAATGGTTTTTAACCCCTTTTATGCTTAACGGTCCGTTACAGCATGTCATCTCCATAGAAGTGATATTGGAAGCCAAAGGAGCTAATGAGTTTACCAAGGGAGGCAGTGTAGATCGAGAACAGTAGGGGACCAAGGACTGAACCTAGTGGGACACCAACAGAGAGAGGTTGGGAGGAAGAGGCAGAGCCAGAGAAAGAAACACTAAAAGAGCATTGGGTGAGGTAGTCGTAGCACCAGGAGAGAGCAATATCTCGTAGACCGATATTGCGGAGGATGAGAAGAAGCTGTTGATGATCAACAGTATCAAAAGCAGCAGAAAGGTCAAGGAGAATTAGGATAGAGTAGTGACCATGAGATTTTGCAACAAGTAGATCATTTGATACTTTGGTCAGAGCTGTTTCCACAGAGCGCTGAGTGTGAAAACCAGACTGAAGAGGGTCGAGCAGAGAATCGGACTCAAGGAAGTCTGTCAATCTTACATACACAAGTCTTTCAAGGATCTTGGACGCAAAAGGCAGTAGCGAGATAATCCAGATTTACTTTGTTTAATTTAGTATTTAATGAGTAACTCTGACAATCATCAATTGGCATAGGGAATTATTAATATATACAGAAATCTGTCTCATTTTGATAAATATTTGAAACCTGTATTAAAAATCTCTGGTATTAAAACGTGTTTTGTTTCATAAAATGAAATATATCTGGGCTTATTAACTTAATAGTGAATTTAATACTTAATATTTAAACACTAATAGCTGCATTGTAATAATTCTCAAGTTATGCTGTATTTTTCCTATGCAGCTATTTTGGCCAAACATTTTTAAATTCCCCTTTTAATTCACTACAATTAACTGTGTCTAAAGGAAAAAAGCATTAATTACAGAGTTTTAATGTGACTAAGTAGTCTTACTCCGTGAGTGGCACTTTTTGACTATTAGATAAACGTTTTCCTGGGATGGGAGTTGTCTCTCAGTTGATGTAAACATAGATACAGCTCGTGAAGTAAAAAACAAAAAAAGTACACACACAAAAAAAAACAGCGTACTTTTTGATAGACATGTCCATGGGGAAACTTCGGCACTTCGGAACTTCGGCACTTCGGAACTTCGGCAACTTCGGCACTTCGGAACTTAGACACTTCAGAACTTCGACATTTCGGAATTTCGGAACTTTGGCATTTCGGGACTTCTCTTGCAGCCGCTTGGTAGATAACTCCCTAATTCCCACCGCTCAGGGGTGGGGGCCCTAAACTAGAATAAGGGGGGGGACCTATTGTCCTCCCACCTGGCCCCCACCCCTGAGCGGTGGGTGGGGGCCCTAAACTAGAATAAGGGGGGGGACCTATTGTCCTCCCCCCTGGTCCCCACCCCTGAGCGGTGGGTGGGGGCCCTAAATACAAATTGGGGGGTCCTAATGTCCTCCTCCCTAGCCCCCACCCATGAGCGGCAGGTGGGGGCCCTAAATACAAATTTAACCCCCCTCCCCCAGGTGACTAGGGGTCCCCAAACCCCTAGTCACCCCCTCCCTAAAAAAATTAACCCCTAACTTCCCCCCTCACCCTAAAAATGAGGGGGGGACCTTTAACTAAGTACCTGTAAAAATAAACTTACCATTTGATGTTTTCTTTCTTCTAAAATCTTTTTTCAGCCCCAAAAAATGCCAAATAAAAATCCATAATAACCGACGCAATAAAAAAAACAAGCGCAAAAAAAAAAATTCATCTTCACCCGGTGAGGGCTCCATGCAGACTGAGCTCTGCAGGGCAGGGGAAGGCTTATAAAGCCTTGCCCCATCCTGCAATTAGGCTCAGAGCACTCTGATTGGTGGGTTTAAGTAACCAATCAGAGTGTTATGAATCAAATTACACAGTGTGGGAAAATTCCAAAGAACTTTCCCACGCTGTTTAAAATGACACAGAGCACGCTGATTGGTGGATTTCAAACCAACCAATCAGAGTGCTGTGACAGGTAAATGTAGAGACTTACCTGTCAGTCTCTTCATTTACCTGTCAGAGCACTCTGATTGGATGGCTTAAACCCACCAATCAGAGTGCTCTGAGCCTAACTGCAGGGCAGCGCAAGGCTTTATAAGCCCTCCCCCACCCTGCAGAGCTCAGTCTGCGCGGAGCCCTCGCCGGGTGAACATGGATTATTTTTTTGCGCTCAGGTTTTTTTTTTTTTTATTGCGTTGATTATTATGGATTTTTATTTGGCCTTTTTTTGGGTTGAAAAAAGAAGATTTTAGAATAAAGAAAACATCAAATGGTAAGTTTATTTTTATTTTTACAGGTACTTAGTTAAAGGTCCCCCCCTCATTATTTTTAGGGTGAGGGGGTAGGTAGGGGTTCATTTTTTAGGGGAGGGGGTGACTAGGGGTTTGGGGACCCCTAGTCATCTGGGGGGTAGGGGGGTTAAATTTGTATTTAGGGCCCCCACCCGCCGCTCAGGTGTGGGGACCAGAGGCGAGGACATTAGGCCCCCCCACTTATTCTAGTTTAGGGCCCCCACCCACTGCTCAGGGGTGGGGGCCAGGGTGAGGACATTAGGTCCCCCCCTTTATTCTTGTTTAGGGCCCCCACCCACCGCTCAGGGGTGGGGATCAGGGGGGAGGACATTAGGTCCCCCCCTTATTCTAGTTTAGGGCCCCCACCCACTGCTCTGGGGTGGGGGTCAGGGGGAAGGACAATAGGTACCCCCCAATTTGTATTTAGGGCCCCCACCCACCGCTCAGGGGTGGGGGCCAGGGGGGAGGACATTAGTCCCCCCTTATTCTTGTTTAGGGCCCCCACCCACCGCTCAGGGTTGGGGGCCAGGGGGAGGACATTAGGTCCCCCCCCTTATTCTAGTTTAGGGCCCCCAACCACCGCTCTGGGGTGGGGACCAGGGGGGAGGACATTAGGTCCCCCCCCAATTTGTATTTAGGGCCCCCATCCACCGCTCAGGGGTGGGGGACAGGGGGGAGGACATTAGGTTCCCCCCTTATTCTTGTTTAGAGCCCCCACCCACCGCTTAGGGGTGGGGGTCAGGGGGAGGACATTAGGTCCCCCCCAATTTTTATTTAGGGGCCCCACCCACCGCTCAGGGGTGGGGGCCAGTGGGGAGGACAATAGGTGGGGAGGACACTTTAGGGCCCCCAGCCGCCTCTCAAGGGTAGGGGTCAGGGGTGGGGGGCAATAGGCCCCCCATTATTTTACTTTAGGGTCCGCACATTTGTATACTTTTTATTTAAAATTATATACAATGTAACATTCTTCTTCTTTCACTGGGTAAGTATATTAGTACTTAGGCAATACTGTGCTTCGGAACTTCGACACTTTGACACCTCGGAACTTCAGCAACTTCGGAACTTCGGCACTTCAGCAATTCGGCACTTCAAACACTACTACACTTTGGAAATTCGGTAATTTTGGCACTTCTGGACTTAGGCAATTCGGCAATTCAGCTATTCGGACATTCGGGTGCTTCCGAATGTCCGAATAGCTGAATTGCCGAATTACCCGAAATTCGGCCGAATTTTAATTCGGACCAAAACTAATTGCACGTCTACTTTTTGACATTATTCTGCACAGAACACCAACCACATGCACCATTACTCTTCCAATGATAATGTCTGGGATTTAAAACTGACAAATGACATTACTGAATTGGTCACACTAGTTAGTAGATTTTTACATCCAATGGAGAGAAAAAAAAAGTTGGCCACTAATCTTAGATAAGCTCATGTTACGATCAGGGCACTAAGACCATGCAGTGCGTAACAGCGCTCTCTGAAAGGTCCGCTTTTAGTGGGCTGGCCTGCGTGATTGGCAGGTAGCCTGGAGTACCAACCTGCTTATTCTTCAGACAGATCCACCCTCTTTTCATGCGTGTCCGCCCATTTGGGCAGCACCAGAACCAGGATGCTGTTGTTGGGTGGCATGCACCTCACCTTGACTCTCACTATTTATATCTGACCTCTCTAGCTACATCAATCTTAACTAAAGGGCTACTCTCTGTGCAGAAGCAATAAAATAAGCAAATGAGATAAAGTAGATATACTTAAAAGCATTTTTTGAGGCAGATAGGATCCCCATCTAATCAGAGGAGACCCACAATTATTAATTTCCCATTATGAAAATAAAATGAGTAAGGTTTTGAGGACTCCATATTACCTAGAAAACCCTTATGAAATGACTCTTACCCAAACCATCAAACAGGGTAGTCACCTCCAGTGGCGGTTGCAGGGTTTGCAGCTGCGACCGGGCCAGTTACTCCAGGGGACCCAGCAGCCCTGCCAACTCTTACGGCATAACTGGGGGAAGAAAGCAGACACATGGAGAGGCTGGCGGGACAGGAGACACATGGAGGAGCTGGGAAATGAGGCGCTGGGGGGATGAGACACGTAGAAGCACTGGGTGGAGAATGTGACCCATGAAGACGCTAGGGGAGAATGAGACACATGGAGGGGTGAGGGTGGATGAATAACATGGAAAGGTTGGGAGAATGAGACACATTGAGTGGCTGGAGGGGGGTTTGGTGAGATACTTGGAGGAGCTAAGACACATGGAAGGGCTTGTGGGGGTATGAGACACAAAGGGGGGACCCCGATTGATTTCCACACTGTTCACACTTAAGTGAATAACCCTCAAAAGATTTTCTCATCAAAGACTTTATTTACTAAACTTCAAACATCTAGATAATACCCACAGCAATAGAGCCCTCAAATCCTCCTGTATTTATTTATTACATTTTCTATAGTCTCAGATGTATTGTACTGTTGTCTTTTAACTTGTACAGCGCTGCAGAATGTGTTGGCGCTTTATAAAAAAACCTAAAATTATAATCATATAATTTAATCATATGCACTCCAGAGTTTAGCAATTACATTTAATTAATTTGCCTAATGGGTATAATACATTTTTGTTGGGTCCTTGTTGGTTAATAGGGGTCCTGTGGGTTTCCAGTTGCTCTCACCATGAAATATCAGTAAGCGGTGCATTGTTAACTGCTGTCTGCCAGGCACTCTGTGAGACTGCTGTGTGTGCTTTACTGAGGGCATTGTTAGTGTCCATAACCACAACCGCCCCATGGTAACACTGAGACAGACAGTAAGTATCGATGATTGCCTGATAAGCAGAGATCCAGTGTGGATCAGGAGTTAATACTGTGCTGTCCAGTGCACTGGTATCTTCCCCCAACACTAGTCAATAGGAAAACACAGAGCTTCCCCCAAAGATAAGGAGAATACAATTACAACTTGTGTGTGTCATGTGTATGTGTTTGTTTACAGCTGTGAGTGTATGTTCCTTACAAGCTATGTGTGCGTGGCAAGTTATATCCGTGTGTGTATAAACTAATTATATCTATGTGAATGAATTATACTGCGTCCCACAGTCTCTAATTTGATGTTAGTTTGTAGCTAGCTATGTTTGTGCCCCTATGTGTCATGGAGGAAGGAGGGGTCTGGCCCAGCTGACCTACAAACATTGACAAACACTAGTTTTCATGAAGAATTGTCTCTCTCATGGTATTTTTCACGAGAGGATCTCATTCCTGTTTCTCTTTCAGCAGAAGACACAGAACACACAGTATTATTTTGGCCAAGCCGTCATTCTCACTAACCCCACCATGCACATATAGTGATAAATGAGAGCAGCTGGATGACTTCCATCAATTCTGGTTAGTACGTATGTTTGTCTGGTGACTGCCTATTAACATAGGAATCTCTTACAATAAATCCCATTCCATCATATTTCTGTCTGGACACTACTTTACAAAATCCCAGTGGCGAGGCCCAGCCATAGAATGTGATCAATGGGGAGAGGTGACAGAACATAGAGTAACTACATTTCCAGACACAGAATTGTGAGCACTTCTCGTAGATCTTGTAACTAAATTTCCAACATAATTTGCAGAGGTTTTATGAAGCTATCAGTACAACAAAAAATGGGTCTCTGTCATCTCAAACTTACCTTTTCCCTAAAGTTATCTCTTCTCTTCCTCTTTCAGAATGTATTCTTCATTTCTGATCTAGTTTTCTTTAAAACATTAGATAAAGTAGAGACTCCTTTGTCTAATGTATTTTTCCAGTTCCTGATAAATCTTGACAAAACTTGCAGGATAAGACAAGCTCCATTATCTTAACAATGCAAGTGGAGCTTACCTTAGGTACTACCCTTTGTCAAGATTTGACAGGTTTAGGAAAGAGATTTGTCAGGGGTAGTACTAAAATTCCACTGTTTCAATCAGATAGGCTCAGAGTGACCCTCGGATTGGCGTAGGGCGGCGTATTGCCATGCACTGACCTTCTAATGCTTTCTTATGGGAAAGCATTGGATTAGCTGAGTTCATCGATCTCAATTATCTTAGCCAAAGAAATGGAGCTTCACGAGGAAACCGGTGCTGCGAGGGTAAAAAAAGGTTACAAACTACTTTTTTAACCCTGGCAGCGGGGACCCTGACACTATAGCGTTAGGAAAAAACATTTGTATTCTCCACACCATAGTGTTCCTTTAATGCACCAACTACTGTAACTTCTCAAACTCACAGACGAAGGATTCATTTATGGCAGAATCAACGTGACCTTTTCTCATTCTGAAATTGTTGAGCTAAGTACTTTTGTTGTGAAATAATATCACTTTTTAATCAGCTGCAACTTTGTATACGTTCAAGAACATCTATTTCTTTTGAGTTTCCTTGGGAAAGCACTGTGTGATTATTACAAAGACAGATACTAGTAGAATTAATTATGGTAATTAAATTTAAAAAAAAAAGAGTACAAAGTATCTTGAGTCCACTGGAGAATATATGTTTTTAAAATATAGATATTATTAGAACTCTTATTATTAAAATAAAATATATGATAAAAGGATGAGATGAGCTATCAATAATTCATCACAATTTGCTAAATTAAATTTTTTTTTTTTTTTATAAATCGCCCGTAATTGAAATATTGAGCTATGCCTTCAGCTCATAGATTGTCTCCAACAATAAATTTAAACCTTAGCAACAAACAGAAAGCTGTTTAAAGATATTCACACATGTGGAAGGACAGTTAAGTATAAATCTGTCTTCCTCACACAGACACATTCTGTTCAACTTCAGCTTCCTCGTCCAATGTTTCTGTCTGGTTTGGGGCCAGGCAGGATAAACAATCTTCCTAGTGAGCTCATTTCGAAGGGCTCTCTCTTAGTCACACAGAAATGCATGTACTCTGAGTCTACGTGGTCAGATCTGATCTCGCAGTGAACATAGATAAATGTTGATAGGAATTAGAACATCATTATTGCAAGTGAGCTTTAAGTGATATAATGCAGCACTTTATTATTATATTATTATTTTATTATTTATATAGCTCCATCAGATTCCATAGCGCTGTACAATATAATTTATGACTATATTTAGTGATAATCAGAACGCAAGAAAACAGAAGAGAGAGGAAGAGAGAGGTAGCTAAAGTGTTCTATTCCATAGAGACAGTGGACGTTTAGGACTAAGGGACCATGAAACATGTTATTAGGAAATAGAGGTTAAAGGACCACTCTAGGCACCCAGACCACTTCAGCTTAATGAAGTGGTCTGGGTGCCAGGTCCAGCTAGGATTAACCCATTTTTTCATAAACATAGCAGTTTCAGAGAAACTGCTATGTTTATGAATGGGTTAAGCCTTCCCCCTAATCCTCTAGTGGCTGTTTCATTGACAGCCACTAGAGGCGCTTGCGTGCTTCTCACTGTGATTTTCACAGTGAGAGCACGCAAGCGTCCATAGGAAAGCATTATGAATGCTTTCCTATGTGACCGCGCGTGCGCATTCAGCCCAGGAGGAGGAACGGAGGAGGATCGGAGGAGGAGAGCTCCCCGCCCAACGCTGGAAAAAGGTAAGTTTAACCCCTTTTCCCCTTTCCAGAGCCGGGAGGGAGGGGGACCCTGAGGTGGGGGCACCCTCAGGGCACTATAGTGCCAGGAAAATGAGTATGTTTTCCTGGCACTATAGTGGTCCTTTAAGGGACGATTTAAGGGACGATAATTTACACTATTATTTTTTAAAGTCCCAATTTATTTCACAGTGCTTTACAGTTATGCAAAAGGGATATGTAACAGTAAGTAACTGACAAATTAATGACTAAATCCACTCCAGTTAATTTTATAAAATAATGTTTTTAAAAAGTTGTAAAATGAAGAGTTTGTGGGCCTGGGATGTAGGATACAAGAATCTATCAAAAAGTACAAACATTGTGTAATATAAGGTTCATATAACAAGACTGATTGTAACTATGGACCTATACTTGTTATTATTGACATTTCTATGCCACAAATATATTCTGCACCACTTTACAGTTTCAGTGAGGGGAAAAACAGAAAATAAATAATTAACAAATTATTAAAAGTGTTAACAAGAAACAAGGGTCCCTTGCACCCTCATTGCCAAATAAGGTAAATATTTGCTTTAGTGGTGATTGCAGATACAGAAAAATGTTTCCTTGTGTAAAACATTGAAAATGGAGAATAACGGTTTTAAAAAAAAAAACAGAATGTGAAAGTGATTTTTTTCGTGTTGTTGCTGTTTTATTGTTCGTTCGTTCAAAAGTTATTTTCACAGATTCCATGAGTCCACTACGTGAGTAGTGCGAGGTGTGAATATAAAACAGGGTATTGCTCAGGGCAAGGAGTATGTGTGTTTAATTTGTATTAAACTAACATTGTGCATTATTACTCCATTCTGAAATTTATTTCAGTATTTGCTGAACACAATACCCTGTTATATTACAACAAGAGGACATAGTCTTAAATTAGAGGGACAAAGGTTTAAAATTAATATCAGGAAGTATTACTTTACTGAGAGGGTAGTGGATGCATGGAATAGGCTTCCAGCTGAAGTGGTAGAGGTTAACACAGTGAGGGAGTTTAACCATGCATGGGATAGGCATAAGGCTATCCTAACTATAAGATAAGACCAGGGACTAATGAAAGTATTTTGAAAATTGGGCAGACTAGATGGGCCGAATGGTTCTTATCTGCCGTCACAGTCACATTCTATATTCTTAAAATGTTACTCCAAGCATCATCCTAACCAGTGCAGCCCGCATTACTGGTTATGATGTCAGGAGTACCCCGGCCCAGTTTCCCGATAATGAATAGCGACAGCACTGCAGAAGCCGGAAGCACATTACCAGAACACCAGGGACTTTTGGAGCCTGGCAGGAATCTAGGTAAGAGGCAGATCGTTATTATCAGTTTACCCCCTTAGCTAGGTCCCCCCAGAGCTCCAGAAGCCTGAAGCCAAGTCAGATGACCTCTCTCAGACAATGACTGACTCTTTTTTATATATGATATATTTATTTATATTTCAATATTTTTTCAAAAATAATTTTAAAAGTTGATCCAAAAATATTCAATTGTTTGAAAAGATTATCTAAAAATTTTAAATCAGGGCCTTAATAAGAAATACATTATATGTACAACTATTGTTGTAGATAATATAACTGTATTCTTAACAAAAAAACAAAGTTGCAGTTAATATATTTAAATGCTTTGGTCAGATCATACGATGTGTAAATGCCCTACAAACACAATCATTATTTTCAAAGATAACAACAAAAGAATAACAAATAAATTTGCTAAAGGCTTCATGTAATTTTTTTTACCCAGAAACATTATCATTATTAGTAGTAGTATTAACAAAGCGCCAACAAGTTCCGTAGCGCTGTACAATGGGTGGACTAATGTAATCATAGGCATGTGCACGGGGGCACGCCTATGGATTGAGACTGGCAGGGGAGATATCAGGATCTCCCCTGTCGGTTCACGCAGAGCTGGCGCTATCCGAGAGCCGGCTCTGCTCTAAGCCTCCATGGGCCAGTGGGGAGTTCAAAGATCTCCCTCACCGGCTCACAGCTGCAGGGAGGGAGGCAGGAGAGGACCCGGGGTGCTCTAGCCAGCAGCTCCGCCGGGTTCCTCTCGCGAGATCTGAGCGTTGCCCACACACACACATACAGCACACAAACAGCACCCACACACACACAGCACCCACACACACACAGCACACAAGCAGCACCCACACACACACAGCATCTACACACATACAGCACCCTCACACACAGCACCCAAACACATACAGCACACAAACAGCACCTACACACATACAGCACCCTCACACACACAGCACCCACACAAATATAGCACACAACCAGCACCGACACACATACAGCACCCTCACACACAGCACCCACACACAAAAAAACTTTCTAAAACTTCTTTAAATATTTAAGCTATGTAAATGATATTCTTGTTTAATAATTTCCAAAACAAACTATGTACAAATATTTTACAAAGAAGTGGGTTATATTGCTAAAACTATTTAAAAATAAATATTTTAGTGATTGAGGTGTCTATATGAAGAACATTTGGTTTAATTGGATTATTCATTCAAATGGAATTAACTGAAAAAAAGGATACAGGTAGCGCCAAAATAAATACAATATTGTGGTAAGTAATCAGTAAGGTTCCAAGTAAAATATAAAAATGTCCATTCGAGATTTTAAAAGTCTTCAGATGTTGAAAGATGTCTCTGGAGTGGTATCACACATCAATGGCATATGCAAAAGAGAGAATAGGAGACCAGTAGTGCAGTATTGCAAGTCTATGGACTATAGACAACGTAGAACAAAAAATTGCCAACTCACGTTTTTCAGAGCTATAACCAGCTCTCGGTAAAACAGCTTACAATGGTATTTCAACTCCCCACTTGTAGGATATCCCTCAAACGGTAGTTGTATAGTAGTTTACATTCAATTAAAGAAAAAGAAGGCCCATAGTGCTCTCCATTAGTGATGTCCCGAACTGTTCGCCGAACGGTTCGCGAACGGTTCGCCACGAACTCTTCACTGAGTAAACTTTGACCCTGTATCTCACAGTCAGCAGACACATTCCAGCCAATCAGCAGCAGACCCTCCCTCCCAGACCCTCCCACCTCCTGGACAGCATCCATTTTGAAGCTGCATTCTTAGTGAGCTGTCCAGGAGGTGGGAGGGTCTGGGAGGAAGGGTCTGCTGCCGATTGGCTGGAATGTGTCTGCTGACTGTGAGGTACAGGGTCAAAGTTTACTCAATGATGAGTCCGTGGCGAACCGTTCGTGGCGAACAGTTCGTGAACCGTTCGGCGAACAGTTCGGGACATCACTACTCTCCATATTTGCAAATAAGTAATAGTAAAATTAAATATACTTACAATTTTGAAAGCAGACAAACCTCAAAATTGTAAGTATATTTCATTTTACTGCTACTTTCAGAGAATGTGTATCAGTCTGTTTCAGTCAGTATGTTAGTCTGCTTAAGTCTGTGTGTGTGTGTATGTATGGGTCTGTGTGTGTGTGTGTGTCTGTGTGTGTGTATGTATGTGTGTGTGTGTATGTATGTATGAGTCTGTGTGTGTGTCTTTATGAGTCAGTGTGTGTGTGTGTGTATGTATCGGTCTGTGTGTCTGTATGTGTGTGTATGTATAGGTCTGTGTGTGTGTGTGTGTGCATTAATGGGTCTGTGTGTCTGTGTGTATGTATGGGTTTGTGGTTGCATGTATGGGTCTGTGTGTGTGTGTCTTTATGAGTCAGTGTGTGTGTGTGTATGTATCGGTCTGTGTGTCTGTATGTGTGTGTATGTATAGGTCTGTGTGTGTGTGTGTGTGCATGTATGGGTCTGTGTGTCTGTGTGTATGTATGGGTTTGTGGTTGCATGTATGGGTCTGTGTGTGTGTGTCATTATGAGTCAGTGTGTGTATGTGTATGTATCGGTCTGTGTATGTATCTATCTGTGTATGTATTGGTCAGCATGTGTCTGCATGGGACAGCGTGTGTCTGCATGGGTCAGTGTGTGTGTATATGTATGGGTCTGTTTGTGTGTGTGGGTCAGCATGGGTCTGCATGGGTCAGCGTGTGTGTCTGCATGGGTCAGCTTGTGTGTCTGCATGGGTCAGTGTGTGTTTATGAGTCAGTGTGCATGTATTGGTCTGTTTGTGTGTATGAGTCTGTTTGTGTGTATGGGTCTGTGTGTGTGTATGGGTCTCTGTGTAATTGTTTATGGGTCAGTGTGTGTCTTTATGGGTCAGTAAGTGTCTGCATTGGTCAGTGTGTGTGGAGGGGGTCAGTGTGAGCGTGTGTGTACAAACTAAAAGATCATGAGTACTGTCACGTTTTTTTCACAAGAAATACAAAGTAACCTTACACCTGACAAGCATTAGAACCTCACACTATTTAAAAAAATATTATGAATAAAAGTTACATTTTAGACTAACTAATCATCACCACCATTCTTTCAAATATTTTGGTGCTATTTCACAAGGGTATTCTAAGTTTCAACTATTTATTCACCAAACATAAGACTTAGAAAATAACTAGACTTGTACATACAATTTCAAGTGAATTTAAATTTGTTAAAAGTATTGGGTGATTTGTCTGACATACTGAACTCTGAAACGCTATATGAACAGGTCATAAAACAACTTGACTATTTTTGAGATATTTTGGTTTGTCCAAATAGTTTTTCACAAAAAGATTGTATGGGCAAAATTCATCTGTAGAGAAAAACCTACATGCACAAAATCTAAACTGTCCAAAACTGATTTTTTTTTCACTGTGTACAATACAATAACAATGATTGATAGCAGAGGCGTAACTAGAAACCATGGGGCACTGATGCGTAAATTGCCCTGGGGCCCCCCCACACCCCTCCATGTGTCTCATTTATACAAAAAAACACTGACATACATGCAGATACACACCATATACCACATACAGATACATACATGGATACACATGCTGATACACAAACACACAGGCACACATACAAATGCAGACACACAAACTAACACACAGACACACATGCAGATAAACAGACACACAGAATTACACACTTTGAGATACACAGAATGACACTCCTATAGATACAAACACTAACACAGATACAGATACACAAAAACACACGCGGCTACACAGACACACATACAGACAGATACACAAACACTTAAGGACAAACATTCAAATACACGGAATGACACTCATACAGGTACAAACAGTGACACACATACAGATACACAGAGCACACACTGATATACAGATATGCAGACATACTGATACGCAGAAAAAGAGATACACATGCAGACACACATACAGACACACATACAGACACACATACAAAGGAAAACATATACAGACACACACATACATACAGAGACTCACACATACATACAGAGACCCACACAAACAGACACACACACACATACAGAGACACACACACATACACAGATACACACATACAGAAACCCACACAAACAGATACACACACATACAGACACACACACTCACATACACACATACAGAGACACACACACATACATACAGAGACCCACACATACGGAGACACACACACATACATACAGAGACAAACACACAAATGGACACACACAAATACAGACAAACACACACACATACACACATACAGAGACACACACATACATACAGAAACACACACATACATTAAGACACACAAACACACACACATGCAAAACGGTTTAGTCGCCTTTCTGTTTCCTGCCTTTTAGGTGCAGGAGGGTGACTTCCCCAAACTTCAGGGACTCAGGCTGGTTGGAGTCAGAGTTCCCACTCTGAGTCCCTCCTCTTTCCCTCTCACGCGGGCTATGTGTAAGCTAGGAGGAGTGACCAAGGAAGTCACTTCCTCCCAGCTCTGATGTCTTCACAGGGGGCCCGGTTGCGCTGTTAAAGTGCCGCAGCGCTGACCGGGCCCTTTGGAAATACATAGCATCGGGTGGCCCTAACAGCATGGGCCACCTGATGGGCCCCTTAACATGCGGCTGGGAGTGACGGGCCCAGTCGCAGCTGTGACCCCTGCGACCACAGTAGTTCCGCCACTGATTGATAGGGAGTTAAGCTGGAGGCTCCTAGTTGCAAGATAAAGATGGATTCTTCAATTAATTTAATTTTTTCACATCTCACAAATACATATTTACTAAATACATGGATAAGTAAAATTCGAGGAAAGTGAAAGATTTCTTTCAAATGGAATTATTTTAATGCATTATGCCATATATGTTTTTGCTAAAAATTTCATAAAGCTGGCACTTTCTTAAACAGTATTTTAAAGATATCCCCCCTCACTTTTATTTAATTATATCAAAACATACAGTGATATATCCATATGTTTATCTAAGTATGGTTTTGGTGTGGGTGTGTGTGTATGTATGTATGAGTCTGTGTGTGTGTGTGTGTCTTTATGAGTCTGTGTGTGTGTGTATGAGTCAAAATAGAGTTGTTGTATTTTTCTTGTTCTAGGTCCCAGGCCCCCATTTACCCAGCAGAGTGCACCCCTGTCTTCTACGCGTAACATAACAGAATACAATTTTATTGTGAAAATGTTGTACTGGCTTACAAACACGGAGTAAAGCAGATATAGTAAAAATAAAATTAATACCTTCGTATCTGGGACCAGCACTGGCCGTAGGCTAGCCGCTCATTAGTAGCGCGTGTTTCTGAGCATCACCAGGTGTCTTCAGTAATCTGTCCGAAAGAAAACATTTCACAGAAAAGCATACAAGACAATTTTAGGACAAATTTTTATCTGAAAGAGAAGTAAATGTTATATACCAGAAGCCCCAGTAATGATGTGACTAGGGATTGAGACTCAAGGTGAAAACAAATGAAGGATACATATTTTTAGTATGACCGTTCTTTCTTATCGCTGTCATGATTCTCTGAAAACCATGATGGGTCTTTACTCTGCTATCACTCCATGGTGACTGCTCCTGTATCCTGGTTCCTTAAATAAATAATTCATTTTATCTTAAAGTAAAAATGATAAAGGTATATGTTTAGTGTAATCTCATAAAAATACATGAGAAATTCCCAAGGCTACAGTTAGAAGTCACTGGACCCCTGTGACCTACATACCCGATCGCCTACTCCATAATTTCCCCAAGCTCCCCCCTCGCTGCTTAACCACATGTAGCCCACATATTACTCACATCATGCTCCTGCAAATGTATTTTTGATGCCATTTGTTTATATACCTGTATGTGTCCCACCTTGTTATCAGGCACAAGCATTTTGACCCGTCTGTGTTATGCAACGCAACGCGAAAGAACATGGCCCTTGCAGCTCCCTCGCAGGTTCCCTCTTCCACCCCCCAGACAAGATTCAAATATGAGCTTACGATTTGTGACAGCCACACTGTACTTCTAAGACAATAAGGGCCCACCCACGGGGAAGCCAGATACCACTAGCCACACCCTTCTAGCGCAGCTGACCAGGGACAAGGGATGACCCAGAGGGCAAGGGCATCTACACCACTCGGATGCACACCCCATTGGACGGGATAACACCAAAGCTACAATAGCTCAACCAGGGCCCGAGCTCTCACACACATGGCTCCTCACTTACTTACTGAATATAAACCAAAAGCTTTAGTGTGCCTTTTTCTGACACTGAACTTCAATCACTGCAAAGGTTTAGGCTTTGCTCCCCGAGATAGACACCCCCTTGGTGAAGGAGCGCAGAGCCAGGTGGCCGTTTATATTATACTCAACCTCCTGCCTCTCACAGCTCTAGGTGCTTGGTCTCACCTGTTCTCTGTATGTAGTTCACTGCAGTAGTAGCAGTACCACTTCCCTTCCCTTTCTAGGACTTCCCCCATCTCCCCCCACCCCTCTCTCTTTGTCTCTCGATTTCTCCCCTTCTCTCGCATACCAGCTCACCCCCTCCCCCTTCGCCGTCAATTGCACCGAGGAACAGGCAGACCCACACGTCAAATACTTATTCCTGAAGGGGACGATAGCAGACTGGAAATACACATTTGCATGTCTCTATGCATTTTACATTTTACATGAAGCAACTACGGTTTCTCACTTGAGTCATGTCGTTCCTAGAGAAATTCCAAGAGGGTCTCCTGCTCGTGGCTGGAGATATCAATATAGACTCGAGGCTCGATACCTCCAGAGGACACAGCTCCCTCCCCTAAAGCAGTCTCCGAGCAGCCCAGAAAGCGATACGCAAAGCCGGGCTGGCAGACAGCTGGGGCGTTTTGCATCCGGCCAACTGTGATAACTCCTATTACTCCCCCATACACCGCAGATATAGTAGGCTAGACTACATACTTATTGCACAGGAATATCTCCACCTGTTACGCGACAGCGTCATTCTGTCACAGGGCTTGTCCTACCACGCACCCGTTCTGACTCAAATACAATCTCCCCTATACAAACCAGCAGCACTTCAATGGAAAATGGAAAACGAACACACCCTAACTTATATTGAAGAGAGACAAGCACCATGAACAGCCATACTACAATACTTCGAAGAGAACGACACACCAGAAACATCCCCCCTGGTCCTATGAGAGGCCCACAAATACGTACTATGGGACATTTTACAAAGATTTGTACTGCCCGCAAAAAAGAACACAAAAGAATGACACAGGACATAATGTCCAAAATAACCATATTGGAACAACAACATAAGGACATTCCAATGGAAGAGATCTACAAAGAGCTCCTAGAGGCTCGTAGACACCTACAACGGATTCTGGCTCTATCAGTCAGAAAATCTAACAGATTATTTTATGAACACTGCAACATATGCAGCCGTCTTCTAGCCTGGGCCCAGATGGGTTCCCTGCAGTGTACTATAGGTCGTTTGAGGATGTACTACTCCCCCGACTGCTGAAGGGCCTTAATTCGGTCCTTTAGGGAGGGCAGTTTCAAAAAGACACACTTGGTCCAGCTATCACTGTTATTCATAAAGAAGGGAAAGACCCCTCAAATTCTGCTAGTTACTGCCCGATATCCCTCCTTAATGCTGACATGAAGCTCTTCGCTAAGGTCCTAGCGCTGCCAATTGGGAGGGTACTCCCTCATTTAATCCACCCGGACCAGGTTGGGTTTGTGCCCGGTAGAGAGGCAAAGGATAACACCATAAGGGCGTTGAACGTCATGCATGCTGCCTAAGGCCGGCCGCCGTGCCCTCCTCTTCTCTACCGATGCTGAAAAGGCCTTTGACCGGGTGAGCTGGGGGTGCATGCTCCAGACACTACAGACTATGGGATTTGATCTCCATATGCGCACATGGATCTCTTCACCCTATACGGAACCCAGTGCACGAATATGGGTTAATGGAGCCCTATCTCGACCATTCACAATCCACAACGGAACACGCTAGTGGGGGACCCTTTCCCCACTCTTGTTTGCCCTCTCTCTGGAACCCTTTCTTGAGGCAGTCAGATGGGACAGGGGTATACTGGGGTTCACTCACAAAAGATGACGTATAAGGTTGCGGTTATACGCGATGACCTCCTCTTTTTTCTAGAGGAACCAATAGTCTCCCTTCCAAATCTTCTGAAGGCTTTCGATATGTATGCCAAGTTAGCACACCTCAAACTGAATTTGGACAAATCCAAAGCACTGCCACTAACAATTCCACAGAGGGAAGCCGCAATTCCAGTTTAAATGGTGCACACGACAGATAAAATATTTGGGAATGGGGGCGGGGCCTGACAGCCAAGATGGCCGGTCGTGCTTTCTGAGAGCTCCTGCAATAGAGGGCACAAAACCGCCAATTCTGCATGAACTACTGGTGCTAGCAGAAAACGGAGTCCAGGGAACAAACCAGAATCACACGGGGCACACAATGATACCCGACCCGCATCGAAACGACATAAACACAAATGGACCGACCATGAGGCCTACTGCGGAGCGGGACCTGCAGCTTGGGGGAGGCGGCCGATCCCCCGACACAGGACACACTCGCAAGCAAACAATCGACAGGGCCCTGCAACCCCCCCCTCTGGACCGGTGGGGGTTATCCCGGTCCTCGCCGGGGGCGACTAACCCCACACTACAGCCGGACACGCAACGGTTCCGGAATGCCCCTGAGACTGAGGCGAAGATGGCGCCCAAGCAACACAGAGGGAGCACAAAGGAGCCAAAAACAAGCCTCATTAACCCAGCTGACTACACAGCACGGCTAAACAAAATCTTCGCAGCATTCTGGCGCAGGCTGGCACGGCGCCTATGCACTCAAGCCGAGATCAATCGGGTAACGCACCCCTCACTGCGACCACGAGGAGTGCACAAAATGGCCGACTCACAGAGGGCACAGCAAAGCAAACACTCCCGTCCGCCCCAAAAAGCCCGACAGCGATCCCACTTAACGGCTCGGAGCAACAAATCCCCTTCTGGGCAGGAGAGCATACCGGACCAAAATCCGACCCACCGTCCACACACCCAAAGGGGCATCAGGAGAGTGAAGCTCCGGAGGGCCCACAGTCCCCCCACGTGTGGGAGAAGGACCCGAGGACGCAGGGAAGTGCTCTCCGCTACAACCCGGGCTGGAGGATTCGAGCATGCCCAGCCCCACTATAACAGCCGGTCGGGATGGGACCGACCAAGGAGCACCCACACTATACACACAGCACCCCAGAGATCATTCACTCAAGGGACTGTAACACCCTGCATGAAGCCGACCATAGCGGCTCCCAGCCAGACACCTTCATCAACTGCAACACCCATACACAAGCGGGGTATCGGCTGAATAGGCCACACTGGGGATGCACCAGCCCTTCACCGCCGGGCGCAGGCAGGCCGGAAGACCGACACGCGAGCTATGCATACTTGCATGCTGAGACTTTCTCCTGCAGACACCATCGACCAGGTCTTACCTAGTGGGCACACCTCAGATATATTTGATATACCTGAACTAACGTTACCTTGTGTTATTTCATTTTTTTTTTAAGTTTGCATATATTACTGACGCAGGGTGACCCTACCGCAACCCAACTCTGCAAATGGACGTTGCCAGCCAGCAACCAAAATGTTCCTGAACCTATAGTATGTTGAGAGCCTATGTTTTCCATGCCTACTAGCCAAAAAATTTACAGCATAAAGTGTCTATGCATAGTTGTGTAAACTTATGGTTATCACTGTTCAAGCCTGTTTCTAGCTTAACTTAATGGACGACAAAGCTTAAAGGACGAATTAACTAATGCTGATACTTGCATGACATATACCACTAGATTGCCTTACTACGTTTAAAAAATGTTTTTAAAAATGTGCTTTCACTTCTATGCCACATATGTATAAATCTATGTTGTTGATGTGATTATGTTTGCTGTTGTGGCAACGTATATCATACTGTCAAACCATGCACAACAAAAATAAAAAATTCAAAAAAAAAAAAAAAAATATTTGGGAATATGGCTGAACAAGGATCTTGGTCAGCTCTACACAAAAAACTTCACACCCCTATTGCGGACGCTACAGGCAGATCAGAAGAGATGTGAGAGGCTGTACATCTCTTGGTTTGGACGGATCAATGCCATAAAAATAAACCTGCTACCCAGACTACTCTACATGTTTCATACAATATTGATAGTCCTCCCGAAAGGCTTTTTCCCAGGCTCTGCCCTGGTGCAATTCATGTGGAAAGCAAGATCACCTAGGATAAAACTATCACACCTAACCATGCCGAGATGCCTGAGGTGCCATCCATCCAGACGTACTATCGTACAGACTGGCACATGAAGGACACTCAGAAGCTATGGATCTCATTAGAGAAGGCTCCGGTAAATGGTGCCATCCCCGCCCTACCATGGCTGACCGACCCGCTGAAAAACACTGCTGCTCACGAACACCCTTTCATTACCTCAACCCGGAAAGTCTGGTGCTCAGTTAGACAAACACTTCAACTATCGACAACCCCTTCACCTATGATCCCAATCACAACCCGCAGGTTTCCGGGAAACTGACACCATCAGACCTGAAAGGCTTTATGGATTCAGACTGGATATATTTTCATCAATGGAACGACGGTCCCACTGTTAAAACCATCACCGCGCTACTTGGAGAAGGAGCCCTCTTGGGACTCCAGAAATACGGCTACCACCAAACTAGAGTTTCAGCTCCATACCGGGCACGGGCACCACATTTGAGAGTTTCTGCACCACTAGGACATACTTAATTCATGGTATAACAACCCTCTACAGTTTACTCCTGATGGCCTCCAAACCGAGACCGATGACCTACATGTCGGCATGGGAAAGGGACACAAAGGTCACGCTAACTGATAACCAGTGGGAGAAAATACACTTCCAATTTTGCAACAAACTAGGAAAATAATTCCCTCTTAACTGCAGAATGGCAGTCAGATTAATCCTTGGATCAAGAAGCAGTTACCTTACATTGAAAATGTATATCCTTTAATATTCTGTTTTTGCAAGTATGTATCTAGTTGCTGTTTAAACATCTGTACAGACTCTAATAAAACCACTTCTTCAGGCAGAGAATTCCATATCCTTATTGTTCTT
Organism: Pelobates cultripes; assembly: GCA_933207985.1. NCBI lineage: Eukaryota > Metazoa > Chordata > Amphibia > Anura > Pelobatidae > Pelobates > Pelobates cultripes. The sequence goes on from OW240912.1 coordinate 378,164,022, forward strand.
ACAGTAGAAAAACCTTTCCTTTGCCTTAGACTAAATCTTCTTTCTTCCAGTCTTAACGCATGACCTCGTGTCCTATGTAAAGTCCTGTTTGAGAATAGATTTCCACACAATGGTCCATGACCGAGGACCCAACATCGGGAGGGGGCCCAGCAGCTTGCTCTGTGTGCCGCCAGGTGCGAGGCCACTCCCATCTGCCCAGAGAGCCGGCCTTCAGTCTGTAGCTTCGCCAGGTCTGAGCTGCAGACTGCCACCCCCAGCCAATCAGAGCGTTACCATGAGTTACCACGGCAACGCTCTGACTTCTGGAGATCTCGAGACTCTATCACGTGGTCTGCAGCTCACACCCGTTGCCGCTACAGACTGAATAGAGAGCCCACCAGACCACCAGGGAGAGTGACAGCCCACCAGGGAGCCAGGACACTGGACCACCAGGGAAAAAGGTATTTCTTCCCCCACTCTTCTCCCTGTCACACACTGCCACCTGTCACCCCCCCTAACTCTACCCCCTGTCTCCCCCCCCCTAACTGTGCAACCTGTCACCCCCTAACAATGTGAGGGTGGTATGGTTGTGGCAATGCAAAGGTAAAGTTGCAAGCAACACTTATATGCATAAATACATATACAATACATGGGAAAACATATATATATATATATAATCATATACATGTAAAGAATTATAGCATATGTGGGGAAATGTCTATAAAATTGTCTTCTTATCTGTAACTTTATTTGGTAAATAATTTTTTTAAAAGCCCAACCAAACTTTTCATTTTTCTTTTAAATAACCCTTTCACACTGGCACTTATGTATACATGATGGCCAGGTTATACAACCATACCCCGCAATCGTGTTTAAATGAGTAGCATAATTGCAAATTATTATTTTATTTTTTTCGTAAATGATGCCATAACTACAGTCAGAGAGCTCACAGCGCAGCGGCATAGGGAGCCGCGATTATGCAAGCTCTAAAGAGGAATACAGACTAGCTCTCTGTATCCAACGCTGCAAGCCCGCCATTCAATATATCTACAGCTCCTTATACACACACACAAGGTAACCCCTATTTCTTTCACTAATGGTGTTAATGGGGGCCTCATGTTTGAATTTCGCCTAAGGATTCGCAAAGTCTACAGCCGCCACTGTATACTGTTATCATATCTCCTCTGAGGAAACGTTTTTCTAAACTAAAGAGGTTTTAATTTGTTAACCTTTCTTCATTGCTAAAATGTTCCATTCCTTTTATAAATTTTGTAGAAATATGGAAAAGTTTTGTTTTTTTAATGTCTCAATGAAATGTATGCAAAATGCTTTGGTCTTTCACCTACATACAGTGACACAAAGGAGAACAGACGCCAAGCACCACCTACCACTACCCCCAAATATGTTTCAGAGTCAGTAACCTAGCAGTATCATGTCAAACCTCTCAGTGTGTCAGGCAAACCATCTAACGTTGCACGAACTGTCCCACCACATTTTCTTGTTCCTCATTTCTAGATCATTGAAGCCATCCTCTATTGTCTCGAAATGGCAAACAAGCCAACTCAACCTGTAAATCTGTAGGTGTTGCACATGTAAGTTACATTAGGATATATAGTTACTCAACAGTCATAGATGGATAGGTGATGGACATATACAGGGTTATTCACAAAATTGAGAACTCAAGACAAATTCAAAGTGAATTTCACATTTAAGGTAAAAATAGCCGAACTGGAAACATTCTCTAAGTCAGCTATGCTTTCTATTCAGCTACTCTGGTCTTAAATGTGAAATTATCACAAAAAAACATACAGTAGGTGGAACACATGTCTGATGATTCTATAAGGAAAAACAAAATAATATAGTGCAATATTGCCAGTATAAATAACGTAAAGATATTGTGAATATCAGGGTCTCACAAGCATGGAGCCAAATCTTAACAAATGGCCTTCATGGGTAGTGCAGAGGGACTCTTAATAGGATGTCCCCATATTTTGTCCAGCTGGTACTTGTATAGCCTTTAAAGATTCTGGAGTAAAGCTGAAATGAAAGACTTCTCTGCAATATAAAAGGCTTTATTAAATGAAATAAAAGAAACAAAGTGCACAGTGTGCAATAAAATAAAATACTTGATGGTTAAAAGAAAAATTTCAAATAAGTCCAAATTGGTCCAATGTTGGCACTGCCTGATGGCTAGCAGGACCGATTTGCGTTTTGCCCTATGGTGGGGGCTTTCTCAGTCAGTGTATGTTGTGGGGAGCCTCCTTGACTTTTAAGTCTAGTCTTCACCACATAGGTAACTCTTTGTAAGATTTGGGTTCCACAGGATTCTTATCGTTATAGTTCTCACTGTGGTATTTATGAACATAGTTCGTTCTGGATTCTTCTCGTGGCCTCCATTGTTCTGTTCTTTTATTTTGATTATGTGCTGTCATGTTAGAATGGGAAGTTTTGGGGAATCTTATGTTACCAGTTTTGTAATCATTTGTGTCTCTCAAATATTTCTTTTTATTTTTTTATTTTAATGGGTTCCATTTCCACTTTCTCAATTTTTATCTTAATATTTTTTATTATTTGGTTAAATGTTTCTGGGTTTGTTGTATCACTTAATTTTTGTTTTCATGTAGTAATTTCCTCATCTATCTGTATAAGGTTCTTTTCCCTTCTAGATATGATGTAACCTATTGAAGGTGGGGTCTTTTTCAAATCTAAGCCCTCTCGGGGTGATATGTTCCCTTACATACCGGAATCCTCTTATATCCCTTTTTAATAATATTTTAGTAATATTTTATTTTTTGATTCTACTACATCCTAGAGCTGGCTTTTCATTTATTATAAATATGGTTCTTTCTAATCCAAGTGACAAATTTTTACCCACCAAATGTACATGTATTTTTATCCCGTAGCTGGCTTCCTATTAATATAGTATTATCCAGCTCATTGTAAATTTTTTAGTACAGCTTGTGTTTAACAAAGGTATCATTTATTACTTTGTATATATGCAGATATAAGACCAACACCGTGATTTTCGCGGAGGAATAAAATTTCCCAGTGGAACACAAACGTCACATGGCATGCGTTCTAGTGACGCCGACCATGCCTTCTAACGACGCAGGTCACGCGGCCAGGAAGTGGAGCGCATGATACATTACAAGTGCGGACAGCCAGACCCAGAAGTATCCGTGAGACAAGACTTAAAAAGTCGCCAGGGAGGCTCCCCACAACATACACTGACTGAGGAAGCCCCCACCATAGGGTGAAACGCGTATCGTACCTACTAGCCATCAGGCCGTGCCAACATTGGACCAATCTGGACTTATTTGGACTTTTTTCTTTTAACCATCAAGTATTTTATTTTAGTGCACACTGTGTAATTTGTTCATTTTATTTCATGTAATAAAGCCTTTTATATTGGTATTGGTATTAGTCATCAACTGGGCACTCTGCTTCCAAAGTATCTGGTGGTTTTCAAACACGACCACCAGACATGTAACATAGTACCTTCCAGCTCTCCACAATGACAGCAGGTGCAAGGTATGTTGGGATATATATGATGGAGTTTACTAGGTGTGAGATACCATCGGTAAACTAAATTTCTATGGGCTACAAGATGGTTATAACAACGAGTTGCCTTCTTCATTGCGTTAATAGAATATACCCAATCTTGGGTGGTAAATTCAGTTTCCATTGTTGCATAAAAGAAAAAGGTTTGTCTAAAAATGTAATCACCCTTTGTAACATAAAGTTAAGATTTTTAGTTTTAACAAGGAACTCCATATCAGATACATCAATCGAGAGGATCTATCTAGGGTAGGAGAGATCACAGGTGTGGAGCATACATGAGATGTTAAATTGCCTTTCTTTTGTAGTTATGGAAAGATAAATCTAGAGGACAAATTGAATTTGTCTTTCAGCTCCGGGAATAATGTCAAGGTGACCTGGGTATAAAACTGTGAGACATTGGTAAAGCCAACTTTTGTCCACTGTGAAAGAGACAACCATGAGGATATTGTCCTCAGAGCTGACAGCGGTGGCATAATATGAAATTTATTATGTAAGTACAATTTTACATGAAAGTGATCACATACCTTTAGCATGTTTTCACTTGTAGGATACATGAGACATTCACTTCTCCGTACAAATGCCAGTGTCCACATTATGTCTACCAAATCCTTCTATTTTCATTGGTATCTCTCCATATCCACCCATTGTAAGGTACCCATGGAGCATGGAGCAGAACGAACAGGGGGAGGACTGCTGCTCTACAATAACTTTCATTGTTCATTGCTAGAGCTGTAAAGGGAGCTTAGCTTTCTTATTTTACCAAATAAACTTAGTAAGCAGGGACTGGACTGTCGCACAGAAGAAGGATGGTATACGAATAGGAAGTATTCTAAAAACATAAAGGATTTTTAGTAATAAACTAATCTTTTATGTGTTTATTCTACCTGCCCATGAAAGCATAACATTAGACCATTTTGAGTTTTCTTCTTTGCAGCTCATTAGCAGTAGTTTATAGTTATGTGTATAAATGCCACTTATTGTGAGGTGAATTTTGAAGTATGTGAGAGTAGAACCTCTACAATCAAATTTGTAATTTTGCCTTAAAGATACAGTCTCTAAATGACCTACCGATAATGTCTGAGTTTTGGAATGGTTTCAATTATAAAAAGAAAAGGTGCCATATTCCTCTAAAGTGGCGTGTAGTTCCAGTAGTGATTTGTTGGGGTTACTTAACTTGAAAATAATTTCATCAGCGAATAAGGAAAGGCGGTATTCATTGTCCCCAATCCTTGTTCCTGTGATGTCCTGATGTTTTCTAATTTGTTGGGCCAAGGTTTCTATAGATAAGATGAAAAAGGAGGTGAGAAAGGGGACACCCCTGACAGGTGCCATTTGTGATTTGAAATGGCGTGGAAAGAAACCCAGCACTGGAGAGTCTTGTGCCCTTTTTCTAGAGTATTGCTGCAGCTTATAGGTGACAGATGTGCAATGAAACGATTATGTTCAATAGTAGCATTATAATGCGTGTTTCTTTACAATGTTCAAACAGACATTTCATGTATTGTATAATTTTCACTATGCTACACTTTAATGACAGTGCGTGTTTGTCATTTAATTGGTCTAGTGGATAGAACCAAGAATCTTTAGTTAACATTACTTGTACAAATCATCAAGTCAGGGGAAGAGTTGATGGTGCTCATTTTGCTTACACACAAATACATGTGTACTGTTATTTGTTAGATAATTTCAATCTATTTGAAGAGTTAAAGTTGTTAGGTTTTAGAAGGTCTTATTAAAATTAAAAACTCTGTTTTGGCCAGATTGTGATTGTCAAAACTTGAGTATTTAAAGTAAGGTGTAGGGCATGTTTTCACCAAACCAATACTGTTAAACGTAGCGTCGGGATGTATCAGAACTGTGGTATTATATTTGTGTTGATATTGTTAAGATGCCAATAAACGTCAGATATGAGATTTTTTTTTTATTTACCTTATATGATTGGCTACCTATAAAAATGTTTACAGACATACAATGTTGAGAGTACATTATTTGCACTTTTCCAAAATTGCCACCAAGCCTCCTTTTTTTCATTGCGGTAAGCTGCTTATTGTCTGAGATGCGGTAATTACTGGCCAGCACTTCACAAGACAGGATCGAAAACCACCCACAAATTGCCTCTTGGTTACATAGTCAGGTATTTACATGTTTGGTTCCAGAGCCAGGTATTTACATGTTTGGTTACATCGTTACTGCAATTTCTGGATGCTCCTTATAGCACAGCTGCTTCTATGTGATAGGGTATACCGAGTATTAAAGAATGTTTAATATATCTATGATCAATGTTTTATTCCATTTTTTGGGTTAGGCCATTGACCATAGGCCTGAGCACTCATTAGAAATCATCAAGATATTCTAAGCTTTTCTAAAAAAAAATTTCCTGGTGAATGAGTACGATATTTCAACAGAAGAGAAGTACTGAAATTTGGTAGCAGATTATCTAGAACACCAACAAGGTTATTTACAAAAGTGAATCTGTCACATCCTGTTCCTGTTTGCGGATCATTTCTGGCAATGGCTTCTGGTATCCGGTACTCTTTTTACAATTCTTGTTTAGTTTTTCTTGTTTTTTCTGATTTTCTATTCTATGTCTGGTTTTCTTTATGCTGGGTATTCTGGGTTCATTCCGTTATTCCGTTCCTGGAATTCCCAGTCTCTTAAATTCCTTTAAATGTTTGTTTTTTGTTGCCACACCCATTAATTTGCCATTAATCCTTTTTGTTTCAGTCTGTTCCTGCAAGCGGTGGTCTAATTTCCTCTGCTCCTTTCTTTGCAGGTAAGTACTGTGTGTGTTAAATTGTTGTTTATTTAGTTATGTATGTCTAGGCAGTTAGGACCCACCGTAATTGGAATACTTTGGTGCAGTGGTGGGCTGCATACTTCTTGGCCCTTTATGTACGTCTAAATCTCCAATTTTTATTACATATATAGTACTTAGTTATGTCTCCTCTTATTTTGCCTTGTATCTCTTTTCTTGTTTTATTTTGTCTTGTATTCCAAGTTCATGTACAGTCCTGTCCAGCCCTCTCCATGTTTTCATCATGTATTGTGTACATGTTCTGGGTTCTGCTTTCTGTCCTGCTCCGGTTCTGGGTTCTTCTAGTCTTGTCTTGTTTTCTTGTTTGGTACCTGTTCTAGTCTTACCTTGTTCCTAATACTGGATACATATCGGTATATCATCTAGCTCCTGGCTTCTGCTTAAACTGCATCAGGGCTCTGGTACGTGGCCGCACAAACCCTGGTGCTCAGCACCAGGGGGCGTGTGGTTATCCTGCACCAGACCCTGTATGTCCATTTCCATGCCGAGACTCCTATCTTCATCATCAGGCATACAGGGGCCCCGGTCTTCGAACCGCCACCCGTGACAGAATCAAATCAAAGTAAATTCAATGTGAATTTTAAATTTAAGGTCAAAATAACTGGACTAGAAAAATTCTGTAAGTCGGCTATGCTTTCAGTTCGGATACTCTGGCTTTGAATGTAAAATTCTCCTTGAATTCTCGCTTTAGTAAATAATGCTGCCAGAATAACAATTAATGGAACCGTTTCCATTAAATTTAAATTACACAAATCTCACTTTGGAAAGATGCCAACATGTACAAGCACGAGATAGATTAGGATATATATGTATGCAGGCCAAATTTCCTACTTTGCTATCAGCATAAAGCATTATTGCTCAGCTGTCCAGACACAAAGATTTGCTGTAGTCTTCGAATCACTTTATACTTTAGGCTGAATTCTTTGAATAGAATGGTTATTCCAAAAATAGAATTAGCCATAGCCCACCTGTCACTCGGCAACTGCACAACACTAGCTGTGTCATATAATCTGTAGTTAGACAGAGCAAGGACAGAAAACTAATATGAGGATGAGACATATTACACACACACTTATATTTATGTATACACACATAATAATTGATAACACTTCCAAAAAAATCTTTACTAAAACATACCCAACAAAATTGATGTATCAACCCTATAGGGTCATTATCATCCTGATAATGACCCTATAGGGTCAGAACTAATTATTATGTTTATTCATATTTTCAGGGGTTAGCATCTACACATATTGCAGATTATTTATATTTTTTGTTGAGTGTTGGAGTTTTGTATATTTATATGTGTGTGTGTGTGTGTGTGTGTGATAGACTGTATATATATATACTGTAAATAAATAAATGAATATATATATATATATATATATCAACCTTATTCAAAGTATAAGATGTAATTTTATTTTGTCACAAAAATGCGTAACTTTGCATTTATCTACATTGACTTTCATTTTCTACCTGCCTGTCCTGTCTCCTTGTTTATCCAAATCCCTGTGAAGAAATCCTGTTCAGACTTACTTAACCATATGATACTTCAAATATTGACACTTGATTTTCAATGCCTTACTCAAGAAAAATCAAATATATAGAATAGAACTGTTTTCAGCCATTGATGTACAAAATAATTTTAATGAGTACAACTCAGAATATAGGTCACACAATGAAACATTTATTAAAAATCAACAGTTTCGTTCCATAGCAAGAAACACTTGAATCAAAGTGCCCTTTAGAATATCAGAAATAATGGCAAACAATTCCTTTACACTATTTTACATTACACTTATAAATCAGGATAAACGCCACATTTCGCACAGTTTTGTAATTTCAAAATGTTGTTTTTTTGTTTTTTTATAGGACAATTGTAAAATATTTTTGAACTTTAAAAAAATTTAACTTATTTATTTTTATTTTTTTTACAGTAAACACTATACAAATGAATTACCCCTGAATTTGACAAGTCAGAGAAAAAAGTTGTGTGCAAGGTATGTGCAATAGTTACAGCGTGTCCTCAGTATCGATTTATCCATTGCAATGGTCACTATATTACATACCTTAGAATATCATTGTGACAACTTTTGCTTAAAAAAATACCCATGGGCTGTCATTGTACTCTGCCACAAATAGCAGCGCTGGACATCATGAAATGAATATATGTTTTAACGCAAGATGCTTTGATGACACTTCGATGTTACAGGTAAGCATTAAGTTCCTTTAATCATTTAAGTGACTGCCTTAACAGTACGCTATGTTTAATAGGAATCGTTAAATGCCAAAAAAACGTGTGGCTTACATGGAGACAGTCTGCATTTCACGTTTATATCATCGGGTAGTGAATATTTACCAATCATGCTTTAAACTGCAGGTTGTTAGGGTAGATGCAGTCAAAAACCAGTTATAGGTTTTCTATGACAGATCATTGGCTAATAAAGATTACATTGAGTGTATAAAAGGCAATGGCTCAAACACAAAGCGACAGAGATTTGAGGCAGAGTGCTCACCATAAAAAAAAAATTACTAATCAATCGAGCAACATGGAAAAATGAAATATAAAGTGCCCAACCAGATGTATGTGTGTTTAATTGAATATGTATGCATAGACAGAAAGACAAACAGACAGACAGATGAATGGATGATTGGACAGATAGACAATTGAAAAATCACTCTTTACCTTTATCCCTTCCATTGAGTAAAATTAAGAAACTCCGAGAATCAATGTATATCTACCTCAGAAAAATCCCAGTTTAATATACAATTAGGAGATATTTGTGTCCATGTAAACTACACTTCAGCTGACTATATTCCTAATAAAAGCATAAAAAGAAAATGTTAAAAAGCAAAATGATTGTCCTCGAAAATTAAGAATCAGTTTCTGTCGTTAATGAAAGTGATTGTTTTGTTGAGTTATATAACGAAGAACTCTCTGCAGTGTCTGTCATCTAAAATGTTCTTTATGTAAATATATTAAAGGTATCTGTAACTGCTATATATGATTATTTTTTTCAGGGTGTCATAAGTCATCTTGAAATTGCACCATTTGTAAAATCTATAGAAGCAGTTGATGACTTACAAAAATAAAATCTTGCAGTGTGAGCCAATGAGAAATTGTAATTTGTAAGTTGAGGTTATACGCTCCATGTATTGCACTGTACAAGGAAAAGGATCCACAGTATTTGGACAAGAGGATCAAGTTAACTGCCCAAGGTGTCAACAGTAAATCAAGGTTAGCTTTTATTAAATTTGTTTAGTAAAACTACTTTAAAGGAACACTCGGGGCACCATAACAGCTTCATCAAAATAAAGTTGTTATGGTGCCAGGAGGACCCTGGTGCTAGCTCACCTTTAGGGGTTAAACTGCTCTTGAATAATTGAACCCCAAACTCAGAATTCTAGTGCCCGATCCCCCTGCCCCACTGCTCTTCTGTTTGCCTCAAGGTCTGGAAACCGGAAGGAACCTTAGTTCCATATGTTGGTGAGTGTAAGAATGATGTAATATATTATACCTGTGTATTCTTAATGCTTAACTTAAATCACCAAAATGTGATGGTTGGACACAAGCTGTCTATATTTTAACATATCTCAGGTTTATGCAATTTTGCCACCATTCTATAACAATATACACAGTGTTTGTTTTTTTTAATCCTTACCCATATTTTAACTTTTAATAATAATTTAGTAATATGATATTTTCAGTTTTTAAAATCACCATGTTTTTTTATCAGTTTGTAAAAGGTCTCACTACTTAGAATTAAGATTTTGTTTTAGATTAACATATACGTAAGGGCTTTTAAAAGCCTCTTTAATAATAATAATATATTTTTCATCAGACTGCAAAAACATGATTTTATTTTTTTTTATTACTTTCTACATCATTAAATAGCTGTTTCGACAGTTACAGAAAAATATTTAAATGTACAGCATTTTGTTATTTTTTTATATATATCTGTCCATTACATTCATCCTTTGAATACATCCTGAGGCTTTTGATTTATGGCACAACTATTAAAGCTCATTTGTTATCTTTAAAAAAAAAAATGTAAGAAACTGATAATTTAAAGGTTTTTAACCCCTTAAGGACACATGACATGTGTGACATGTCATGATTCCCTTTTATTCCAGAAGTTTGGTTTATTTGTTGCCGTTTTTAGCATTCAACTTCAAGTTATAATTCAAAATGGTCACTTTTTTGCCGATAAAAAGGCACAGCAATTTAAATAGGTGGTTTTCCACTATGAATGCCAACTCATTCCCATCAGCCATCACAGCATGAAATTTGAATGGCAGCAGACATCATCTGCATTCTCTCACATGATGCAAAATTGACTTGCGTGCATGTATTGGAAGATGCAGATGATTGGCCTTGAGTGCTCTTCAAATTATTCAGTGTCATATTCCATGAAGACAGGGTAATAATGGAAGGACATTGCAATCAAGCTCGTTCAGGGTTTGTATAAAGCTACTTGTCTGCATTGAACTTATATATGTTTATATGCTTAAAATCCTAGTGTCGACTCGAATCAATAAAGCATAATTCGCTGCCAATATGTTGTGCAAATAGTCTTTAAAGTCATTCTGTATTCCTTAAAATATTTTAAATTATACATATGTGCATACATTTTCTATATCATGCTTACAAAATATTTTACAGCATTCGATTCATCTTGTCCTCCTAATTTATTAATCAAACGTATTTGTTACTGTCTTTCATCTAATGCATCAAGCTGAAAATAGAATTTTTGTATTTTTTTTTAAAACACACAGTCTCAAATGTATTGGCGATCAATAAATTAAAGGGACATAGGCATGAGAAATATAAAAGTTCTATTTTTGTTTTCTCTGCAGCACACGAATATCTACAAATATATACCAGAAACAGATGTTAAGGGTGGCATATTATGTGCGAGCAGTGCATTGTGGGATGCCATTTGTGTCATCTATGGGTGGACAGAGACACCAACTTTCAAGAGGCAAATACAGCCTTCAGGTAATTAATCTATGCATTTGTTGGAGACTTCGACAGCATAAGGTATAAATCGTTTGCTAAGTATTATCTTGCAAAATTATCTATATGTTGTATGCACAACAGCATCATTATAACCATTTTAAAAACATTCAACATGACATACAGGCAGGATTTTATGCTCTTTAAAAAAAATGAGACAGATCCTCTTTGAGAATAGTGTATTTGTCATTATATATACACATGTTCATTTGCTTCTTTTTTGGAATCTTTGTACAATATATATCTTAAAAAATACACGCCTGATGTAGGCATCGATTAGAAAAAACAACAACACAGATTTACTGTTTGATTGTCGATATGATTGTCAATGTTAAACATGAAATTGATACAGCACCTGATGTGCCACACTTGCATTGGCAAAGACAAAGAAAGCATATCTGCTCTTCCAAAGGACACTAAACATTTCTCTTTGTAGGAACTCTGGAGATCCCCTCAATAGAGCGGGTTAATGGCTCAGGCTTTAAAGACAATAAAAGAATCCTATAAAACAAAATCTGCACACTTGAAACCTCTTACCACTGTGATCCATGAATTGAACAAAACAGCCATTCAACACTTGGGTATAGCTTAGAAGTCCAATGAAAGATAATGACATTGTCAGAAGTTCTGGAGTCGGTGCTCCTCCCAGCCAAGATTCTATGGCTGGGGTGGCAATATTTACATTCCCAATCCAATGGAGATGGTACAATTTACACAGTCACAGCTGGGTACATCTTCTGTTCAGGATTACTGTGAGGGTAGGGTGATTGCATTGGTCGGTATCCACCTTGTAGTCCATCTAAGAACTGAGGCATAGGGGTCATGGTTACAGAGTCATGAGGTACAGCATAGCCTACAAACTGAGGATGTAGGTATTGTCCTTGGTGTGGAACAAGTTGGGTGGCTTGTTGACAGTTCAACACAGAGTAATTGGTAGGCATATTTACATAAACATTATTCATAGCTCCTTCTGGCAAACAGCAGTTGGTTTGGGATCTTGTAGGAGGTGCCCTGGCACCCGAATTGGCACTGGAACTGGAGCTGGCAGCTGTGCTTGACTGTCTAGAGGAAGAGCCACGTGAGGTACTAGCACTTGAGATCATGGGAATGGTCTCCATTAGACGATTACTTCCAGGTGCTCGACTCTGCTGAGGCTCCTGTTTTGGCCTGAGGCATCGGCAACAGCAAACAGCGACCAACGACCCCAAGATGATAAATGCCACAAAAACAGAACCTACAATTAGAAATGGGACGTAGATAGGAACTGCAAGAAAAATGAAAAAAAGACATGAATTAGAACATAATATTACCGGAACTGTTAACATCCCAATCAACAGGACAATTAAAGCTATTAAATTTCTGGTGAAAACCACATTGTGCAACATAGCATTGCTTGTATATCTTTAATTGTAAAAGGGTTGATACAGACATCTACATTTTTGTTTAATGTATTTTACTTTAATTATCTAGATCAAAGCTTAAAGTGTACCAATTGTACTCCTAATTATACAACATTTTGTAGACTTTTGTTTTGGTTATAGGACATTATTATTAGTAGTATCATCATTACTACTGTTTTTAAGTTAAATTGCTGGCATTATGAACCATTAAATATTGCCTACTTATGTGGTCCTTAACAAATTGATATATAATTTATCATAAAGAATAATGATCTTTTACATAACTGCTTCAAAAAGATGCTAACCAAAGATGTTTGCACCCAAACCTGACAGCAGGATTGTGGGTATTAAACAAATTTTATGTCCATTTCCCTCTTCCAAATTCCTCCCCTACTAACCAATTGTCAATGCTTGGAAACACTTCCAAAAGGGAAGGGGCTATCAGGGGATGTAACTTTTGTAGGGTTTTTATGTTTTAAAGGTATTTTGGGGGTTTTGTAATAATGTATGTTTTTTGTGTGTGGATATAATTGAGTTAGTACAGTGCCTGACTCAATTATCTCTCAGGCACAGGGAAGGGATTACCCTGTTTTGTGTGGAAGTGTCCTGAACCTGAGAGCCAATGTAATTACAGTGTGTACTTTGTCATAGTCCCCTTTCAGGTCCAGTGGGGAATGCCCCTGATATATGTCATGGAAAACCCCTTGCATGGGGACTTGCATATAAGGCAAGTTGTGGCTGCCATTAAACAGTTCCTCTTCACCCTCCACATGGAGCCTCGCCTCATGTGTGGAGGGGACAGCTATATTCACTCTGGGGATTGCTATATCACTATACTTTCTTGGATTACAACACTAGCTTGTGTAAGAGCTATCCTTCTATACTCTCTGGAGTAGGAGAGGTCAACCCACTGAAGCTGGATCCCCGACTTGGGTCCAGAGTGGGTAGAGGACAGCAAGATGCCAGCCAAGCTGCGTCGGCTGTGGGGTTAATGGTGGTTATGGTTTTCCAGTGCAGTGCTTATGGTGCTTGCAATTACTAGGAAGCAGCAATTGGTGGAGGCACCCAGTTGGGGCGCCAGGCAGACCGTTACAGGGATCTGGATCCATAATTCAGACAATCTGACTTCATTGCTTTATTGCCAGAGAATCAGTGTCAGAATTAAATCTGCAAAATAATCACAACTACAGCACGTGTGCTGTAGTTGCTGTAATGTACTTAGAATTTTAAGTAAATCCATATCTTATAAGAAAATGTATACATTTGCTAGCAATTCCATTCAAACGATGCATAGTTGAAAATGCACAGTTCATTTGTATGCCATCACAGGTACAGTTTAAATATGTCATCTGGCTTGCAAAAATGTATGTGGTCACTATCAAACTAATTAGTTGGTACAGTTGGGAGGCATCCTAATGCTTGTTTCCCCAAGACCTAAATGACCACATCGAACTTCCAGTATTTATTTAAATGATTCTATAAAATCAGTAAATAAACTTTCATGTTCAGAATATCATACCTCACACCATGTTTAGTGTCTCCTAAGTTACATGTTCTTAAAGCTTTTCAGATTCACTGGAAACCTCCACAAAACTCAAGATAAAAGTAGATATCTATCCTAGAAAGTGTCCCATCTATCCAGGAGATTTGGGAGTAGAGAACACACCAACTACGTCATCCAGAATCAAAAAGATGTCCTGTCTATGACAAGGTGACCAGAAAAATATTTTTAATGACAGGTGGTTACAGACATTTCATACAGCATGTCATCACTAAAATCAATGCTGTATGGGTGTGATTAATTTCATACATCTTCACTATCAGAAGATTGCAATCTGGTCACCTATGTTTTTGCGATTACCACCAAATAACTTTCAGAAAGAGCAATCTTTAGACATAACAAATGACTGAATATATTTAATTTAATTAAACTAAACTAGAATTTTGTGAAGCAGCAAAATCAGTTTTAAAACATAAACATGTCATCTATATGTTGCTATAACTGTTTGGAAATAAATTAATATAATTTAGTAATTAAATTTTCTAACAAAGGACATGCTGTACGCGTTGACTGTGGTAGATAGCTAAGTGTCTGCTTATAAATTCATTAGGGCAGTCATCCGCCAGGTGGACGAACAGTGCAGGTGAAGCGATTTTGAAATTTACAAATTATTTTACGATTTCCCCAGAACTGCTTAGAACTTTAGGCACTGCTGCCAATTTTAAAGTATTATCAAAAGTTACTCAACATAATATTATAATTCATCCCAGAAATTATCTCGTTAAATGTCTCCATTGGGCCCTTAAAGTTCAAGAGCAAGACCAATAGATTTTTCTGAAAAACATGCATCCATTTGTGGATCCCCGCGACCTGGGTAGTGTCGCCAGTGTATACATTACAATGGATATGTGTAACGCGGCCCTGGCCCGCGCTGTGTAACCGCAGGGGCCACATGTTCAGGAGCCAATCAGGTGGCCCATGCTGTTAGGGCCACCAGATGGAAATTAATTTCCAGGGGGCCCGGTCAGCTTTACGTTTTAACAGCGCGACCAGGACCTCTTTGATGATGCCAGACGCTGGGAGGAAGTAACTGCCCCGGTCACTTCCTCCCAGCAATCACCGTGCCGTGCGGGAGGAGGAAGGAGAGGAGGGTGTCAGAGTGGGAACTCTGACTCCCACCAGCCTGAGCCACTGGCCCCCGGGGGAAAAAAGTAGGAAACAGGAGGGTAACTTAAACATTTTGCACGTGTGTGTGTTAGTGTATGTGTGTTTGTGTATGTGTGTCTGTTTGTATATTTCTGTGTGTGTGTATGTATGTGTGTATTTGTTTATGTATGTGTGTGTGTGTATGTATTTGTGTGTCTGCATGTCTATATGTGTCTGTATATATGTTTCTGTGTGTGTGTGTGTCTCTATGTGTGTGTCTGCATGTGCATCTGTTTGTCTGTATGTCTGTATGAGGAGGGGGGGACTTATGGGGGAGTAGACGTATGGGGAGATAGATGTGTAAGGGGGCCCCTGGGCAATTTTCGGGAGGGGGACCCCGTGGTTTGTAGTTACTCCTCTGCATGTATCACTTTATATGTAAGGAGGCATCATATTGACTTTCTCTTTTTTATGTGAACTTCAAAAGAAAAATCCTGTTTACAAAAGAGTACAATGTATTCTGCTGGAGCCAAGCGGACATTCTCTTGCATACATCCTGGTAATTGACCAAGCTCCAATTTTAAAGTCTGAAATTAAAGAATCATGCCAAAATAGAGGAAGTAATCCTGAAAGAGGATTGTGTGCATTGAGCAGGTGGTATTATTTCACTTATTGAAACAATTTTTTCATTAGCACGCAGAGCTCTGATACTGGAAAAGCAATGTATCAAAATAACTTTAACGATAACAATAATGTTTCCACGATTTTCGAGAGTGTCAACAACTTAACTCATTGACTTTGCTTCTGTGACTGATGCTCTTATTCTGTGGAAGGAGGAATAATGTCTAGCGGTTCTCACACGCTAACTCTTCTTGACAACAGTAGGAATTGGCATAAGAACACTGTTGGATCTGTTTTTTTTTTTTTTCGTTTGCAAAATGTATCCTCGAGTTGGACTCGAGGACTAGTAATAAGTTCAATTGAATAGCAATTCACCAGCTGAGGTCTATGGGAGACCTGCTATTCAATTGCCAGGAATAAATTCTCCTTTTTAAATAGAATATAGCCCTAATTGTGTTGAAATTTACCTCTTGATCACACTTTTAGTCAGTTTTGCAAATGGACAAGGTATACAAACCATAGCATGGTCCGGAACAACTGACTAGAACTAAGATGTCCATACTTTGTCCTTTTAATATGGAAATTTGACTCCTGCATGGTAACTTCTCCTTGACTATAAATCCAATCAAATTATGTAGGTAAAACTCTGGCCCAGGGTTATGGGGTTATCCTGGTAATTGTAAGGTTAGGAATTGCATGACATGCTTTCAATTAAAGGATTACACTAATTTGTCTCCAAAATGTGTATTTTGAAGCAAAATAATCCCAACCAGTGCTGTCATGTCAGTTTTTATAACCTTACTACCAACCAAATTCAAATTACACTTTTAAGTCGCAATAAACATAAACACAGCTCCATGAACTTGTTATCCAGAGATTACGTTGTGTATTGAATTTTGAAGGACACAAAACAATGATTGATTTCCTTTGTGACTAAAGGTTTAATAAATCTCCATGGTATCACACACTACCAAAAGGATGTAGACACATATCTCTTGTGTCTGCATGAAACAAACAAGTAATTTGATTTCAATACAATACTTTTCAAGCTGCAAATATGGGCAAATATAAATTTAATGAGACCATTATCTTTTTTTGAGCCAGTGAAAGACACCTAACATGCACAGAATTGATATTCACCAATGACGTCCCATTGGCACTGGAGGTATATAGAGGGGTGAAAGTCTGAATGTGCATGGCGTCATAGCGAAACGCTGCTTCAAATCAGTGAAGTAATCACGATGCTTGTAGTAACCCTTTCAGAAATATATTTTGTTCAGGTATCTACTAAACAGAGACAAGGAGCTGAAGACCAGACCAAACAAGTAGACACTGGAAAGGATAAAGAGGGGTTCCAGTATGTATCTACATACCAATATCCCACCACAGAATAAAATGATAAAGGGTAACTCCAACCACCACGACCACTTATGTTTTTCAAAGTGGTCATGGTGGTAGGAGTCTGTATGTGCAGATTTTTTGTTTGACATGCCGCACATACTGAGATATTTGCACTTGGGGTTAGTTGCACCACTAGCACACGTGACTTAAGCAGATTGGAACTCTGGGCTGCCTTATGTAAATTCTGTGCCATAAATTATGTCTATAGTCAATGCGCACAGCACGCAGGCAGTAGACATAATTAGCTTCTCCCTTGCAGGCTGAACACTGTAAAGACTGCCTTTTCAGAAAAAAAAGCAGTGTTAACATTGCTGTATAGGAACACTTCTACTGGCAGATGCTCCGCATGGAGGCATTGAACATTCCCCATAGAATTGCATTGATTCAATGCACCTCTATTAGATGATGCTGATTGGTGCAGAATGGCAACAGGCAACAGCCTCCCAAAGCTTTCCTATGAAATACTCATTTTTAATATGAGTTAATAACAAGTTCATTCAGCGTTTGTCAAACTGTTGCATATTAAATTGCTAGGCATTACGGAACCTAATCAAAATACACAAGGTAATCTGTGTGATTAGGAAGGTGCTTCACCGTGTATAGTAATTAGACCTGCTACTACATTTCATTGGGAATCTCTCTCACCCACCTCAAGACATGCACAAAAGGAAAGTGGAAGGAAGTCAAACAGCCACCAACATCCAGAGTGGAGCATAAGTGGTTCTAATATGAACACCTACCCTAGATGAAACGCAGGAGCATCTAATAATAACTGGGAAAGAAAAAAGATAAGACCATATAGAGTAAAACCATATGACAATATGATAAAAGTAGGGTATAATTAGTTAAACTCACATGGATATGAGCCTCAATGGACAGGCTCACATCATAGGCGCGATAGCGTAATGACGCCTCAACGTGGAAGGAGCTGATTGAAGTACGCACACCTCTGGCCTCTATATCCGACAGGTCGCGGATGGAATGCGACCACAAATAGGAGTCAAGACCGGCATATTTAAAAGGAGGCGTGAAGGAAGCAGATTATAACGACTATACCAATTGATAAAGCCCTAGGATAGGGTGAAATGCGTCTCGGGAGGAGAAGGTCTTGAGGACCTTTTTCCTGATATTTAGCACTTTACTCATATGTTTTTATGTTTTTAACAAGTTATTTTTAATAAATAATTTGTTGTCCAACAAGCTGTTCTGATTATCTGCTTTCAAAAAGGGCTGTGCCCCTTTGTAGACACTTGGCAGTGACACCGAGAGCCAGGTCTTGTGGGCTCTAGTCAAGGTGAGCAGCTAATTATTGGTTATATGAGCACACAGTGTGTGTCTGGACGTAGTTTGTGCCTCTTCTTTCCATTGTTATCCTTTGAGGATACTACCCAGGAAGCTAGAGTAACAAGGGGGATTGTGTCATCTGAGTATACTACTGAGTACATAATTTGAGCCTGTCCCTTAAAGCTCATATCCATGTGAGTTTAATTAGTTATACCCTACATGATTAAGGCCTCATGGTCGAAACGTACCATAGTTAAATATACCTTACACCCTGCCCTGTGTAGCCTGTGGCTCTATACTTCTGGATTTATATTGGGGGCTAGCAGACTTCCCCCACAGAGCTCCAGTGCATCATGATACTAGTGTGCATCATGATACTAGTGTGCATCACTCCAATATCTGGTTAGTCATACCCTACTTTTACCACATTGCCATATGGGTTTACACTATATGGTCTTCTCTTTTTCCCCAATTTATTGTTCCTGCATTCCTATTTAGGGTAAGTGTTCATTAGAACCACTTACGCTCCACTCTTGAGGTTGGTGGCTGTTTAGCTTCTTTTTACTCTCTTTTAGTGCATTGAACTTAAACCTGTAAGTAAACTTATTTAAATCTTGTATCTTTAACTAAAATTGCAGTGTACATGAAAAAAGATAAATGTGAAAATATGGTGAAAATGTTCCCTATTGTTACCAAAATGGCGAACTCTTTATCTCCCTGCCTGGTAGTTCTTTGCAATAGAACACATTAACTTTCATATAATGGATAATTAGATGGGGTTAAATTGGCGCTAGCTGGCATTTAATCCTAATTTATCATGTTGTTTTTGGAGCTAGCCTCGAGAAACCTAAAAGAAGACTGTTTTGACTTGCTACAACGTTTGCTTTCACATGTCATTCATAGTTTGCAATTTATTCTCATTCATAGTTTGCAATTTATTCTCAACAGGGTAAAGTTTAAGTTTGTAACTTTTTTTTTTATGTCTTCCTTATGTAAGATTGCGTACAGCACAATAAGAGCAGAAATAATTAATGTACAAATACAGAACATTATGTACACGTGTATTACTAAAGGCGAATGGCGTTATGAACAAAGGGAACCAGTAAAACAACTCAAAAGAACAGACTTTTCTCATTATGAAAACGTTCTACAGATATAATACAACAACATTGTGATGAAGACCATGTCCATATCCTACTAAACCTATTTTGGATTCATGACTGGTAGTTTTATGATTGTTATATATTTATTATTTGCTATATGTTTATAATGGAATATTTTCTGTGTTACTGGAACTTTTTTTATTGAGCATATCTTTTTAAATTCTAAATAAAATCTATCTGGAACAAAACTTACATTTAGGACACAGGTCTACCGTAACATGTAAATAAAATACTGTGTCCGTGTTCTAATAGGTTTATTCACTACAGGGAGAAGTCAAGATGAATTTCAAATTAAGGTTAAAGAAGATCAATCCTCTAAATCAGCTATGTTTTCCGTTCAGCTGCTTTGGTCTTAAATTTGAAATTCACTTGGAATACACCTAGAATTCTCACTTTAGCAAATAACCCAGTAAGTATTTTCAGTAACTGCCTCATAACCTCTGCTCCAGACCAGACTAGTGGCGTTACTGGGAGGTGAGGGGGGGAGAGGGGGCAGAGCGGGCCATGTACCTACATCATGCAGTTCCCCTACTTGTGCCCCCTCCCTACCCCAATTGAAATTGGAGTCGGGAGCACTGCGTCTCCCTTCACAAGCTACAGCAGCACTGTCACTGTGGAGCTGTGTTCCATCCTTTTCCCACAGCCAGAGGGGGGCACTGACTTGGGGTTTCTTCCTCCTGGGTCATAGAGAGCAGAGCAGGGGAGAGACAGGGAGAGGAAGCTCAGCTCTGCACAGAGGCATCCAGGCAGCTGCTGGTAAGTGTGCCAGTATGTGGTTCAGTCTCTGTGTGTGTGTGTGGTGTGTGTGTGTCAGTGTGTGTGGTTCATTCTATGTGCATGTGTGAGTCAGTGTGTGTGGTTCAGTCTGTGTGTGTGTGTGTCTGTTTTAGTCTGTGTGTGTGTTTCAGTCTGTGTGTGTGTGTGGGGGGGATGAGTCTGTGTATGCGGGTGGGGGGGTGGGAGTATGAATTAAGTATGAATCCTGGAGACGCCACTGCTCCAGACACTCTCCATGTAAAATGGTGTTCGTCTTTGGCCATTTTATAGCCTGATATCCATCAATTATTCTTTAACATGCTATTTGTCCTGCTACCTGTCAGTCAGTATACTCTGCATTATTATTGGCTACTCACTCAGAGCTGTGGTTTGTGTAGCTAACATCAGCCAATTACAGAGCACAGGAAAGTGTGACATTATCTCTACAGTATGGACTTCAAGAGTCAGCTAATATCACATATAGACAAACAAACCCGTGAATGCCGACATTCACCACTCAGTATGTGAAGAAGTAGGAATGCACTGCTACCAGGTACACCACAAATGAGATTTTTGAATGACTGAAGAATGCATGAAACTCTTTGATCTGTTTGTCTTTCTTATGTAGGCAACTAAAGTTATTAAAAGTACCATAAATGGAAGATTCCATCCACAAAGCCTCAGAGAATTTGCCACATGACACAAACCAATGGTAAGCCACAACAGAATATCCAGGCTATAGTTTGCTAAATGTTTCATAAAGAAAATAACGCATTCTAGAACACAATGTTACGAACAGATGAGGCAAACACTAATCTATGCCAGGGAAAGAGAGCATTGAGTTAATGTTATGATGGAAGTGTATGGCTAAAATTGGAACTGGCTCATTTTTTAGCTAACACACTCGATGGTCGTAAACCTTGCAATAGGACTCTGTCCTCAAATGTATTATTATAGTAAAGAAAGAATGTTTAGAAGGACAATATTATAAGCCTCCCAGCGGTCCTGATTTCAATGGGACAGTCCCGATTTTCGAGCACTTCAATGGACATGCGCACTATGTTCAGGGATCTAGGACACTACAGACAGCTCTATTGAAACAGAGCTCCCTGCAGGGTCTGCCCTCAGTGAGCTGCCTTTATATAACTGGCAGGTAGACCAGGAAGCCTCCACGCCAAGCTGACCTGCCAGTAATTAGGGTGGACCTGCCCCCTTTCCAGGCAGGTTCGTCACTGGCTCACCCCTCTTACCCTCCTGCCACTGTTAATCACCTGACATATATACAACTACACAAAAACAAAATACAGGATGACTAGAACTGGCTTCACAGAATATCAGTACAGAACATACCCAGCACCTAGTGATATCTGTTGGTCACAAGAACTGATTATGGGTTAGGGGATATTTATCAAAGTGCTCTGAAAAGTGATCGTTAAATACCATTACTATTTTGATAGCGGGTAAGTGATTTAAAAAGTGCCAATTTTTTTCATTGTGAATTCTGCAGTTTTGCACATAAATTTCCATTTTTTACAACCGCTATCTTAATAGGGGCAGGAAAATACGGCAGAAAAATGTGGAAATATTTTGCGCTGGTCAACAAATGTTGAATATAGGTCATTAAAAAAAGGAAGAGATGTAAAAACCCAAATGATTTAATAAATTGCACCAAATGAAAACTGCTGAAAATTAGATGGAAAAATGTTGGTGATAAATCATCCCTTTGGGAAGACTAGATGGGCCGAATGGTTCTTATCTGCCATCACATTCTATGTTTCTATGTTTCTATGTTTTGAATCTTAAAGGATTCCAAACAAGCACTAAATGGGATGACCGTTTAATACTGTCCAATTACTTTTGGCCCGTAACATAGAAGTACTGTGTATAGATAATACTATAATTCCTACACAGGTCAGAGTTTGTGGATGTAAATAGTCTCAAATTAAAGCTGACACCATGCACTTTATCATCCTAATCATTGTTTCATTTCAAATCCAGAAT
This sequence comes from Pelobates cultripes, assembly GCA_933207985.1. Classification (NCBI taxonomy): domain Eukaryota; kingdom Metazoa; phylum Chordata; class Amphibia; order Anura; family Pelobatidae; genus Pelobates; species Pelobates cultripes. The sequence goes on from OW240912.1 coordinate 378,186,667, forward strand.
GTTGGAGTAGAGAGCCAAAATTCTGTCAGGTTTACAACAACCTTTCTAAACAATAGCTTGACAAATCCTAGGCTTTCTGAACAATGGTTAGAACTGGAACATTCAAAAAAAAATTTTTTTTAAGTAATTAAATATATATAAAAACTTTGAATCAAAAATGGAAGTGAACTGAATACCTTAGAGAAATTTACATTAATAAAGCATAATAAAATGTCCACATGTGCTAAAAACTTTAATATGGTTCATAAGTTTACAAAGTTAGTTTAGAACACACTAAACTTATATTACGTATATCTTATTCACTGCTTACATTTCCCACTGCTCTGGACCTCATCTTAAAGATTGGCAGCTCACTATAAATATATGTAGCATATTTTGCATCCATTGCAGAAATCAGCAAACACTTGGAGGGTTAAATGTGTGTATTATATGTATCTCCATAAACTTGATACATTACTGACAGAGGACTTCAGAATATGATTCAAAATAAATTTTGTCCTGGAGTTATAGCGGCCTGCTCCCTTCAGTTACACCTCCTGCTATACGGTATATTGAAGTGCAGTGCGTGCACACCTCTCCACAAGTGAGGTGAAGCCTCCTTGCTGTATTGATATATTAAAGGGACGCTATAGGCATCAAAACAACTTTAGCTTAATGGAGCAGTTTTAGTGTATAGATCATGCCCCTGCAGTCTTACCGCTCAATTCTCTGCCATTCAGGAGTTAAATAACTTTGTTTATACACAACAAAACAGCTTCTTTAAGCTAAACTTGTTTTCAAGTCCCTTTAACTATCATGTTTTCTGTTTTCACACTCCCCTTTTTTGATTATTACTTCTATATAGTATTATTAACCATTTGAGGAACATCACATGACAATGAAATATTCATACCTCCCAACTCCAGCATCCAGAGAAGTGGGATGCCAGTGGGTAAATGGGGTGTCACAGGCTCCCAGAATTGAATTACTGGCAGGTCAGGTCAGCCTGGTCTGAACGCCAATCAGCCAGACCAGCACACTGAGGCTAGACCCCGTAGGGAGAACTGTTTCAGTGCTCTCTGCAGGGTCCTATCACCCTGAACATAGCATTTGTGCATCTAATATTGTATCTAACACATTTGTGCATCTAATATTGTATCTAACGCATTTGTGCATCTAATATGTTTATTGGGGACAGTTCCCTGGTGCCCACAAAAGCGCAACACAAAGGAACTAAGTCAGGGCAGAACAGGAAAATAGGTACCGTCCCACCAAAATCTGATGGTTGGGAGGCCTGAATATTTATAATGACGCTGTGCTAATAAAATGATTAAATATCTCTCCCTGTGTCTGAATCTCTTATTTTTTTCCTGAGCTCTCCAGTTTTTATAGAACACATAACGAAAAGCAGGGACTACTTTTGCTTATGTATAGAAACAAAATCTGGCAAAACTAAACAATGGTGAAGTTTAAACATGTCTCCCAAATATCATCCCAATTTTGGCGAAACAGTCCTTATTTTCAGGGTCCTTTCTGAAACAGTGCTCCCTACATGATCCACCCTCAGTTAGCTGGCCTGGATGATTGAAAGGCATTCATGCCAGGCTGACTTGCCAGTATTTTGGGTGGACCCACCCCCCTTGGGCAGAGCAACTGACTCAATTGCGTCATTGGGCTGCCATTTTACCACCCATCCCACAGGTGTCCATCTCTCAAGATGGTTCAAGCAATGTTCTATTCCAGCTGCCAATCAAATTTACCCATAATCCATCATTAAAATTAATGGGTACCATGGGCAGAGGAGAACAAAATGGCTGCCCCTGATTGAGATCCGGCACAAAGAGAGTAGCAAGGGCTCAGTATAATTATTGAGATAAACGGCATATGGAAAGCAAAACCAAAAAAAAAAAAAAAACATGACAGAGCCGCTTTAACCTAGTGTCTCTCTCAGAACCCTTTTTGACTGTTGCCAAGCTACCCTGCTGTGATACAAGACTTTCAGCATCCTGTGAAAAGTCCAAAATGGCTGTCAGCAGTGAGGCTTTCAAGCTGCGAAAATTGCCGAGATTGTTCATAGCCAGACAATTTTAATTCTTATGACACATCATGAAATGCACATATCTGATCACGTTATCACATATAAACCATATGTTAGCTGCTATGATGTATAGAACACATTTTTTCTCAGCCAACATCTCAGGGAAGCCCTTCAAAAATAATTACACGCTCACTCCATGAACTAAGGCTTGCCGATAAAGGGAGGGGGAGTCTTTTCAAATTCTACACCAAGGGCACTTATTTAGGCTAATTTATATAAAGTATAACATTTATAGTTACCATCGCCGAATATAAAAAATAATTTTCAATGGAATTGTTAAAAGTGTACAGGGATGTGAGGCTACTGGCAGACATTGCGTTCCAGATGGGAAATCATACTGAGCTATTGTTAAAGGATCAAGGTGTGACCGCTATTCTTTTCTATGACTACCATATGTCTGGCAAATCTTTAGTATAAACAGGTGTTCATCTTCACTTCAGTGCTCAAAGGTTACTTGTGTACAGCTCAGTCAACAGATGCATGTAATGTGTCTATAAAATAAAGCGCAAATAGTGATGAACTATACATACATACTTTTTTTTTAGAAATTGATATGAAAACGTCGTCCATTACAAAATTACACTTGATAAATCTTTTACAGATTTAAAAATCCCCAAATTGTCGCCATGGAAATTTAATTAATGACCCGTTTCAAAACATAGCTTGTTACTGGGATAATCCTTCTAGTTCTAGAATTCTGCAAAAAACAAGAATGCATAAAATCCGCCTGCAAATGGAATAATTGTTGTGCAACACTGTGGTTTCAATTTAACTGGATAAATGCACCATATATGTATGTTTTTATTTATTTTTTTAACTCTTATACTACCAGTATCAATTTGCTATTAATTAGTGATTGCAATATAAAAGTATGTAATCTAACATGGCTATTCACTAAACTGAGAATTGCCAATAATTCAAAGTGAATTTCAAATTTAAGGCCAAAGTAATTGAGCTTGAAGCAAAGATGACTGGGAGAATGTTTTCCATTTCAGCTACCTTGGCCCTAAATTTGAAATTCACTTTGACTTCCCAATTATTCTCACTTTACTGGATAACCTTGTAAGTATATGACATGACAATAAGTTATGGAATCAATTGTACGTGTCACACGTCAGCATTGATGGGAAAGGCTTTGCAGACTATAACAGAACAAAATGCTAAGAAGACATGGGCAAGATGGAGGCATTATAAGTTATGGGGTCCAATAGTTTGCCCACCTTGTGATCTAACACATTTTTATTCAGATTGTAAAATAGAGAGGTTTCAAATGGGATTCCAATTAATGATGTCCAAAAAATTACTATAAACTATTTTTATTAGCTCATTATTTTAGGTATATGGTTCTCCCATATAAATATTACAATTGCATAGACTTGCACATATAAGGCTCTTTGGCACAGTGATAGTTGAAGCATCATATAGCTATAACGTATGAATAAATGTGAATAAATATGAATTGATGTCAACTGAAGAGATTTATAGAGCTTTTAGATGATAGATATGTGCTTGTTTTTTTATGTAATGTGTGCAGAGTCTGTTGTGTGTTGCATTTCGGCAAGCCATCTGTCCCAGTGACCTCTGGATTTCTGAAACAATTTAGTAAATATAGAATACTGTAATATAATGCCAGATCACCTTGTCAAACACTGAGACACTTTGAGCAAAAAAAAGCAAAAACAAAGAAAATTGCAGAGAGTGCCAAAGTTAAAGGTGGGACATTCTGAATGGCCGCATTGAGTGGCAAATTCATATTGGATGTGATCCCTTGACTCAATTTATGTTACATCACAACTAGTAAATTTAATTAAATATTAAGCTAAAATGAAATCTACACAAACAAGCAATGCAAAAATGACCACAGCCTGGAAAGTTTGTCTCAGACTTTGAGTGCATGAGTCATTTTTCCAGATTATGACTGTTTACCTATTTGGAGAGAAAAGTGATAAAATAAACAGGTAACCGTTTCTTCCCAAATAAAGTTCATGTATATAGCGCCATTTGTGCACCTTTTAATACTGAAACCAATTGGTGGATTTGCAAACCTGATGTATGCAAATTAATGGCAAGAGCAAACAGGTATCTTAAAATCACAGGCAGCCAAAGGACTCCAAAGGTAAATACATCACTAAATAAAAATTAATGTGGCATAAAGACATCATAATAAAATTACTGTTTAATGGAATAATTCAGTCATTGCAGAAAAAATGATGCATCTTTTTTTCCAAATGCCCCTGGTGGTTTTACATGGAAATCCAGCTAAAAAAAAAATTCAGATACCTCAGTCCATTTGCCCCTTAAACATTGACAACTTAAAAAAAAGCATTAGAAATACAACTATGTAGATAAATTATAAGGAATTTTTGTTCCATATTGCAACAACACTGTAAAGTAAAGGGATATTACTTCTAAAAACAAGCAAGTTTAGATGGTTTAGAAATTGTTGTATGCCCTTTTTTGCTTTGATGCACACAATTGCGAACGTATTAGCATAGTGAATATACATGTGCAAGATTGTACAACACGAATAAACACAGCTGTCTATACGCTACACAGTGAACTGTGGAGAGTTTATGTCCAAATTGAAAAAAATTAGTATTGCATTTAGATATTGGAAGTGAAACTATAAATTATTAAAGCAAATTTTTACAATGATTTTTAAAAATCGAATCTAGGTCTAACTACTTATGCCTCATTTTATCACGACTGAAGCCACATCAACAAAATTTAAACACAAACCCACATTTCTAAATGCCAATTCAAAGGCCATGAACACTCAGAATGCTGTGGATCCACAAACAGTGTAAAAGCACTCAGCGCCTAATTCTAACCAATAATCCCATAACATCAAAGCTAACCCATTACTCAAGAATGATGGCAGTTGGAATCCCTATCAAATATCATTAACTCCTCTAACCTAAGCATTAATTCTAGCTCCAACTTCCATTTTCTATTGAACACCTCAAGAACCTCAGCATATTTAGAATCCGCCAGAAGCTTTGTGATTTCCAAAATATGCATACCTCCAACATTTCAAATAAACATTTCAAATAAACTTTCATTTTAGGGGTGTGACTGGGGTGTGGTCAGGGGCGAGGATGTTCTGAGAAATTTTAGGCGACTTACTAATAACAATTTATGCAACTGAAATGTAACTTAGATCAAGAACAATGTGTCTTATTCACACAGACTGATTTCTAAACACATTTATAAAGATACATTAGTGGGAGTATTATTGCTGTAGAGCTCTGAAATTCACTCAGACACACAGACAATACGGAGCTCCTAAAAAAGAAGGAGATTATGAGAGAAAACAGGGGCTGCGGAATGCGTGTCCAAAATAAATGACTGCCCATCCAAAATAAAGGCACTTGGGTGGTATGGAATATGGAATGGTTTTTCTTAACCCTTTAGGAAAGGATAAAAACTAATATTGAGAATAATTGGAGGAAGATGTTAACTTAACAGTTTTATACAAGGCTTTTATCCAGAGAGCATAACAAAAGGCAACAATTACTCATAGTTTGAGTTACAGAAAGAGGGAATTATAATTAAATATACTGGAATACAAAGAAACAGAGTACCCTATCGTAAACCTTAATCTGATTTAATACATATATAGATATGCAAAACTGTGAGGTATTCCATTAATCTTACTGAGAACACACATTAGAATAGTGTATTATTAAGCTTCACTGGGGACTGGGGTACTTGTTGTATATATTCCCGCCAGCCAATGTGAGGGTTTCCTAGGATGGCTGCAGTTTTCTTAGTTCCTGTTTCCCGTCAGTGATGTAGTTCTGGTTATTTTATGTCCAGAATTCTCTCACTGTATGGAGGGAGTATAAATAACAAATACAAGATTTACTGGGTTTATTTGTCTTATTCCCACTCAGGGCTGGTGTCAAGTTTTGGGGGTTTTAGTGAGTGAGGCAGTATAGATTAACAGGAAGCAAATTCACCACTTTTATTGATTTTGGGGGGGGGGTATTTTTGCCCTTTTTTTAACTGGTTGATCATTTTTTCCCCCTCATGTTTAAGGGTGAATTGGCAAGAGGGGCTAAAATAGCAAACCAGCCGGAAATGTTATTAGTAGAATGTTTTATTGCCTGCCTTGTGTCATTAAACTGTGCCTGTTGTCTTATTTCGTCAGCAGTTTGGTCGTTAGAATGCACCTGTCTTGGCCAAATGACAGTGATGCACTTTATAGAGATGTCAGTTTGGTCTACACGTGCAAGCTAAGGTATAGAGTTAAACAGTAATCAACCCTCTTAGCAAAACTGTTTCATAGAAACATAGAATGTGACGGCAGATAAGAACCATTCGGCCCATCTAGTCTGCCCAATTCATTGTAGACATTTGCTACATCCTTAACACAATATATAGAAAAGTTATTTCTTGGTATAAGGGCTCATTCCTCCTGCTGGTAAAAATTCACAAGAGAGCATAATGAACAATAAATTGGATTTTGTATATGTGGTTGGATACTGATAGAGTATCACATTTTGTATGTCCTCTACTGTTGGCCAAATATGTTATTTATTAAGATAAAGAGACAATGAGACTTGAGGTTGCTGGCTATACTTTAGTGTTGTACAAAAAAATTACATTACCGATCACCAGGCTTCCCAGAAGGCCTGAAGGCAGTTAGTCACTCATGTTTTCATTAAAATTGATTCTAGCAGTATGAATCTGAAGTCTTGAACACTTGTAGTGCATTTTCACCGATCTGTGTTAATGTGCAGAGTTACAATGGGGAGTTAGAATTTTGGAGATCGGTTTTAAAGTTGGAGCCATCACCATGGAGACCACTGGAACATTCAGGATGATTGTTCCAATCTTAGAATTTTGCCCCTTTATGGCTCTTTCTATTAAACCACCATGTTATGGCTTTCCCAAGAAATCATACTTAAAGAAGAAAGGTCCCAAATGTACACTTGTATGAGCAGGGTCCTCAACTACCTATTGATCCGGTTACACTTTGTTATTGTCTGATTTGGTAAATTCCCCTTTTATTGTAAAGCGCTGTGGAATAAGCTTGCGCTATATAAATACCAATAATAATAATAATAATAATAATATGCACGGTTTTGGTCTCAGATAATTAGGAGTTAGTAATTAAATGGTATTACATTCATACAGAATCTCGCATTAGGATCAAGACAGGAAAAAACATTTAAAGATTCATAATAACTGGTATGAACTGTTTCCAGTGAGACAGATCTGGTAATAAGAGACAGTTAATCAGAAAACACACATTTCAAAAAGGGATAAATCTATTTCTACTGTAGTTTACATTAAGCATAGTAGGGAGATGCTCAGGGTGTGTTGGGATGGGGAGGGGAAAGGGCTCAAAGATTGTTTAAAGACATACTAACACTTACAATGCATACAGAACACTGCAAATATTAAAACTACATTAGTCATGATATGTTGGTTATTCTGATCTCAAGTCTCAAACTTGTCACACATATAAGTGTGCTTAACCGTTTATTGCCTGCAACGGAATTGTCAGGAATGCAAAGTGAATATAACATTCCAGGACTAAATAGCCAAATTGAAAGCATAGCTGGCTTAGAGAATATTTCCAGTTCGGCTATTTTGGTGTTAAATTTAAAATTCACTTTGAATTTCTGACAATTTTCCCTTTAGTGAATAACCCTGATTATGTATAAGGTATTAGCAATTGTAAAGTCCTGTAGCCATAATTTCATATTTGCATGTATTTTATAATAGCATACAATACAGACAGAGTTGATCAACGCTTTTAACGACTTTCAAGTTTACACCAATATTTCAAGGTGGAAAACTATTGCTAAGTTTTCCCCCAAAAATCTGTTGTTGGTGAATAGGCCCAACCAGTCGCACCACTGGCATTTGTGAATAGAACTGAACCTAAAACGCAGTATAATTAATGTTGCGAAGAAAATGACTAAAAATATATAAGATTAAGGCTTTGGAAACATGTTCTTAAAGAAATAGTTAGACCTATAATTGCATTAGCCTGAATTCACTTATAAAAAGAGCCATACATACATTGTGTTACATTTTTTTTCACACTATGGCTTTCTTGCAGTGACCCCAGCACACAAGTTTATCAGTTGTAACATATGCAGGAATTAGATAATGGAAGCGTTAAACAATATCACATCCTATCAAAAACAATGAATTGGTGGCACCTAAATGAAGTAATCCTGGGCTATCTGCCTGTTCCCTTCTCTGCTAAATATTATACACTCAAAGCACTGATGTTTGCCCATTTTTACTACTAAACTGCTGATTACCTTATCACACATTGAATCTGATTCAATTATTTACATATTTATTCTAAAAATAAGATTGGTGCTCCTCCACCCTAAAAAAGTAAAACTAATTGCGCACGTGATTCATTAAAAAAAGTATGTGAAGCTGGAATAGGATTTCACACAATACAGCCTACAAGATATAAGCTTAGTGTTAATGTAAGCGTTAAAACTGCATTGTGGCAGCTATTGGACATGAGCATGCACACACCAGGAGGGCATGCAGAGGAGCAGATTTAGGTGCATGTAGAGGGGCAGATTTATATGCATGAGCATGCACACACCAGGAGGGCATGTAGATGGGCAGATTTAGATGCATGAGCATGCACACACCAGGAGGGCATGCAGAGGAGCAGATTTAGGTGCATGTAGAGGGGCAGATTTATATGCATGAGCATGCACACACCAGGAGGGCATGTAGATGGGCAGATTTAGATGCATGAGCATGCACACACCAGGGGGTCATGTAGAGGAGCAGATTTAGGTGCATGAACAGGCATATACAAAGAGGGCAAAGAACTGGTATGAAGAGGGGCAAGCATAGGTGGTCATGGAAAAGGACACAAAAGGCGGCCTGGAGACAGCGCTGACACAGGGGACCTGTGAAGTACACACAGGTAAAGCGGTGTGGAGCACTCAAGAGGGCATAGAAAAGGGCACACAAGGAAGGTATGGAGGGGCACACACAAGGAGTAAAGGAGAAGGACACCAGAGACAGGTGTGGAGGGGGGACACAAGGAGGGGGTGGAGAGGTGCACACATGTTGAGCTGAACTTGCTCAGCAACTCAAAGCTTTTAATGAACAAAACTGCTGTCAAGTGCTGTACTACATATCTCAAACCCTGCACTGGCCAGAATTGATGGCATATACTTGGGGAGTAGTGAAAGCCCCAAGATTGGCAGATATGCTTTAGCCACTTCCTGGTTTGAGAGGCACTAGCCAAAGGTGTCATTTTATTGTTTGCATAGCTTCAATGCAATATATATATATATATATCTTGGTATAAATACACGTATATTAATGTATATATACACACAGAAGTTGGTCTTCCATGTAATATTACATTATACCACAAGTCATATGCATTTTTCTGTATTATGTACAGGTTAGTCTGGCCATTAGGGATTATTGAATTATAATGGACATTTTAAATAATGTGTTTCTTATCTATGCTGGTCAGTACTGTCAGCTCTAGTATAGACATACATATGTGGTCTACAGGTCAGTGAGTTATATTAATTTTGGCCAGTCTGCATAGGAGGTCTATTAGTTGATTGGACTTACAATAAACTTATAATACACTGAATATACGAGTGAGCTCTCCTAATACTGGCCAATTCGTATAAATGCTCTTATATTTCAGGGGTCTATTCTAATAGCGACTGCAATTACTTATCACTGGTCTCTTTTAATAATGACCATTCTGGTTAGTCTTACATATGGATGGTCATTTCTTACATTGGCCAGTCTGCTTACCGGGCTATACTAATACTGGCCAGTCTGCTTAACGGGCTATACTAATACTGGCCAGCCAGTAGGTAAGCTGCCAAACTGTGGAACATGTATCTGAGCAGAGCACCCTTGCCTTGGCAGAGATGTATTCTGTCTGAGACCCCCCTCCCACTCACCCCAAAGACCTGGCACTCAGACACCAGCCCTACCTGCCGCGGAGTCGTGGCTGTCCTTATCCGGCCTTTCGTGTGGCGCCCCCTCCTGTCTGTCGTTATTACACACACCCTGGTCCAGCCTGGCCTCGGCGCTGGAGCAGCAGTAACGCAGGACGCAGGTACCGCAGCAGATGGTGGCATCGTCCCCATCAAAACGCTCCGGGCACTGGAATCCGTCCCTCCACACCGCCTGGGCATCCACCCACCCGTGACAGTACTCACCGCTCCCCCGGGCGGCTGCCAACACTGCCAGCAGGAAGGAAGCAGCTGCCAGCAACGCTAGAGGGGTGCCCTCTGCCCACATGGCTTGGGGCTGTGAACACACCAGATCCTCCCGCCTCTTTGATGCCCAGCCTGCTTCCTTGAAATACTGGAGCTACTGGCACAGTAAACTTGCAGATGCCCCAGTATGGGGTTAACCTGGAGACAGGGGCTGCAGTGAGGGGGCAGATGCCTTGTGAGCTCTGACTTGGATGAGTTGAAGCAGCTGTCTGAGGATTAGGGTTAAATATCCCTTGCAACCCTGAACTCATCCAGTGCCCAAATTTCTTCCTGTCCTGGAGATCACAGCTTGGAGAAAGACAACAAGTTAGCCTGCAGCTGGCACAACATGCACACACAAAACTCCACCATAGAAAATCCACTTTTTGGGGGGAGGAAATAATTTTAAAAGAGGTCACTGCAGTCAGGGGTCCCTCAGATATGACTGATCAGGAGAGAGCAGATACTTGTTTCCAGTACGAGAATAATCCGAACGTTGAGAATTCCTTCCTTCTGGGAGAAGTTTGCTGAGTATTCCACAGTTTAAAGGTCCAGATCAGCATCCTCAGTCAGTCCCATGCTGGTCTATGGACCCTTTGAATTCCAGCCACATCCTGAGACATCCACAGGGAGAGAAGTAAATTGCCCAAAGAGAGAGAGAGGGGAGACAGCAGAGAAGCAGCAGTGGGTAAATGGTGAGCGCTTGGAGGGGAGACTCTTGAACAGGCTGCCAGTTGTCAGCAGGGAAGCAACTGGCCCAGGAGCAGTGTGTGGAGAAAGCCCTGTCACACCTCCCTCCCCTTGTCTGTAAATAAACTGCTCTCTCCTGTACATCGCTCTTATAAGCCTTCACAGGGCACGCATGTGCACTAACACACACAGCCCTAACTGAAAGTTAGTTATAGGAACTGCTTGCAATCAACATTTAATAAACTATTACAACAGGGGTTCTGGAACTTGTTTTTTTGACTGGGTCCCAAATAACATAAGCAGGAAAGTACTTTCTTCATTTGTAAAATTAACTAAAATACATATTCTTCTAATATAACCCAGACTCGCAGAATTGAGCACAAAACATTTATTTTAGGATGTGCATCAGGTAGAGTTTATAAAGGTTAACATTTATTAATTGCTATATTTTAATTCTTCATACTATAGTGTATTTTTTTACAATTACCAGCTTTTTATTAACTTAGAAAAACTAAACATTTTGCTTGGTGATCACTAGGCTTATACAACCATAAACAGAGGGCTGTATTCACAAGAAGTAATATGAAACTCAAATGGCAAAATTTAGACTAAATCAGCCAAACTGTGAGCAGATTGGATAATTTAGCAAAATCAGCTATTTTGGCCTACATTTTACCATTCATGTTTGAATTTACTACAATTAGGGGTTTAGTGAAATAAAACCTTAAGTTTTCAATTACATTTTTAATAAAGAATTTAAAATATATATATATAAATAAATCAAGAGCAGCAGGGAGAGCAGACATCCCTGAAGGGGCTCCTATTCCATTCTTGATAGCGATCTGTCGTGACAACCCCGTTGTCTTATCCTTGCCATAGGGCAGGTATATAAAACACACATCACGAGCCAAAGCACAGTGACGCAATGTAGCCATCATAAATGTCCAGTCCACCTAGTTGAATGCTTTTTCAGCATTTGTAAACAGGAAAAGTAGAGGGTTGCCAGAATGTGTGGCTTCATTCACTATGATTAGCACTCTAATTATATTAAATTAAAACCCCTTCAGTGACTTACCTAAATCCAGCACTGATGTCCCTCAGTGCTGGGTCAGGCTCTGCCCACGCTTCTCCCCCGCCTATGGGGAGGTCTAACATAAAAGGTAGAATGTAGGCCAAATAGCTGATTTTGCTAAATTATCCAATCTGCTATCGTCAGAGGAGCCATTATTCAATGCTTTCCTATGGGAATTCCGGCAATGCTTTTAAGAAGCTGGAAGTTCCTCTAGTGGCTGTCTGGTAGACAGCCACTAGAGGAGGACTTAACCCTGCAAGGTAATTATTGCAGTTTATAAAAATTACAATAATTACACTTGCAGGGCTAAGGGTCATGGGAGTTACATAGCTGAAAAGAGACTTGCGTCCATTAAATTCAGTCTTCCTCACATTTTTTTTTGCTGTTGATCCAAAAGAAGGCAAAAAAAAAAACCCAGTTTGAAGCACAATTTTGCAACAAGCTAGGGAAAAAAATCCTTCTTGACCCCAGAATGGCAGTCAGATTTATTCTTGGATCAAGCAGTTATTACCCTACATTGAAAGATTATATCCTTGAATATTCTGTTTTTGCAAGTATGCATCTAGTAGCTGTTTGAACATCTGTATGGACTCTGATAAAACCACTTCCTCAGGCAGAGAATTCCACCTCCTGATTGTTCTTACAGTAAAAAAAACCTTTCCTTTGCCTTAGACAAAATTTTCTTTCTTCCAGTCTAAACGCATGACCTTGTGTCCTATGTAAAGTCCGATTTGTGAATAGATTTCCACACAATGGTTTGTATTGGCCCCGAATATATTTGTATAATGTTATCATATCCCCTCTCAGGCGACGTTTTTCTAAACTAAATAGTTGGCTGTCTTCTTCTTCCCATTTGAGTGGTCTGGGTGCCTGGAGTGTCCCTTTAAGACAAGCTAAATGGTGTGGTAGCAACACTGGGCCAAAAGCTTTATAGTACCTATATGATAGATCATCTGGCCCGGGAGCATTTCCTGTCTAAAAAAGCTTGAGAGATGTCTCCAGTTCTACCTTCATGATGGGTCCCTCCAATGACTCTACCATCTCTGGCTAAGTTGGCGGTTAACTAATTTACTTAATAATTAAGTTTGTCAAGTAGGAAAACCCCCACTTTAATAAAGTAACCCCAGATGAAGCACGTATGTGCCCCCTCGAGTTTCGATACGACCTGTGCGCCATTATCCTGAAAGTGTTGTGATATCTCCATGTTGACTTGTGTCCTGCAGATAAGAATAATTAAACCCCCAGTAACACTCCACAGGGCGGTACAGTGGGACCTGCTGCCTCATGCCCATTGGGGAATTGTGTAACCAGGTGGAGGCACCAATATCAGCACTAACCAAATGGAAGTGAAACTACTGAGCCACAAAGATATAGTCAACTTGATTATAGGATGAGTAAACCTGAGAGAGAAGGTAATAATCCCTGCTTTTGGATTTTTTACCCTTTCAGCCTGTTCAGGGACATCTGAATCTGAGGAAAATTTTGCCCAGGGTGGTGGCTATAACCCACTGATGTGACCACCAGTGCCTCCCAGAACATGTACAGTGCCTCCAGGAACATTGTAAAAACTATTTTTTCCTAAATATTAAAATGTCAAAAAATAAATCATATACAAAAATTTTAAAATATATATTTTTAAAATCTAAATATTGTTAGAATATTTTAAAAGTGTATCCAAAAATCAAGTCCATAATTAGGGGCTTTACAGTCCACCCTACTTCTCTACTTTTTCAATTGTCTGCTTTCCTGGACATTCACCTGTTGCTCCTTTTTCTCCTCAATAACGTGTTGTAATAGTTTGTTAGTTGTTTTCTGTAAAATCCCCATATTAAATTTGTATAGACGTGCAGAATATCTTGGCACCATATATTTTCCAGTAATAATTGCATTCACAAACCAGAATTTGGGGATTGCAAATTTCAGACTAAAATTGTATAGTTGGAGAAATAGCTAATGGAACACTCCACTGTCCAAAATTTTTTTTTTTTTAAATCAACTGTTGATGCAGCTCAATAAGAAATATTTGCAAGGGAAGTGCTATGGGCAATTTCTGCCTCTTAAAGTCAGCTAGCTCCACTGAGCTATACAAACCAGGAAGTAACAGGACTTATCTGCTTGAAAGCTGTAGGGGTGTAACAAGGTTATTTTTTATAAAAGTGCAAATACCTATTAAAATCAACTTTTTTTGTAAAATGAAAAAAGGAGGACACACTCGTTACACAGAGGATTTCAGCAAGCTAAGTTACCTTAGGGGTCCAAAGTGTTTATTTAGATTGGAAAATGTTCTTTTTTCATTTTCATTTCAGCTATATTGGCATAAAGTTTGAAATTCACTTTGACTTTTAGACAGTTAACACAATTATTATTATTATTACTATTTTATCATTTATATAGCGCCAGAAAATTCCATAGCGCTGTACAATGGGTGGTCTAACAGACACGTAATTGTAATCAGACAAATGGACGCACCGAAACAGAGGGGTTGAGGTCCCCGTCTCAATGAGCTTATATACAATTAACCATGCATGAATAATATGACGCAGATTTTAATGGTAGCAGCCATGATGATATGTTTATATTTATAAGACAAGATTGAAAATACAAGTTCATACTTAATGCAAGAAAAAATTATTTGTTAGGCATCCTACGTAACATTTCAGATGTATATTTTTTTTCTCGCAAAAGGACTGCTTTCTCGTCTGTGGGATGCTTTTTATGATGTCAGACTATATATTTTATGGCTTTGGAAATATGTATTGAATAGCAGTTTTAGCAAGATAAATGTCCAGAACTTGTCCCAGCTCAGTGATTTCATCTGAAGCGTTTCCCTGGATTATCTATAAAAGCTTGCATACTGTAAGTACGCCGTCCATACACAGGACGACTCATATGGGAAAACATTTGGACAAATGGCTCGTACACGCCAAACGCTCTCCGGTCTATTTTTGCTTGCAGGAAGTGATTTAGTTGCAGACGGATTAATATATCAGTAGGATATAATATGACTAGAAAAGATCAAATACCCAGTCAACCACAAATTGCTGAAAAGTCCGCTATTAATCCTGCGTCCAATGTAATGTGTTTGTGAAAAGGAACAGCCTTTGTTTGGTGTTTTCTGGTGTTCTCCTATTTATTTGTTAACAATGAGTTGCACGGAGTCAAGAACGGGGTTGTAAACTTAATGCCGCTAGTCTGGAACTGAAACAACAATACTTTTTGAGAGATGCGCATCATTTTATTAATTGATTTGTAACTGCAATAACTGCAGCGAGGCATGCAGGCTGCCTCGATCGGCGAAAGCGAGTCACTAGTTTTTATATGAAATTGATAAAGGGGATACTAACTTGGTCGTCTCCACTGATTTTATATGAAAACAAGGCTCTGTCTTTTCAGCAGGAGTGAGAGAGACCCGCTACCTGACAGCAGCTGACAGCCACAGCTGACATACAGCAAGCAAAAACTAATTAAAGAGGAACTGTCACTTGGTTGAGTTTAGCACAACCAAATAACTAACTAAACGTTAGCTGTTGGTTGTGCACATTTTTTTTCTCTCTTGATAATTTAACTTACATACTTTGCTGGTTAATCTTTTACTTTCACTTCACATCCTTGTTTCAGCATCTCCGCTCGAGAAAGTTCTGAGCGTGCATTATGGGTTAGCGGAGAAGCTAAAAAAAAAGATGTGCAGTGTGCAGTGAAAGTAAGAGATGATACACTAACTTTACAGGTGGACACGACACCAATGACGCTAATAAAGGTGCACACGTGCACATCAGTTACATAGTTACATAGCTAAAAAGAGTCATGCGTCCATCAAGTTCAGTTTTGTTGTTGATCCAGAAGAAGGCAAAAAAAAAACAGTTTGAAGAGTTTCCAATTTTGCAACAAACAAGGAAAAATGTACTTATTGACCCCAGAATGGCAGTCAGATCTCTCCTTGGATCAATAAGCTATCACAAACAAATTCAGTTGGCCCCTCACCTCCTTTAAACATTCATTGATCAAACTAACATTTCAAATTGGACAACGAAAAGGGACATTTAAATTTTAGGTGTCATGAATAAAGGTGTGGTCATGAATGAGACTCTTTGAAACGTTTGGATGACTTCATGACCTATTGATAATCATTTATGTAACTACATCTATAATTTAAAACAATGATAAAAAAAAAAAAAATAGAGCCCCTAGAAAAAAAGAGACAAAATATAAAAGATGGACAGAAAAGTCCAGACCCAAATTAGTAACATTTCCACCAGGGAGGTATGTAATGGCTCAATAAATTCTTCCGCAGCATAGTATTTTCTGTCTCTGTGTGAAAAAACAAAAACAAACAAAAACCCCACTTGTGTCTGTACATGCGTGGTATAAGATTTATTGTATCACGCGGAACCAAACCTTTGATAGTTAATGGAATTCCTATTTATAAATAGATTTAGCCATACCTAGACTAGCACAAGCTGCATGGCATATTTATGGGTGTACACAATGTGACAGTGAAACAGGGAAATAGCATGTCTCTGTAAGCAATGTCTTGCTGCCATTCGGGCAATTTGCTGTGTTTGTTGTCATTATGTGACCTACCACTTGCCAGTAGTTGCAGTTACCACTTGACCACCTGACCTGAAGCTATAAAGGTTTCAAGGAGTTCAGTTATTGGGGCGACACAAAACATTAACTAGCAGGAGACAGAGACAATCATTACTCAGCTGTTCCCTATACGTTGCTGTTATAAGGTGACATTACAAATGACTGCTTGATAAGAAGGCCACACACAGCCCACACTGAGGCTATGTAACATGGTGTAAGGGATAAGGAAACACCTTTATTATTATTATTTTATTATTCATATAACGTCAGCAAATTCCTAGAACTGTACAATGGGTACCTTAATTCATCCTTATTTATTGAGGTTATATATATTTATTGTGAAGAATTTTGTGTACCTATCCCAGTCCTAGCAAGTTAGATTTATGCATCTTTTCACTGTTCCCCTAGAATTTTGTATTATATGTAGTTCCCACGAAGGTGTAAAAACATTATAGTATATTTTGTATGCAGTAAGCACTCAATCTTCATGACGGTACTAACAGCCAAGCGAGAAAAGGGTAAATTAAAATAAAATTACTACACTGGATAAAAGAGATACAATGCCCAATATAGCATATTGTAGTTTACTGCCATCTTTAAAAAAAAAAAAAGCTTTAGTTTTTATCTTATTTTTATAAAGAATTATCTAATTTTGTTATAATTGATATTAATTATTGAAATTTATGCACACTGAGCCTGCTGGGGCCTCCAACATTTACTCTCGGATCATAGGTACAAAAAGTTGGTACAAAAGTTGGAGTTTTATGTTGTTTGTTGGCATTCATTTGTAGGGGTGCCAGTCACCAGTGTAGTGCCAGGAGATACCTTTTGATACTTCATTCAGTTTTCTTTATAACGGTGGTTTAAAAACAAATGTAGCACGGAGGTTTCACCCAATCACTGCTGGTGGAGTATCTCACGCAAACGGGTTAAAGAAGGATCTCTTTCCAAAAATCCTGTGCAGCAGAATATAATTTTAACACAAACCAGCTGCCTCAATACGAAGACCATTGTGAGCAATTTTCCATTTATTTTTTAAAGTTACACAACAATAAAAAACAGACTATTTGAATATTTGGCTCAGTCACAAAGAACTTTATAACTATTTTATTGTACGTTCATAATATTTTTTTTACCAGCATAATATAAACATTTGACTTATCACTAAGGTCTGTTGAATAAAACAAAATTAGCAGATTAGCATAACCTGACTAGGGATGTACAAACTGTATTGGCAGGTGCTGTGTCTATGTCATAGCGAGATGGGGTATTCACTTAACAGTGAGTTGATAACAGAGGCAACTTGGATTTTTATTTTTTTTCCCTTGGCTTTCCTGGTTTAATGATTGTTAGCTCACAATGCCTCAACTTTTACTGATTAAAACCTCTGAAGAACCAATTAAAACTTCAAGAATTGAGAGTTGCTCTGGTCAAACCATAGACGTGGTTATTCAATATTAATGCTCTTGGCATCTAGCATATATCTTTATAAGAGGTAAAATTATAAACAGGTTTTTGATGTCAGGTCATTGACCCAGAGCTGAATATGGACCAGATACACAAGTTAACACAATAAGACAACGTTGATCACCCAGGGGTTTGGTCTATCTTGAATTTTAGGAAGAGAGACACTATAGACACTATAACCGTTTCCAGAGCTGGATTAGGAGCCTATTGGACCTGGCAATGATGAGTATGATAGGCCTAATTACAGAATCTGATAGAGACAGAGAACACTGCAACCGTCATATCTCACAGGATACATTTATAAAAGGTGGGGAACCTTTGTTCTGCCAAGTTACTTGCAACTGCTTTTCCAGGTTTGCATTGGTCAGTCTGGAGTGCGGTTGACTCTTTGCGATGGTACGTTTTGAACACAAACATGCTCACTACAGACAAACTCCCTGACATCCACATGCAGGGGCCCCTAACACAGTTCAAGGTCTGGGCCCCCAGGGGCCTGCCTCCAAGCCCATCCACAGGGCCCAACTCCAAACAAACCCACTGACACACACACATGCTCTCTAGTAACATGATCACTGACACAAGCTCACTGACACACACATACTAATAAGAAGCTCACTGAAACAAACGCTCACTACAGACAAGCTCACTGACACACATATAGAAAAATAAAAAAACATAGAATGTGATAGCAGATAAGAACCATTCAGCCCATCTAGTCTGCCAACACACTCACTAATAACAAGCTCATTGACACACATAATCACTACAGACAAGCTCACTGACACCCACATACTCACTAATAACAAGCTCACTGACACACACGTTCACTACAAGCAAGCTCACTGACATATGCTCACCACTAACAAGATCACTGACACACACCCACTACAGACAAGCTCACTGACACACATAAAGAAAAATAGAAACATAGAATGTGACAGCAGATAAGAAGCATTCAGCCCATCTAGTCTGCCCACATACTAATAACAAGCTCACTGACACACATGATCACTACAGACAAGCTCACTCACTAGCAGGCACATACACATACAAGCTCACTCTCAGTCATGTGTTGCTGAGTAAGTCTAACTGGCACTTAATGCTGTGGGAGTACTGGGAGGTAAAGTTCCCACTTTCCTGTCTCTTCCTGTTGGCAAGGTCAGCTGCTTGAGTCTGGGGGGAGGAGCTTGAGTGCAGGGTAGAACAGGAGGGACACAGAAAGCTCTCTCCCCACGGTGCTGGCTCCGGAAGTCATAATGTGGCCGCACCAGTCCCAAGCACCTCCCTCCTTTTTCCTTCAGGGGAAAAATAATTGAAATGTCATTAAGGCTATTAAATTTCGAGTTCTGCCTGAGGATACCTCGGCAGGGCCAGACCAAATGATTTTGCAGGCAATTCTACGGCCCATGGGACGAATGTTACTCCTTCTCTGATTAATAAGAATATAGTTTTACCCTATGCTAATCTCTCACTTTCATTTCTCAACCCAGTCTATCTGTCCATCTTACAAGCCCCCAACTCCTCTCATCTACTAATCACAAACTCTGAATCCTCTTCACTCAACACTCACTTGTCCTCTCCTCTCCTTCCCTTTTTCCTACAAGCAGAAACTCCTGGTGTTTAGCCTGAGACAGAGAAAGAGGTGGATGTAGTGAATGTACTAGAAAGGGGATATGTCACACTGTAGGGAGACCGAAGCAGCAAGAGCATTTACACAGTGTGCATAGTTATCTACACTAACTATTTTATAGTCAGCGGACCCACATTAATTTTGTTCCCCTGCATCCCACATAAGTTCCCATACTTCCTCTGCATAACAGTATAGAGCAAGTGCATGTGAAGAGAACTGAGTCTTAAGCTTCAGCTCCATTGTCCCCTATGTTAATTCAGCCCTGACCATTTAATCTCGCTGAACCGATCCTTTGGCGTTGCTCCTCCATTCACTGTTAAACCATTTTCGAGGAGGTTAACGCTGAATTGGGTCCCGGTTCTCCACTGGAAGTATGGCTACGGCAGTGGTTACACACTTCTAGAGCTGCTCTCATAACCCATGAACCCCTTACAAACTCAGTTCCTGGGCTCCTACCAACCCACATGTTTCTGGACACATACACACTTACATAAATATACATTCCAGACACACTCACAAATACACACACACATATCCATATACAAACTGCACACACAGGGATACTCAATGCCAAACACAGATATTAACAGAGACTGAAAGACACACACTGACAAACATACACATATGTGCTGACAGCCATGCACAGACAAACATATATACACCAACATTCACTACCAGTTTAGCATTACAGGGCTCCATGTGTGCTCCAAAGCCCAGATGTCCGCCTTAACAGATTACCAGCTGTACCCCTCTGAAGGCAGCACAGCACTGCACCCTTCTTTCTACCTACACCAATTTATACCAGCAGTGGGCACTGTGAAGGACGCTTGTCATCCTTAGGGATACTATAGGAATCAAAACAACTTTAGTTTAATGATGCCGAGTATAGTGCATGTCTCTGTTGTCTCACTGCTCAGTTCTCATTTAGAAGTTGAATCCCTTTTGTTATTGTCCATGCAGCCCTGATCACATCTTCCCAGGCTGTGACTCACACAGCCTGCATTGAAAATTGGTTTCATTTTCAATCGGACATTAACCGTTTTATAATATATATATATTTTTTTAAATGAAACTTTAATAACACACCGGAGACTCCTGCATAGTCTAGCAAGCTATTAACATTGCAAGAGATAAGAAATTCTACATTTAACAGAATTTACAATAAAGTAAGTGTAAACATTAGCTGAAGGAAGGGATACATTTTAATGGATGCTGAACAGAAATATCTACCAGCAGGATTCACCTAAATATTCTCACCACTCATTTACCAATATAATATATAGACATTTTCACCTTATTTAATTCTCAAGTATAAATTAATTTTGCAATTTAATCATTGTTGGCCCCGGCCAAATTTCACTTAATTGTTTAAACACAGCACTCCGCACATCTCTTTCATTTTGTTACTTTTTTTGTTTTGTCTTTTTGAGGATTATCTACAAGTGATGAGAGAAAGCGAGGTAGGATAAGGCAGTAATCTTATCTCTTTCAGTTAACAAAGAGAAAACAAAAAAAGAAAGTTGTGCCCAGCTTACAGGAGGCAGACGTCTTTCCTGTAAAGCCAGCGGCTTCCTGGCTCTCGCTAATCATGAGATTGTTTCACCTTTGGCAGCACACAGTGAACACCTTGTTTCTATGAGTGCTTAGCGATCAAACTAAATACGTTACCTGCTCAAGTGTATCTCAAATATTACAAGTACATGTGTGTTAATCCCTCCAAGGCCGATGACAGGTCAGAACTATCACAGCAACAAGGAATTTGCCTGACAGAGACCCTGGGGGTAAAATGTTTTTCTTTTTCATTTAGCAGACCACTACAGGTGGCAGTGGACTCCTATTGTTTTAATAAATTAAAAATGACATGACATGCCCCCCAAAAAAGTAGATTTTTTAAAATCCCCCAAAACTGAAAAGTTTGCAATGTCCGGACTGTTTTACTTGGCTGTTCACATAAAAGTAGCCGGTTAGTCTTCTCCCATACAAATATATAGAGAGAGCTGGGACTGAGAACTAAGAGTTAGGAGTCCACGCATTTAATTCCGCTGATAAAGATGCTGTGAGGTTGTGCCCCACAATCCCTGTATGCTAGCTATCTGAAAGGCAATTGCTTCTCCTCCCCCATTCACCAGCCACCAGCCCTCCCTTGAAGTATGGAACATGGAGTAGCATTGAACACGCATGTTTCATTTCACACTGATGAGCATGAGCAATAGATTTCAATTCTTCAGGAGCAAAAGCTATAAGTACTTAAAGGGTTAATCCAACCACTGTGACTTCTGCTTTTTGAAGTGACCATGGTTCTGCATGAAACACTGTACATCCAGAGTGTTATTGTCACTTGACCCCTTAGGTCTGCCTAATGTCAATTCTGTGCATATTTTACATCTGTTGTCGGAGCGCACTGTACGCTGCCGGCAGACGTAATCTGCTACTCCTCCCGCTTCTGTGATGCCCAGCAGTGCCACACAACTTTGCCTGGTGCGAATTAAGGTAAGTAAACTTTATTTTTAAACGCTCTTTGAGTTTTTCTGTAGGGGGAGAATGATGGAATAATGCCAATAGGATATTATTCTATTATAAATGAAAAAGAGTTGGAGAAACCCTTTAAGTTAAGTTCACTGCAAGTGTTCCTTGTGATATATTGCATTCCCCAAATATGCCTGCAGGAAATATTGTTATATCATTTCCCCTGCCCCCCAAACCAAACAGTATACCTGCACTGATTAAGAAAGTAACAGTATTACCTTGAGCTTTAACGCGCACACAAGTTGTGGAGGAGCACGTAAAACAGAATGTGAAACAACTTCATACTGATACTTGCAATAGACACCCATCGATCGGCTAAAAACATCAACAAGTCAAGCGCTCTCAGTCCACTGCTGGTGCAAAACCTTCGTAATCACTATGGTGGCCAGATCTGAAAAAGGTATTGCGGATGAGTGTGCAAACAACTTTTTGAATAAAAGGTAAAATGGCACCCAGGTACTCCTGCCTTCATAGTAAATTGTGAAGTTGCCTTTTCAAAGCCCTTTATAGTACCATAACCACAGCAATAAGCTGTAATGATTATGGTGATTAGAGGTTTAGAGTGCCCCTTTAAGGAAAATATAAATACAAAAGTGTTTATTATAATAATTCCCTACAAATCTTACTAGAAAGAGGCTATGTCTAAATTGGCATTCAATTCTCCACTGCTATAAGTCCACATTTTGCGTAAGTACTGTGTCTTTTTTTCAGATACTGTATTAAGCTTATTTCCATCATTTATAACTCTATCATCCACGAGCCTGTGAATGAATCCCAGATCAAAAAGCAAAGATGTATTATTGGATATTTCACAACATTTTAAAAAGACAAAGGGAGACATTTTTGTTTAATAGGTGTAGCTGGAGATTTGAACAGGGGTGGACAAAGAGAATTGCTCCAAAAAATTGATTGCAACAAACATGGACACATGAGAGGTTTGTCGTAGGTAGAAGTGTTTCAACAAGAAACGTTAATAAAATATGGATCAAAGAAATCCTGCTTAGTAGACATATCAGTGTGCTAACCACACCTATACAGAAAGTTATCTTATAATTGTATAGAAATTTTGTTGCTGACAAAAATTTAATTATATATATATTTACATTTTATTATAGTCCAATACTCCATCATCCAGTATGTACTATTATACGTGTTCTGAATAAGAATAGGCATCGGAATTTAAAGAACAAAATATAAAAAGTAGCAAATATGATAATAAATTGTCACAAGTGAGTATTTTTCGTCTTTATATTCAATCTTTATAATAAGAGACACATTAAATATGTGACAAATATATGACGCAGGTGAGTTCAAAGTGAATTCAAAAGGAATTTAAATTTTTAGGCCATAATAGCAGAATTGAACGATCGTAATTGTTCAGATTGTCTTCAAAAGGCTGAGCAGGCAAACAAATCACTATGGGTTTAATCTCTCTGTAAATAGTTATATCACAACAAATCTGAGAAATTATAAATGAGACTTGACAGACAGTACAAATATAGTTCACTTATCATACGGTTAAATCTCAACACATACCTTTTGTATTGGTCTGTGTATGTTGTATGTTCTCCCCTAATTATACAGAGCTGCGGAATATGTTGGCACTTTATAAGTGCCAGTAATAAATAAACAAATAGAAATAAATGTGCGTTATTGGAGAAGTCAGCGAAGTAATCCAACAAGATACAAGTTTAAACCAAAGGATTGAGCACCCTCTGCTGCTGAAAGTTGGCATCACCAAACGTACAAGGAATTGCAAATTCTCTGTGCTAAACCAAAGCACAACGGAAAAATCTATAGTAAAGAAAATAAAGGAATGACCACCATGCTCAGTATATATTGCTCACTCCAATTACACTTAAAAATCCACAGTTATTTAGTACACATTAGAAAGGTATGCAGGCGCGCACAGAATAACCACTTTACAAAAATGAAGTTTAAGTAGCGATAACCTAGATTTCCATAGCCTGACGCATTTTGTGCCATCAATTCTAGGCACAAATTAAAAATTTGCAGTCCCTAAGTCAATGTAGTAAATAAACTCAAAGAGCTCATACATTTAGGTGATTAAAGTTATAGTTTGCATTCTAAATAGACTTATCCAAAAATTTGTTTTAAGTTGATCGTCAAAATGAATCAATTCAAATGAACTGAATCAGAATAATGCGAAATAAAGTCCTTTTCAAAATTAGAATAATTCTGCTTCAGTTTCTTTGTGAATTAACCAAATTTACAGAACCGATTTGTGCAATGATTCCCAAGAAATTTATTCTGATGAATCTCTTAAAAAATCTTTGCACATGTTTAAGACCAAATGAGAAGACATTCTTAAACCGTCTTAGTATTCAAGAGGCTAAAAGCTAGTAATATTTAAACTGTTGTAATGGCTAAAAGAACATTGATTCGTGGCATTTCTTGGGCCTTTCTGGGGGGGTTAATTTGTTTTATTTTCAGCATTTGATGTAGTTTGGTAACGAGCCCATTCTATCACAGACACTCCCGCAGTTTGGAAATGTGCCACTGGTGCTGTTGGTAACATAATGGAAACCAGCAACACTGAATTGTCGAAGTACGTGTGATCTGCCTGCAATACAACTACCTTGCAGTCCTCAAATGATCCCCACTCTATCTGGTTTATTTCTCATAAACATGTTCTACTTTCCTTGCTGCGTCATCTCCAACAGAATAATTACTGACTGTTCTAGGAATGCAGTGGTCTAGTCTAGAACAAGGGAGGCAGCAGGTACCACTCCTAGCAGTCATAAAATTACAACTCCCATTAGGGTCCTTTTAGGCTTAGTAAGCAAGAGGGATTCTCATCAAGTAAGCTTTACCTAACAATTTTACAAGTTTTGTTCCCCTACTTCCCTCCTAAGTCCACATAGTTAATTCCCTCTGCACAAAGCAAGAGCATGTGAAGAGGAGTCTGCTGTCTGTTATATTTGTGTTGATAAATGTGCCAATTTTAATAGATTTTATAATTGGGGACAGAATCACTTCCTTGGCTGTCACTCAAGCAGCCGGAGAGATTTTCTTCTGCTTCTGTTAGCCCCTCAGAGCTAACGGCAGGAGCACTGTGCTTTCACATGCCCATGTTCTCCCTTTCTTAATGAGTTGTACTATAGCTCCTTGAGAAGCACAGAAAAGCCACAATCATGTGCACTCGCAGCTCCAGCACAGAGGATTCTGAATGAGAGGCCTCTGATCGGAGTATTTCCTGGCAAGATAGTGCCAGGAAAAGAGCAGAGGGCGGCTTGCAAAGGCTGCAGTCAGCAGAGCTACATCTTCTGCAAGCGGTGTTTTTAATATACCCACAAAGAAAACATGCAGAAAAAAATATTCTTCTTCTGTCTCCATACAGACCTTACCTGTAAGCTGAAAGCAGCAAGATGAATTGTTAACAGGCGAAGGAAAACCTCTTCAATAAGTCCACTTTGTTGGTTACTACTGTGGCATCGAAATCTGTTTTTTAAATGAAAACTGTCACCTCAAACATTTTTTTAAAGGATCGCTATAGGGTCAGGAACACAAACTTGTATTCCTGACCCTACAGTGCTAAACCCACCATTTAGGTGGCTTTCCCCCCCTTAGCACCCCTATAAAAGTATAAAACTTAGCTTACTTCCAGCACCATGCGGGTCCGCCGGTGCTGGCTCCCCCACCTTTGTGACATGGGAAAGCATTGGATTGGCTAAATTTGGCACAGGACGGGACCAAATGCTGTTTTGGCCAGTCAGGACCTCCTCATACTGATGCAATGTCTCCATACAGAGCGTGGGGACGCTGAATGGCAGAGCTGCTTACTGTGCAGCCCTGAGCCAGGAAACCCCTCCATCTGAGGAGTGGCCACTTGGCGGTGTTCCTAGGGGCAATGTAAACACTGCCTTTTCTCTGAAAAGGCAGTGTTTACATGAAAACACCTGAAGGGAGCTATTATACTCACCAGAACAAGTACATTAAGCTATAGTTGTTCTGGTGACTATAGTGTCCCTTTAATATAATGATCCTTTCATCAGGTTTTGAAAATATATAAATATTTTTGTAAAATATTGTAAAAAAAAGAGAGAGAGAGAGAGAGAGTAAAACCGTCCTGTAGTGCTCTGTACCATGTGACCAAACTGTCACATGATCTGGTGATGTCACTAGGGTCCTTCTACTGGATAGGAACTAACTGCTACCCTTTAAAATATGGCCTGGTCCTTCAGCCATATACATGCACCATGGGTCAGACAGTGTTTGAAAACCAACAGTTAGTCTCTCTGGTCTGTGCTCTGTTTCTGTGCAGAGAGTGACGCAGGAAAGACCAAAGAGACTAACTGTCGGGTTTCCAACATTGTTTGACCAAAGGCCCATGTATCTCGCTGAAGGATCTTATATATTTAAGGACAACTGCAACCTCAACACTATTTCTTATATAATCCTACCTTAGCTTGGATTCTGGGGTGTTCACAGAACTGTTAACGAGGGGAATTGATGCCGCGTGAGACTCAAATGTGGGTTTTTGGTTTTCTGTCTGATTTCTTTTTTTTTTCTTTTTTTTCAATAAGGGCCATTTCAACCAAAAACAGTGTTTGTCTCCCCCCCCCCCTTAACATATGTTGGTTTTATTTCTGCAGCAAAAGAATGGAAATCTTGTGAGGTGGGGGTAGGTGGTCATAGGGAGTAACTGTTTAAAGGGACACTATAGCCATCCAGACCATGAGGACATCCAGCTTCACCCTGGCTCCCTGAAATATTGAATCTTAGTGTGTCCATATGTAGGCTCGCGCCCCCTATGGAAGAGAATGCAGCCATGAAGATTAGGAAGAGGAGAATATGGAAGAGAAGAAGCTGTCAGTATGTGATATATGTTTTCAGTTTTGTTTTTTTGAGCAGAGTGGGTTTAGTTGTTTGTTTTTATTGAGTGGGCACTTTGTTTTCAGTTAGTTTTTTTCAAGCACTAGGTTTTTGATTTAGTGCTGTGGGAGATATAAGTATAACTAACTTACCTGTGCCTGGTACCTGCACTTCTCCCCTCCTATTGCTGGCGACCCGAACAGAGAAATCTGTATTCTGACCAAATCACTGAGCCGTTTCTTCTCTGTAGTAATTGAGACGCTGCCTGCTTGAATGTTGCATGTTTTATGAATTCAAAATACGTGACATTACGCCCGCCCTTTGAGTGACTATGTCATGTAGCCCAGTGGTCCCCAACCTGGTCCTCATAGGCCACCAACAGCCCAGGTTTGTCAGTACCTCCATTTGAATAAAAAAAGGAAATACATAAATCCTGGACTGTTGGTGGTCCACGAGGAATGAGTTGGGGAATGGGGACCACTGACTAGGTAACCTCATATTCAATCAATTTGGAGTTGCATAGATGACGTGAACCAATCAGAAAGTGTTTTAGCCTATATAAAGTTAATATGGGCACTTGTTCATTGCTCTATTGTGGTCTCTGCCTTGATACATGTTAGTGCTTATAGTTAGTCTCTCTTCATATTCTGATATTGTTCTTGGCTTGTATTTGACTTTGTGTATTTCTGGTGTCCTGACCCGGGATGTTTTTTTTTTTTAAAAATGTTTTTATTTCTCGTGTACAAGGAAATGGGGTACAGAAAAGAAAGGGAATGTTCAATGATCACATTTCAGGGTTACATGAACTGTGCATCTATGGTATATGTCACATCACATACATAAACATAACATACATAAACATAAGCATCCCGGTGTTAAACTTAACCGGGGTTGCATCAAGGTCATACCGCAGGGTGTACAATTTCCCTTTAATGAAGGTCGGATAGTAAGAGGTTGTCCCCCTACCGTCTCGGGAATGGTAGTATGTGTGAGTAACCCTGCAATCAGCAAACAACAAACAAACAATAGGGGGGGAGGGGGAGGGGGAAGGGGGGGTTTTATTGACCCTGCCTAGGTCGAGGTAGGTGTTATGTATTTCCTTTTAAGCTCTTTCCGTGATAGACTTATTTGCCATTCCGTGGCTCGCTCTTCCTATCTGACCGCTAAGAGTTCTGTCTTACCCGGGTCTGCCTCTTGGGCGGTTATGTCCTGGTGTTAGTCCAAAACTCTGTCCAGGGTTCCCAAGTCTTAAGGTGTCTATTTCGTTTCCCCATTAACGACCAGTGGATGTCCTCTATCTCCCTCACTCCCTCTACCTTTTGTACCCATTGCTCTATGGTTGGGATGCTAGGTTTACGCCAGTACAGTGGGATCAGGGCGTTTGCCTCCCCTAGCAAAATGTGCAGTAAGTGTTGCCTGTGCGATTCCTTAAATGTACGTGGCCAGCCGAGGAGTACTTGGGGTGCCTCTAGGCGGATGGTTGGTGCTAGTATCTTTGTAATCTCAGAGATTATGGTTCGCCAGAAACGCTGAATGTCCCGGCAGCTCCACCAAATGTGTAACATATCCCCTCTGCTGGCTGAGCATCTCCAGCAGATATTGTCAAGTGAAGGGTTTATAGCATGCAACACGGCTGGTGTTCTATACCATCTAGTAACCCGTTTATAAAAGGTCTCTTTGCGCGTGACACTGATCGAGGTTTTGAGACCCGTCTCCATAATACTGGACCAGTCCTTGTCCGAGAGATGTATGTGAAGGTCTGTCATCCATTTCTGTTGGAATGTGGGAGTCGTGGGTTCTTTGTCTGCCGACTGAAGGATGCGGTATATTTTAGATAGGGGCCGTTTACGGTCGCCCGTTGGGCCACAAAGGAGTTCAAAGTGCGTGTCTCCTCTCTTGGTCCAGAGGGGGAGGACGTGTTTCGTCAGGAAACCCTTAAGCTGTGCTCTGGTCATAATGTCCAGGAGAGTGGCATGTCTCTGTGTTACTTGTCCGTCTTTAAATTGAGGTGGGTCATCCTTAGTTAGTAGTTCAGTAATGACCGGTGAATGCGTTCCCGTGAGGCGGGCAAGTGAGGGCCCTCCCTGTCCTCCCTGGAAGTCAGGATTATAGGCCGTGGGGAAAAATCTAGAGATTCCAGGGGACAGTCCCCACTTATCTTTGTGCCGTCTCCAGATTGTGAGCGTGTTGTGAATGAGTGGATGTCTTGAGGGGGTCAGGGATTTGAGTTGGCATGTTTGCCACGGGAGGGTCGATAGAGGGACCGGTACAAAGCTCTGTTCTAGATCGTACCACGATCTTTTCTTACTTGTGTCTGTCCACTCTTTTAGTCTGGTAAGTAAGACTGCTACGTAATATTTATATATGTGAGGTAGTCCCAGGCCCCCCCTGTCCGTGGTGGACGTCAGTGTGGACAAGGCAAGTCTTGCCGGTTTGTTTCCCCAAATATATTTAACGAAGATAGTCTTCATTCGTTTAAAGAATGACCCTGGGAGTGGAATAGGCAAGGCCTGAAGTATATATAGGATTTTTGGCAGTACCATCATCTTTAAGACATTGATCCTGCCCATTAGGGAGATATGGGGTAGATCCCATCTGTGCAAATCATTTTTAACGACCTCTATGAGGGGAGGGTAGTTGATGTTGTATAGTTCCGTGGTATTAGTAGTGAGTCGTACCCCCAAATAAGTCAGGCCTGACCGTGTCCAGGGAAATGTGTGGGTTCGTTGAAGGGTATTTTGCAATGCTGCGGGTACAGAGATTCCTAGGATCTCGCACTTATCCGCATTGATCTTAAAATTTGATAGTGACCCGAAGGTTTGGATCTCCGACTGTATGTGAGGTAGGGTTTTTATTGGGTCCGTGAGTGTGAACAGAACGTCGTCTGCAAATGCAGAGACCTTCACCTCGCCTCCGTGGTACCCAAATCCGTGTATGTCTGTATTAGATCGGATTGCTGTTAGGAATGGTTCCATGGCTAGGACAAATAATAGAGGAGATAGAGGGCAGCCCTGGCGTGTGCCATTGGAGATGAGGAAGGGTGTGGACAGTTGGCCGTTTACTCTGACTCTGGCTGAGGGGCCTCTGTATAGAGTCTGTATCCAGTTCAGGAGTCTTGGGCCGATTCCCAGGACCTCCAGGACTGTGAACAGGTAGGTCCAATCAACTCTATCAAATGCTTTTTCAGCATCGATTGCCATTAAAAGTGTCGGTGTTCTATTGGTAGTAGCTCCATGGATAACATTTATAATTTTTGTGGTATTGTCCCGGGCTTCACGTCCCGGCACAAAGCCGGCCTGGTCTGGATGGATCAAATTCGGCAATAACGGCTTAAGCCTGTTCGCTATCATTTTCGCCATCAATTTGAGATCTAAGTTTATAAGAGATATGGGCCTATAGCTGCCACATTTTGTGGGGTCTTTGCCTGTTTTAGGGATAATAGTTATCGAGGCGCAGAGCATGGGGGGTGGGAGTACCGTGTTGTGGCTGAGGCCATTCAATGTGTGTAGAAAATGAGGAGTTAGTTCCTGTGTTAATGTTTGGTAGTACCTTGCCGTATGCATCTCCTGTGTGGTGTATGATTCAGCCCATTGCTTGTCAGTATTTTCTATTTCCTCCTCCATGGCCTGTACCCTAGCTCCAAGGTGCTGTACCTCTGCACTGACCGTCTGTAATTTTTCCCCAAAGCTATCCTCCAGTTTCTGAAACATAGCTGCAATATCTGACCTGGAGGGTAGTTGGTGTAGTAATGCCCTGATCTCTTGATCCTCATTAGATCCGTCTGAGGCCGTCGGGCTGGATGGCCGGCTGCCGCGCACATGTGCCGCGGGCGCCATTTTGTCCCGTTTGTGTGGGTCTGTGTGATCGCCGAACAATCTCCTCAGGGATGATTTGGCTGACGGCTGGTCGGTCGCGGGGGGGTTCCCCAACGTGCTGCGCTGTTTTTTTGTCGCCATTTGCGTTAGTGTGTTGCCGTTTTACCCCTAAGTCTCCCGGTCAGGGCTGGAGCTCAGCGCTCATGCGGCCATGCACCTCGGCGTCCAGACCACGCCCCCCCCCGGGTTGTTTCTGACTGAGTATTTCTGATATCCTGAATCGGCTCGTTATTTAGTTTATCGGTATTTCTAATATCCTGACCGTGGCTATTTCTGACTTTGTCTTTATCCTTATTAACGTTAAGTCTGGTCACGGTAAGGCCCAGTAATTAGACTATCCAATACCTGTGTTTGTGGGATTCGCCATTCCTGGAAGTTGGGGTGCAACCACTTGACAATTAGATAGTCACAATGTATGTGGGTGGAAACTGCTCTCCAGTGAAGTATACATGTCTAGCTTTTAGGTTAACTTATAGGTATTTGATAATTTATATTTTGTGGGATTTTTAAAGGGACACTAAATGCACCATAACAACTACATGTAAGTTAAGTTGTCATGGTGCCAGGAGGCTCACAGGTGCACTCTTACCGCAAGGAGTTAATCCGTTCATGAATGGTGTAAACCTAAAGTGAGCCTCCAGCCATGATCTCAACTCCAGTTTCAGGAAGGGTGGAATGCCGCCGAGCATGGGGGCCGCTTATCGTTTGAGAGCAGTCAGTTGACGCTATCAGCCAATCAGTGACCCCCCCCCATTCACAAAACTGGCTTAAAAAGAAATGTACCTTTTATGATTTAACCCCTTGAGGTAAGAGTGCATCTGGGGGTCTCCTGGCACCATAACAACATTATTTAGAATACGTCTCTAAGGTGCCTAAGCTGTCTCTTTAAGAAATTAATGCAGCTCTACCACTGCATATTAGGTTGTGGGGTGAAGGTACATTTATAAACATAACCCTATAACCCTATTAAGTACTTAAGTTATTATATTTGCAGTTGTATCTTTATTATTGTAATTCTATCACAGTAACTTAACAATATCCTTTATGTATTTGTGCTTTTTAGACTTTATACATGATGGCAAAGGAATGTGTTGTTTTAGATTATACATTGTATTATACATGCTTTACATTAGTGTTTGAGATCCAATTACAATTTGTTCATGAAGGATGATACCCTAATTTTTTATAGTGATTCGGACTCTGTAAGAATCCTTTAGGAACTTCCTATAAACCTTTATTAGTGGGCAGCGAGGAGCTATTACATGAAATGGATTTGCTGTCCACTCATTTGTCTACATCTTGGCTGTGTAATCACTGTGGATACCTTTCACAATGATCCAATCTTGATAAAGTGTGTTTGAACAGACAAAATGCATCAACATGCTTTTAGTATCGTGGGCACTATCTAATGTGCCCCCCTTGAATGAACGGACATAGCTCCTACTGCAGCTTACATTATCATCTCATTTTCTCTGGACTGTTTGTTCATTGCTGTCTGTTTACCTATCTCTGACTGCTTACCCTTCTGATCTGCACCTGAAAAGGTGAGCCTACCCATATAAACTCGCCATCCGCCCCTAAGCTTCCAGCTTGATTCATTACTGCCCACTGTCTAAAGATCCAGCCCCGGGACACAACTCTGACTTACTGAGCCTCTGGACACTGGGACACAACTCTGCCTATATATAACATTTACCACTTTCAGTATATGTGGTCTACAGCTTTTGCATATTTCCTATAACAGTGCAGACTTCATCCAGTCTATTTAATGTGTTTCTGTGCTTCAGTGGCTGATTTTTATAGATACTACGGGTTCTATATAGGAAAGTATGATTTCGATCCTTTTTTGTGCTTCCTTTACTTTTTTCTCTCCTTCCTGGGGAGAATGTGTTTGTGTATACATAATGTTTCTTTTTATCTGTTTTAATATTATTGTTACAAATTACAAAGGCTTAGTGCCTTTGATTATTATGCGATATTTATCTATATATGCATCTGTGTCTAATGACCAACCTTATTTGATACTTTGCTCCACTTGTTACAATCTATTTATTTAATTATTTTTTTAATGCAATAAATGTATCTTTTAATGTTACTGGTATCTGACATGGTATTTTGTGCTACTATCCCTATTTATATTTTGATTACACATAATCACAGACACACAAAATCACAGACCTACACACATAAACACAGACATACAAACAATCACAGACATATGCAAATATAATCAAAGTACAGAAACACCAAGGCATAGTCACAGCCACACACAATCATAGACAAACACACACATAATCACAGACAGAAACACATAATCATAGACATACAATCCCAGACTTACACATAATCACAGACATACACACACAATCACTCATACACGCACACAATTTGTATTCATTTATTATGTGGTTCGTCCAGCCTTCCTATCTTTCTCTCGAAGGGCTGGAGTGGATCTGCTCCATGGTGGCCAGTGATTACCTGCTGTGACTACCGTGCTCTCCCTGCACAGGTCCCATGTGCGCCCTGTAGTGATGCAGATGCCAGGATGACGTCATATCCCGGCACAGCACACACAAAAAGCTGTGCAGTGAGAGCACAGAAAGTAAAGAGCTCCTTTGCTGTACATATACCAATATTCTTAGGCATAGGAGGTAGGTGCCTGCCGGGTGGGTATGCAGGTGCCTTCTTTGCCATGAAAGAGTGCACTATGAGCACTGGTGCTCTAGGTGGAGGGAGGGGCACACGTTGGGGTGGGGGTGGAGGGGGAGAGCAATAATCTAGATGGGACAATTGCCCCGCCTTCCTCCCCTGTAACAGTTTCATGGGTAATGGGTATGTACTAAAATTGCTTGCACTTCAGTTTTTTAAACCAGTATGTATAATGAAAGACTTTAAGTGTTTTATGGGTTATGTATATAATAGTTAAATAAAGTCTTATACTTATATACAATATGTATACCAGTCCGAGAGATCATTATCTGTAATTGTTTCCACTCGTTTTTTTTACAAGTTAATTACCATTTTATCCTTAAAAATATTAGTACGTTTTGTCTATAATAGAGATGGCCAAGGCTGAATTGTAAAATGAAGATGGATGATTTAAGCTTTAGGTTTGAGGACAAAGGAAAATAGAAATATTGCTGGTCGGTGAACTTTAATTAACAGGAATGCAGTGGTACTCTGATTTGAATGGACTTATGGATTTGGGATAATACGCAGGTGACCTTTTTGTTTTGGTTTAGTTTATAGATTTGGGCAGATGAATACTTTTCAAGGTTGAACTTGATCATCTTTAGTCTTATTGTAACCTAGATTACTATGTTATTATAGCCACTGTTGCTGCCCAATGGTAATGGGAGTTTGTGCACAGGTCTATGTTTTGTGTTTTTATTATGCAATTGTATCACACAGCATTGTTACACTGCTCCCATTCATACCCTGTGAGGGGTTGAGTAGTTTGTAGGGAATTCATAGAAATACCTTCTTCTGTCTCATTACAGATCTTATCTGTAAGCTGAAAGCAGCAAGGTGAAGTGTTAGCAGGTGAAGGCAGACCTATTAGATGAGTCCACTATATTGGTTACTGCTGTGGTATCAAAATCTGTTATTTAAAGGACAACTGTCACCTCAATACCATCTTTTAATATAATTATCCCTTCATGAAGTTTTGAAAAGGAAATAAATAATTTAATAAAGTATATGTAAAACAAATGAGAAAAACCTTTAAAATATGACAGGATCCTTCAGCCATATACACACACCTTGGGTCAGACAGTGTTTGGAAAACAAATGTTAGTCTCTATGGTCTTTCTTGATTCACTCACTGCCCAGAATCAGGAAGATCATAGAGGGCTGGCAGCATCAAGAAGGGAGGTCTCAGATCTAGGACAGGATTCAGGTCTTTTCTATAAATCTTAAAGGGACACAGGGGCGGACTGACCGGTCGGGCACTTCGGACACGGTCCGAGGGCCCGGCCGGGAGGGGGGCCCGCCGCCAGGGCCGCCTTCAGGGGGCCCGGCGGCAGGGCTGGATTGGGGGCGGCATTTGGGGACTGCAGGTGCCACCGGGTGGCAGCCTCGCCGGTCCGGCGGCATTCCTCTCACTAACACTGGAGGAGGAGCATGTGTCT
>OW240912.1:378221887-378357837 GCA_933207985.1 Pelobates cultripes
AGCCAACCCACAGGCTGGCCAGTAGCCAGCCAGTTAGCCAGCCCACAGGCCTACAGCAAGCCACAGGCTTACAGCCAGCAAGCCGCAGCCTGCCAGCCACAGTCAGCAAGCCCACAGCCTGCCGGCAGTAGCCAGCAAGCCCACAGCCTGCCAGCCGCAGCCAGCAAGCCCACAGTAATTAAGGTAAGAGGAGCCAACTTGGCTTAGGTATCAGCGAGCTATGTTGTGTTGCTATATTGTGAATAGGAAGAGAGCTGGAGAGACCACCCTCCAGGCCCCATTAGACTCTAGCCTCTGCTAGAAATCCCCTCCATGGCCCATTAGCCCTCAATTGTAGTTTCTACTGGGGCCTGGAGGCGACTGTTTCCAGCAGGGGATATCTAATGGACGCTGAGATGGCCTCTGTTAGAAAGACCCCCTTCCAAGCCTTTTAGACTCCATTGTAGTCTCTAATGGGGCTTGGAGGGGATTCTTTCTAACACACTCTCTAAAGGACACTGAGATAGCCTCCGCTAGAAAGACCCCCCTCCATGGCCCATTAGCCCTCAATTGTAGTCTCTACTGGGGCCTCGAAGGGCTTATTGCCCTTTTGTTCCTTGTGTCTAAAGATTGTGTAGGGTGTGGCTGGAGGCGGTGCATGGAGGCGGGACAAGGGTGGCGCTTGCTGCAGAGTATGGGTGGGGCCTGTAAGGGGGCCCTTGATTTATTTTGCCCGAGGGCCCTGAGGGTTCTCAGTCCGCCCCTGAAGGGACACTATAGTCACCTGAACAACTTTAGCTTAATGAAGCAGTTTTGGTGTATAGAACATGCCCCTGCAGCCTCACTGCTCAATCCTCTGCCATTTAGGAGTTAAATTCCTTTGTTTATGAACCCTAGTCACACCTCCCTGCATGTGACTTGCACAGCCTTCCATAAACACTTCCTGTAATGAGAGTCCTATTTAGTTCTGTTTAATTAAGATTTTCTTATCCCCTACTATGTTAATAGCTTGCTAGACCCTGCAAGAGCCTCCTGTATGTGATTAAAGTTCAATTTAGAGATTGAGATACAATTATTTAAGGTAAATTACATATGTTTGAAAGTGAAACCAGTTTTTTTTTCATGCAGGCTCTGTCAATCATAGCCAGGGGAGGTGTGGCTAGGGCTGCATAAACAGAAACAAAGTTATTTAACTCCTAAATGACAGTGAATTGAGCAGTGAAATTGCAGGGGAATGATCTATACACTAAAACTGCTTTATTTAGCTAAAGTAATTTAGGTGACTATAGTGTTCCTTTAAA
Organism: Pelobates cultripes; assembly: GCA_933207985.1. Taxonomy (NCBI): domain Eukaryota; kingdom Metazoa; phylum Chordata; class Amphibia; order Anura; family Pelobatidae; genus Pelobates; species Pelobates cultripes. The sequence continues at coordinate 378,223,168 of OW240912.1, forward strand.
TCACCACACTGCGATAAGAATCTCACTTTTTATATGTAACTAAAGGGACCTTTCACAGATGATGATATAGTCAATATTTTATTGAAATTTATGGTAATGGATGGACAGTTGCGGTTCTTTGTTTCCACTTCCTTCTTATTTTAGACAGGCCGCTGACACAGCTCTGCAGCAATCCTGCCCTGCGCTCCGATGGCCGCGAGGAGTGGATGGAAGTTGCTGCTTCTCTCTCTGTGCTGCTGTCAGTGTTGGAGAAGCGGCAGCGCAGAGCTCGTAACGTCTGTCTCAGACGGGATCCCCTCTGTCTCTGTTTGTTTCCCTCATTCTCAACTTTGTCGCTGTTGTTTGAGTCACTCAGGTGTTCTACTATGTTCGCATTGGATGCTTCCTTCTCACTCTGAGCTGGAGTGTCAGGTTCTACATCCTCCATATTATCCTCACAGGTTTCTTCAACTTTGATTGTTTCATCTTGAGCCGGCTACCCGTGAAACAAAAACAAAATGTCAGAATGTATTCATTTAAAGGGAAACTATAGTGTTAGTGTTACATTGTATTTATAATGATATCGCTATATACAGAGGAATATAAAATAGAAAGCTGCTAAGAATGTATTTATTAAAACAGAATATTATACCTTTCCTGCTTTATGTCTATGTTCATGTTATAATTCTGATTATGAATAGTGATCCCCATCCTATATGCTGGAGGGGAACATTACATCCTCAGCTGCTGCAGGCGTGCAACTCCTATTATGCTTAGCCAGAATAATCTTCATGCCAATGACATGTCTCTAGCACCCAGGGATCTACATTTTTGGCCACCCATGATAATTGTATTAAAGACTACACTTAAATACTTTTATGTACCTATCAAAACAAACACATATTTTTTTTCTTTTTTAACATAACAGTATTGTGGGAAGCTGCCAAAATACACTTCTGTCTGCTTGGCACCCCAACCTGTTTTTAACAGGCATGTTGGGGATCATAAAGGGGAGAATCACTGAGGCTCCCCTCATTACACTAACGTTCAGCACAGGGAATGGGGGTTTGAAGACAGACGGCTTTGCTGCTAACCTTTGTGCCCTTAACTGCTAGTGGATAAGGGGAATGGGGGGATCATTGGCCAGAGTCTACTTATTAAACATATTAAAATAAAAAGCCTTAGTACTTTCACAGATAGGCACAAAGTAACAGTCATGATAAAATTAAAGATTGTTTTGGAACCAAATGTTTAATAAAAGTGTTTCGTTTTTTTAACTATGATTCACAATGTAATATATATTCACCTGACATTTGCAGACCTCCATGTCCTGAAGGCAGGTTTCTACACTGTAAAAAGCGAGTGAAGGACAGTGAGATTTAATTATATGAAACGGAAAAATATAATGTAGGAAAAAGGGAGTGAAAAACATTCTAAGAAATCAAAAAGTGAAAGTTGCTGAAAAATGGGAACAAATACCAAAGAGAAGAAAAAAAGACATAAAAGTAATAAAATTATTGAATGGACAGTGACCTATATCAGTAATAATACACAAATGAGGAATTACTGAATAAAACCTTCCTCCAAGGACAGATGAGTAAATAATTGTGCTGCAATTTAAAGTAAACCCCACTTTCACAATATTTGTTAAAAGAACACTCCAAGTACCAGTGGTTGCCCACGTGCCCCCAATGTAAGTAGACATGCTGTTTTAGAGTGATTTAACATCTTACCTGGGATCCCTTTAGCACCGCTCCCTACCTCCACTACAGCTCTCTGTCTTATTTATATATATAGATATAATTGTATTTAATATTTTTTGTAAGTTTTTTTTTTTCCTGTTTATTGACAGACCTAGAATGCTACCATTGATACTATGTTTTTTAACTATAGTAAATTCGGCCACCTCTAGTCCACTCCTGGTCCATACTAGATTTTTTTTCTCTCTCCTTTGAAGTATCATAGCTCACGAGAGACAGAAAAAAGCTTTCTATACTATTTATGAATGTAATTAATCACCCTACTCCCACATTGATACCAATTTTTCCACCATTTCCAAGCAACATTTCCAGTGAATGAAGAAAATGACTTACTATGGACTCTTTGAGAAGTGCTCGAGATGAGCCATGGTGATGAATGGATGGCTGAGAAGATCTATGGGAGTTATTCTCTTCTCTGGTTCTAGGGTAAGCATCTCCTTTATGAGATCAACACACTGCCACATGTCTCCCATCTCCACCATTATCCCACTCATCTCTGGCTCTGACTGTACATTTATCTGAAGAGAAAGAAGACGCGAATGAGATGATAATTTTTTTTTGTGAGGTTTACAATCATAACAATATCTAAAATTACAATTTTTTTCAGTGATTGCTTCTCATTGCTCTCTACCTCCTAACTTCTATAGTGTTCGGTAAATTTCCATCAAGCCAACGGCAACAATGCTTGGGATTCTAGACAGATCATTAAATTGAACAAAGAAATGAGTTACTTGCACACTATCCCAAATCCCTAAGCACATTCAATTAACTGGAGGTTTTTAGTATCACTCTGGTGGCCACTTGAGTGTAAGCTTGCCTGCCATGTCAAGGCAAACCTAACACATGAATCCTACACTAACAATTCACCTTGCTTCTTTCAGTTTCAGGTAAAAAATGTCATATAAGATCATTAGACTCATGTAACAAAATTGGTCATTCAAGACAGAGGTAACTCAAGGTAGAAGTGTGAAATATTGTTATTAAACAGGTACATTTTAAAAATAAATATCAAGACGGAAAGGGGTAATTTAAAAAAACTGTAGTACATATAAGCAGAGATTATGTAAATTTTAAAATGTGTTCCACCTATCCAAAATATCGTAGAGATTATCATAAAGTTGAGGGCAAGATGCTGTGTAACCTATTTTAGCTTGGTAGAAGAGCCCCAGGAATACAGTACCTTTGCCAAGTCATCAAGACAACTGAAGATATTTGTCCTTCTTTCTATCGGTTTAATACCAGTCTCCCATTCGTATCGGTCTTTAATCTAGAGAAGAGGACAAAAAGGATTCCTGATTAGTTTCTGGAAGGAGAAAATCATTCATTGTGGCATTCTCCAGTGTCCCAATGAGATTCCTGATAATGTAGGTACGAAACCATTAAACATGTCCTGCCATTAACTTACCCAGGAGTTTTCACAGAGTCAAAACAGTTAGTTTTTTTATTACCATGTTGTAGTTAATAAACTAAATGAAATAGGATGAATCTTGGAATGTTGCTTTAAACGCTTCATGGTAGATCATGAGCTGGGACATATTATAGGATTTGTTTAATCCTTTGTCCTGAAGGTTAAGCATGATAAGGTTATGGGCTCACCTTCAATCTCCATAAAGAATGCTGGTAATATCTTTGTCTTCTAAAGAAAAGATGGGTCTTTGTAGCCCTGTTGAGCATGTTTTCATCTGGTAAACCCTGGGTCTCGGTGATGTAGCGTATCTGCAGGGAGGAAGCAAGATGTCCATTTACTGGCATTAAAACCATAACATGCCCATAATCAGCAGCTTCTATGTTGCTGTATGAAGTCTAGAGTTTATTTATTTATTTTTAAAAATCAGAAAAGTTAGACTTTTCTTTGCCAGAGGGATAACCATTTGGCAATTTATTTCTAGCTCTGTTAAAATACAAATATTATCAACTTTAAAATCTGGAGTTTAATTAATAACCATATCTCAACATACAGGCTGACCTCAGTTGGGTTAGAGAACTCTTCCAAATTTTTACTTTGGCCTACATTTTGCAATTTTGTATCTTTAATTCACTAAAATTCCTTGTTTAGTGAATAAACCTCTTTAAGGAAAATTGGCCATTTCGTTTTACACTGCACTGACTACTGTCTGTACAATCAAATAAAACAGCTACACAATACCTTTCTACCCGAATTCATTCTGGTTTCCTGCCTGAGACGTTAATATATAATTAGACATAAATATCTGTTAGATTTGCACTCACCTGATCATACTCAGATGCTCCAGGATATAAAGTGCATCCTGTGAAGAGCTCCGCCACAATACACCCCAAAGACCACATGTCAATAGCCTCACAGAATGGATATCCCAATATAATTTCTGGAGACCTGCAATTTACAATAGGGGGAGATATAAGAAGGATAGACCTTGGTGAAGCTGTATAAAACATGCCCACTGTAAGAGAATGTGTAAAGATAGCTGGCTGATAAACTCCTCCAGAAGCCATAAACTGGTTCACTAATGTTGCTAAATATTTCATAAAAATAGTTGGACATTAATGTTAACCCGATCTGATTAACATTATTCTTTGGACTCATTTCATAAAAGTAGAGGGTATGTTTGTACTGACAAGCTCAACTGAAATGTAAATAATACCTAATGCATGTCTTACCTATAATATCTTGCTTGTATATAACTTGAACACCGAGCCTCGGACACATGGCGCGCACACCCAAAGTCTATCACCTTGACTTTTAATGGGTGCGTGAAATTGTCCACCAGCATGATGTTGTCTGGCTTCAAGTCTGAATGGATTATTCCAAGACTCTTGAGCTTTGCCAGTGCAGTGCCCACCTGTGTCACGATAGGGCGGATCATTCTCACAGGAAACGAGCCACCAATTGACACCATGTAGTCAAAGAGACTCATATCTAGCATCTCAAACACAAGGCAGATGATATTGTTGTAGAGGAAAAACTCAAAGGCTTTGATGACATTGAATTCATCTGGACGTTGCTTATTTAGCTGAGTCAGGATGTTTATCTCAGCTTGTGCTACTTCAGCGACATACTTGCGGCTCTTTAACATTTTGATGGCCACTTTCTCGCTGGTTCCTTTTTTAACACATTTTACGACTTGCCCAAAGGTGCCACTGCCCAAGAGTTCTTGCATTTCATAAGCATTAGTCTCCGAATACAGGACTTTTTCTTCCTCCAATTTACTAAGGGAAAAACGTGAAACAGGTTAATTTGAACCCAATGATAAGTTTCAGTCACAGTATAAAACCATCTAAATCAAACTTGGCAGGCTAATAATTTGATGATTTGTTCTGAAAACTCAATATTTAAATTTGTGCAACACCTTGCATTTCTGAAGTTTAATTAGTTCTGTCTGTTAATTTCAATATCCTCTCAGTTCCTAAAGGGGTCCGTATGCAAATTCCCTCCTATATAAACATTAAAATGGTCCTTTCACTTTCATACCTTTTAGTGTAATTAAAAGCGTTTATCAAAGTTGACAATTGTTTTAGAGAAATAAGGGATATGAATTAGAGACTATTTCACCTCAGCTGAATTGAGATTGTAATCTGTGGGGTAAAATCCAAATGGGGGGGTGGGGCCTCTTAAGCTACACTTAGAAGCTTCTGACCCAAACCAAACCCACGAGATACCCACGCAGCTGTGGCAGAGGTAGCGGATCCTGAGATCGGAGTTTCGAACCCCTTGGAGGATGTTCAAAGCTTTGAGGGCTGAAGCCTACTCAGAAATGGAGCGAGGTGGACGGCCACCACCAGGCCTCCCTTTCCAGCTGCCACACGCCGACTTCTCAAGTCGCTAGCCAGTCCCATTCCCCGCCCCCCCCCTTGGGCCTGGGGGTGGAGAGGGGGGGAGTCATCCCGGTCCCAACTAGGAAAGCTTGGGCTACGAGGAGCTTACGACACAAAGAACACCCAAGATAGATTAGGGAAGCGAGGCATGGGGTGGGGGGGCAGCCTAAATGAATAGTCAGCAAGGAGCAGGAAGGTAAAGTAAGAGAAGGAGCAGAAAGGAGAAGAAACAGAAATGAGCAGGAAGGGTCTGCAAGGAGCAGGGGCAGCAAGGAGCAGGAAATGTCTGCAAGGGGCAGGAAGGGTCTGCAATGAGCAGAAAGGGACAGAAGGAGCACAAAGGTAAAGGAGCAGAAAAAATCAGAAGGTGCACAAAGGTAAAGTAGGAGAAGGAGCACAAAGGGACAGCAAGGAGCACAAAGGTAAAGTAGAAGAAGGAGCAGAAAGGGTCTGCAAGGAGCAGAAAGGAATCAGAATCAGAAGGAGCAGAAGGGGGAGCACAATAAGCAGAAAGTAGCAGAAAGGTAAAGGAGCAGAAGGAGCCAAGGATAGAAGATGGTGTCAGAAGAAAAAGAAGACTGTCAAATGAAGGAGAAGAAAAGGAGATTGGAGCAGGAAGGACAAGTGAAGTGAACCCTCCACTTTATTCTGGACACCACATCATAAGGTTTTGGCACCTGGGCCTGGCAGGGAAACTCTGGACCTTCTCATCTCCCCAGGTAAAAAGAAATATCAGTGTTAATGTGTTCACTTTTATTTACTGAGTGTCAGGAAGCACAGAGAGCCGTTGGGTAGGGGTGTTGCTGATTGGCTAGAGTGGTCAGCTGGCACTCTAAGCCAATCAGTAGCTCCCCACTCATAAAAATGTAAAAATATTTTATGAACCAGGAACTAGCGATTGGCTTAGAGCGTCAACTGTCCACTCTAGCCAATCAGCGGCACCCATGCCTGACGTCAATCTGCACTTCCTGACATTCAGTTTCAGATGCCGAATACCACTGAGCGACCTGGAGCTGGAGGAAGCCTTTGGGGTTAAAATATTTGAGAGCGGTTTAACCCCTTAAAGGAAAGAGAGCACCCAGGGGCTTCCTGGCATCATGGCATTTTCATTTAGGTGAAGTTGTTATGGTGACCAAAATGTTCATTTAATTTACTTACAGGAACACTATAGTGTCAGGAATACAAACATGTATTCCTGACACCATAGTTGTGAAAACGCTATTCACCCTGGCTTTATGTGAAAATGACTATGCTCCTCCCCTTCATGACACTGTCAAAAAGTGGCCAAGCATGGATGTCATTACAATTATGCCCCCCCTGGAAAAATTCCTGCGGACGCCCATGACTATCACAGTGGTCTGCTCAGCTCCAGTGGTCTTTAAGCTACACTAGCTTTATCTTGCTGTAACCTATGTATACCAATCTTTGTGTACGGTTTTACTCAACTTGCATATGCCTACAGAACTAGGCTATACCTACCTATACTTAAGAGTCTCTACCCTCACATGCATGCTATAACCATCAAATATAGTTACTCTATCTTGCCTTAACTTACCCAGCATACTACTGTATATCAATCGGTTCTCCTGTATATCAATAAGGTGCAGCCTAATCCTGTCAAACTATCTAATACTACCTACATGACCAAGCTTGATGTTATTTTATCTTCTTAACTTTTTTTTTATATACAATATCTACATCTTAAACGTGTACCACTCTTGATCTTCTTTAAAAAAAAATGTGCACAGTTAACTCTAAATGCCTACACTGTTAAACTCAATGTTAACACTTGTCTTGCTTTTGCTGTTGTGGCATAGCGAGAATGCCTGTTACTCTCATGCACGTCAAAAATAAAGAATTTACATTTTTTTTTTTTTTTTTTTATCCAAATGATTAACTACAATCTATTGTAGCTATGACAATCAAATTCCACCAAAGTGGAGGTTTAACTGAATGGAGAGTAGTTTTTTCAGATAGTAAATTAACATTAATATAATTAACATGTCTTTGATAGCGACCAGCAAGGTTATAATGTCCAGGGTCATAATATAAGTAGTGGACATTGAACTGAAAAGAAACTTTGCAAAGTATCACTCAGTAATATTAACCTGTAGAACTGGAGGCACTAACACAGTCACACTCATTTTGTTACTGTCTGTCCTTTAAACTTTATATCATAGTCCAACTTTGCAGCTGTTTGGTCTGTTGCTAGGCAACGCCAGATGTGGGCAATGCTTAGCTATATTTTGGCTGAAACAACCAAATATTCCCAACCAAATGCCATTCAGCAAATAAATAAGAATAATTTGAATTAGTGAAATTACCACTTAAAATAATGATTATAACTCTGGTAGTATCCAGAAAGGTTGAGGTTATAAAGTCCAGGGTCGCAAGTTAAATATTGGACATTGAAATGGTAAATAACTTTACAATGTATCACCCAGTAATCCTAATTTGTTAAATTATATATAGCTAGACTGCCGTACAAATAGTTACCAAGGGATTTATCTTCGAACAAACTGATTACATTAGTAATAAATATATATAAAATAAACTATTTTTATATAAACCTACTGCAAGCCATTGTGTTGCTCCTCGGGTTCAGACATTTTGGAGTTATCCTCCATTTTAAATACTGCTTGTCTTTCAAATTGATCCAATGTGGTTATCACTGGAATAACTGTTAATCACTGCTTACTCAGCTCTGGATATAACAGATAATGAACCCCAGATACATCATAACTTTACATCATAGTCCCACTTGTTTTATATGTTTGGTTTGTTGCTAAGCAACGCCATTTATGAGGTAGATTTGAATGTTCATGCATGGTCATCTGGCAAGTATTGAGAGGTTCTGATGAGTCAATAATGCGTTGATATAGTCATACAATATATAACATTATGTTCATCTGATATGTATTTAAAGGGATACTGTAGTGGCAGGAATGCAAAGCTGTATTCCTGACACTACCGATCCCTCTGCCTTCCCCCTCCCTCACGCCCCCTCCTACTCAGTAAGTGAAGGGTTAAAAACCCTTTATTTACTTACCTTATCCCAGCGTCGATGTCCCTCGGCGCTGGTTCATAGCTCCACCCCCTTCCTCCGTCTTGCGATGAGCAGGGCGCATTAGACCACCCCATAGGAAAGCATTAAATCAATGCTTTCCTATGGGGCAAAATCTGATGCTGGAGGCCCTCATGCAGCGCGTGAGGATGTCCAGCGTCAGATAATGGACCAAAAGTCCGTTACAATTCTGGAAGTGCTCCCAGTGGCTGCCTGGTAGATAGCCACTAAGGGCAGACTTAGAGCTGTAATGTAAATATTGCAGTTTTTGTGGAAGTGCAATGTTTTACATTGCAGCACTAAGTGCAATAGGGACACTGCACCCAGACAACTTCAATTAGCTGCCTACAGTGTCCCTTTAAATACTGTAAAAAAAAAACATTTTTTTTTTTTTAAGAAAAGTAAGCAATGCCAATTATAGAGAGTACTGAGAAACAAAAAAAGTAAATAAAACAAAGATGCTGCTGATTGGCATACAGCGGTCAGCTGACACTCTCAGTTTATCAGTGACTCCTAATTCACAAAACGTACCTTTTCCAAGCCAGTATTGTGAATGGAGAGTCAATGATTGGCTGAGAGCATCAGCTGAGTACCTACTCAAATTCCTCTCAACATATATTTATCTTGAAAGACAAGTGCACTATTTTGGGGTTTTTGAAAGGTTTATATATCTCTGCATTAAAATAAGTAAAATCAGCTTTTTATTTAAAACCTAGTGCCATCTGGACATTTGTGAGCACTATATAATTTGGATAGAAATGGGATTGACCAATCATTGTAAAGCCAATGTTGTCTATGTCTGTAAAATGTGTACTTTTGCTATTCAACATCAGTGTAGGGACCTGTGTGCGTCAGCTTATTCACTAAACAACTAATTGCATGGCTTCACCTTGAATGCCAAAATGAAAAACAAAAATGTGTAGACTTCACTACTATTTGTTATTTAGCGAATCAATCCCCTTATGACTGTTGCCCAATTCTTTTTAGTCAGTTACACTGCATATGATTTATATTTTGTAGGTACTGAAAAAAATAATAAAATTAAGTTACAAAAGAAAAAGGACACAAACAAGACATATTGAACTAGAAATATTTATTAAATTTTTCAAATTTACAGATACAGACTGTCACCTGGCATAAATTTGAACAATGCATTAATGAAATAAAACATCAAAGCAGAGTAGCATAACAAAATCCTAGTATTTTATTAGTTAACTCTAGTATTTAACCAAAGATTTAGTATGCAGATACAAAATAAAATCATTCTAAAAGTGTGAAGCCCGCAGACATCAATAAAGATTAAAACAAAATAACTTTAAAAATGGCGGCGGAGAGCAAGTCCTGTTACAAAATACATATGCAAAACATAAAGGGTGGCTAAGCCAGCACATACGGCAATATCAAGAGCAGCTCTAAACTTTATGAGGCCTCAGGCGAAATTCAAACATGAGGCCCCACTAACACCAAACTGAAAAAAATAGAGTTGCAATACATGCACACATATACACATTGATGCACAGTCTACCTGTGTATGTGCCTGAGGGTGTGTGTCTGACAGAGAGTATCATTGTGTGTGTGAATGTATGTCTCTGTGAGCATGTTTGTGTTTTTGTCTGGGACCTTATGTGTATGGGGTAGCTGCTTGAAGTGTGTTGTGTGTATGGGGGTCTGCCTGTGGCCTTTGTGCATTGTGTTTATGGCACAGCTATGTTTCTTGACTGTGTGTGTATGATGAATGTCTTCAGATGGTGACTGTGACAAGGTGAGTAAAAGGGTACCAGTGGCAGGGAAAACGTGACAGGGTGAAGGGGGTAAAAGGGACAGGGTGGCAGGGTTGTGAGAGAGAACGAGGGAGATGGAGTATGACATGGTTTGAAAAGTGAGTGTGACAAGGCAAGTGGAGGTAAGTGTGTCAGGGCATTTGTGGCATGGTAGGAGGGATGAGTGTGACAGGATTAAGGGGCATTAATGTAACAGGGAGAGTGTGGCAGAGTTGACAGGATTAGATTAGGGTTGCACCTAAATTTTCAGCTGAAAATGGGCCTGTCCCATATCGGCCGAAAATTGGTCAAATCTGCCGAAAATTACATGTGCTGTCCTGCAGTTTGTCTTGGTGCACGTGGAGGCTGATGCAACGAGTGACCTAGTCCGTGGCTGCTTTCAACTGAATCAAAACAACGCCTTCCACCCTGGCTGTGTGAGGCACCATGGAAGCCGCGGGACTGAGCACCTGATCGCACCAAGCGAGGATCCCGCCCTCTTGCTGTTCTTCATGTTCAGCATGGCGAATCCCGCCCACCATGCTGAACGTGAAGAACAGCAAGAGGAGGAAGAACAGGGCAGTGGCGGCACCTGCAGGAGGGACGGCGGCCACACCGATCTGTGCAGGAGCCGCAGCCACAAACTCTGTAACCGGACGGTGTGCAGACAACAAGAATGGTAAGATTCGCCTCTGGGCTAGACAGGATTAACCTGGCATGTATTGACTGAGAGCCACTGACAGCCCCTGGCACAGCTGGATGGGGAGCACAGTCCGACGAGGGGCACAGCTCTCTGGCTGGATGGGGAGCAAAGTCCTATGGGGGCACATGTCTATGGGAGGATGGGGGCACAGCTCTCTGGCTGGATGGGGAGCACATTCCTATGCGGGCACAGTCCGATGGGGGGGGGGGGGCACATCGCTCTGGCTGAATATGGAGCACTATCCTATGGGGGGCACATGTCTATGGGTGGATGGAGGGCACAGTCCTATATGGGGCACATGTCTATGGGTGGATGAAGGGGCACAGCTCTCTGGCTGGGTGGATGGATTGGCTAACATCAGCCCAAGCAGGACTCACTGAGCTGTCAATCAAGCTTGTTTGACGTCACAGCTTGATGCCATACAAATACTTACCATTTTAAAATCATTTGGATAAAAAAGTAATTTTCGGTTTCGGTTTCTGGCCAATGGTATCCTGAATTTTCGGTTTCGCCCTGAATTTTCATTTTGGTGCATCCTGAGCGTAATAATGTGTGGGATATGGGTGATGGTGTGAGGGAGGGGGGACTAAATACCTTTTGTCATTCCCTGGTGGTCCGGTGGGGATATCCGGTCTGCAGACCATGTATCTTGCGAGGAGTTTGCAAGGGGCGCTGTATTAAACATTTGTGTTAAATGCATCGTTCACCTCCTCCCAACGTGCACATATACAACTCAGTACACTTTCTACAAATCAGTAGTGCATAATCCTGTAAGGAATTGGAAGCCCTTGTTAAATGTTTTCTATGTAAGTGATTTCTGAATGTGATTTGTTTTTATGTATGTGATCTCACCCTCTTTGAATTCTATGGTTTTACACATCAGGAAATAATAACAATCATCTGTCCCATAGCAGGTCTTAAAATTAGGTAAATACAACCACAGGTTTAAAAAAACAAAAACAAAAAAAAACACAAACATGGCATACTACAATGTGTCATGTTTAATTTAACAAAAATAAGGCACAAATAAAGACGCTAAAAAACAAAGTACACCTTATGATTCAACAGTTTGTAGAACCACCTTTAGCAGCAATAACTTGAAAACATTTTCTGTATGACTTTATTTTCTTTTTTTAACCATTTTGTTGTAGATTTGCTGGTGTGGTTGGGATTATATATATATATATATATATATATATGCGCACTTTGACCCAAACATACATCTATACTTGAGAAATCAAATCAATGGGATTGTCTCACCTATTGGAGCACGGATGCAGTTAAGCCATTTAAATTCTGGCTTGATCTAGTTAAATGGTAATCTGGTAGTGCAGGAGGTGTGTATACCTGGTATCATTGTAAATACTTCTCTGCTGTGGGCTCTTTATATTAAGGAAACCAGTAATATAATGAGGCTGAAATAAACCTTGACTACTGACAAACACCATAGTCAGCAACTAGCTCTTCCCAGTGAGAAAACAGTTTACGTGTTATCTTACAATATTAAATACCTTCCACCAATTATAGATTCCTCGCTCATGTTCCATTATAACTGCTTGCTATGCACAAACAGTTATGCACATTCAATGTCGGCATTCATATTATGGATCTCACAAGTTCATCAGTGATCTTACCATTGATTTATAAGGAGTCAAATTGACATTTTGATCACGTGAATCAATAACCCATTTTATACTAGTCTTTTCAATGGCAGACTGGCATTGCTTAGTGTATCTATAATTGTTCCCATGTCCTTTTCATTTACTGTACACATGGCTTGTGGGTTCGTTATCCCAAAATGCATGGCTTTGCATTTATATGTAGTGAATATTATGTGCCACATGCCTGCAGTGTGACTGTTTGCTATGCCAAGTTTGGCATTTAAAGAATAGACCTCAGGTATATTTTCAATACTTAACACGGTGTATTATTATTATTGCCATTTATATAGCGCCAACAGATGGTGTAACAGAATGTATCAACGTTACCAAGATTGTACTTTAATATGTACTTACTCCAGGCCTTTGGCTGTGTAGTATATCACCATTAGACACAAGAAATACAACAGACGTATTGTGTAGGCTAATAACATTTACCCTGTAACCAGTATTGTTCTATTGAAGTCAATTATTGCAGAACATTGTGAAAACATAACTTCTTAAACTTATGCCTTTACTTCTACACAGCTCAATATAAAAATCAAGACTGGCCATTTTTTTCCATGAAGTGAAAGTCTTGGGTGTTGTAAGCTGCTCTTGGATCTATAAATAGCAATATTAATTTAAATCAAGAAAAACAAATTCTACTTGAACTCGTGCAGAAGTATAGTTTTGTTGGGACTTATCATTAACCAACAGTACTATTTTTTTTATTTTATATGATGCAACAGCTGTGTAGCATTACCAATTATATTAGGGCATTAAAAATGTAGGCACTACTAATGCTAAATATTGACTGCATCCCACTGTGTAATACATTGGAGATTTTTAAACCAGAGCCAGGCTTAGAAAACACATCTGCAAAAGACACCTGGACACTAACAGTAAATAGAAATATGTATACCTCTAAGTTATTAGTGGTATTTCCCATCCTGAAGGAGAATTGTATTGCACACCTCAACAAAATGTTAATATTTGTGAATTTATAAAAAAAAAAAATAAAACACATTGAATAGGAGTCTAATAAGCTATAGAGCAGAGTACCTGCGCACACCCCATAAAAGTGGTTTTCCCTTGTGAGAAACCAACTGAGATTTTTGTATTATACCACATTGTGATTCCATTCAGATCCCCCAGTTCAGTAAGAGTTGGTACATAGGTACAAAGTGATTCCTCATTGGAGTCCCTTTCTGGCTCTAGCCGTTTTCGGTTTATATGTGAGCATAATAGGAGAAAAGTGGCCTCATTTGTAAGAAGTGCAGAATTATTTAGCTTGTGACATTATGCACATCCAGTAATCTTCCCACTGGATTAAGAGGTACAGAGATATCTACTTGTATTTTCATTCATGGTGCATAAGTTGTGGGTTGTAATTGCCCATTGAAGAATTAAATATTGTTCTCTTTTCTTTCTACAAGACCCAGCTTGAAGACACATTTAAAGTATTAGTTGTACCGACATCTATATTCACAGTATTAATGCTATGTACAGCAATCAAAAATGTAGGTTTGCAAGTTTAATTCCCATCTGATTGTTTAGCCTGGCAGTGAGTACTGTCATTCTCATTATTCACATTTCCCCATTTTCCCCTCAGTTCTACTTCATCCCATATTTACTGAAAGTTTATTTAAAAGTCAAGATGAGATTTAATTCAAGGCAACAGAGATTCATTATCTGTGCAGTTTTTGCTTGAGAGGAGCTCATATGACATTCGTAGTAACATCTTTGAAATGGCTGAATAACTTGGGCTCATCGTGAGGTTTGCACATTGAGGAAAAACATGATAGGCACCAGACATGTAGGCTGGCATACAGTGAATGGTCCGGTTATACCTTTACAGGAAACATTTCATTAGTTTACAGACGTTAGCTTGCTTGCGTTAAAAAAAAAAAAAAAGTTGTTAGAGCAATAGGCTGGTAGAACACCACAGAATGTATTTTTAACCCAGCAGCATTGCCGCTAAGAAATTGAAGTTTATATATGGCATATGGTGCGGCCAGAAAAATATTTTGTTATTTTAATTTGAAAAAAAAAGTGGCAACTAGCATCAATGTTCACCAATAATGGCCTAAACATTGTTCAAAAACAAGAGGATACTGAAGACTTGAGGGGAAGTCACACCTGTACAATGCCTGATGTGAATGTTACCAGAATGTAGTGGACTATGCAATTTGTTGTCTGATCAAAATGTATGAGTAAAACTTGAGCTAATTACACTGTGATACTCATCTTATATTTGTATCTTGCACAAGGGACATGACATAAAAGGGGGAAGACACTCTGGCTGCAGTTTAAAGAGGATTTATAAATCGATATGTAACTTTTATACGTTCTGAAAAAACCATCCATCCCAAAAGGGTGGCAATGTAGGGTACATTATGTTGCAATGTAGTTTTTAGCCCTCAAGCCCTGCGAGACACAAATTGCATAATTACAGAAATAGATAAAAATGTAAATCCATAGGAATCTAAACATTAGAAAAGAAATATACAGTGCAGTTAACCATCTATATACGCAGTTCTTGCTCATTCAATGGCAAGAACTGCATATAGTCTGATTCCATTACAATGTTGCAGCTTGCATATAGCAAACCACCTGTAACTGTTCCAAGTGATATGTGAACAAAATACATCATGTAACAGATATCCAATGTTGGTTCTGAAAGAAAATTATAACTTTTAATGTTAAGCATTGTACAAATCACTTTTATTGGTTAAGACAATTTTCTCACAAAAAGTTAAAACCAAGAAAAAATATATATATATATACTTTCACAAACACACGAAATACAGTGTGTCCAAATGTCAGATATAACCATAATAAAAGCAAGGCATCAAAAATGCCAAATGCATCACATTTTTTACATTTGATTCAACGCACAGCTTTGCAGCCATTAAGTACAATATACACAATCATAATGAACAATAAAAAACGCAGGACAGACATGCAGAAAAGGCCAGTGCTAAAGAAAGAAAAGGAGAAAAAAAACGTTGACAATACGAGACAAGAAGTATTGGATGAGTGACAATAACAAACAGCATGTGTCAAAACAGTTAATGATTAGGAGAATAGTGGTCTTTGGCGTTAGACAGCATACATTACATGTAGGTTTTTTGGTTTTGTCTTTTAAACTAAAAACCTTTGCTAAATAAATGTACACATTTTCTAAACGCCAGTGCATTATACAAGATCTAGACATATGACTATTTGAAAATTACAAATGTATTATTTACCCTCCAGTTGAGACATGGTTACAGGCCTAGAGCCTGGTGACTGACCAAAAGTACAAACCCGCAACTTACATATGCGCTCTTCATTTTCCACTGCGACTTACATATAGGCTATATCGCCTCTGATTACAGGACATTGCTTGGTAGTGACAGTGTCAAATCTCATCACAAGGACAAAAGTCTACTTCAAAGGCTCAAGATGTCTTATTTGGGCAACCTTGTAAATATTGAGACCTCATTAATCACAAACATTAAGATTGACAATGACTAGTGCTATGGCCATACATGAAGCCATTTAGCAGCAAGAGCCATACCAAATATATACAAAAGAATATTAGATCTTGATAGCACTAGTAATGCTACATTACAATTTACCCCAATGTGATTATAGTGTCACTGGGTGTCATATCCACAATAAGTAATCCTAGTGGTAGTTAAAGGTAGACACAAATTAATGGGATACTATAGTCACCAAAAGAACTTTGGTCTATGTCCCTGCAGTGTTGCTGATCAATTCTCTGCTATTTAGGAGTCAAATCACGGTATACGCAATCCTAGTAACACCACCCTGCATGTGACCTACAATCTTCCTAAACACTTCATGGAGAAAAAGATCTAATGTTTAAACTTTATTACAATGTTTTATTTGTATTTCTCCTATTCTTAACAGCCTGCTAGAACCTGCAGGAGCCTCTCGTGTGTGATTAAAAGTCAATTTACAGAGCAGGAGATACAAACTTCAAAGGTAAGTTAACATCTGATCAAAATTGAAATCAGTTCTTTATGCAGGTTGTGTGCATCACAGCCAGGGGACGTGTGGCTAGGGCTACCTAAACAAAAAGTGAGTTAACTCCTGAATAGTAGATACTTGAGCAGTGAGATTTCAGGGGCATGACCTATACACCAAAACAGCTCCATTAACTTAAAGCTGTTTGATACCTACAATATCTTTAAGTGGAGTACATCCAGGATTTTCCAAACCGATGAGTGCGGATTAATAGAACAATTTGACTATGACAACCCCATTATTTTTCCACAGATGCTGGAGAGATCAGAGGAAAAGCAGATGTACTTCATATACAAATCTAACGCCAGAAACAGTATTTAAGCAATTTCACACAAAGCAAAATGTAAAGTATCAGACATGATACAAAAAAATGCTCTAAACCATCCAACAAAACCTGTGTTGGCATGGAAAACTCATGAAATTAAAAGTTGAAGTCACAGCAGAAAAAAAACCATGGATAAAAATAGGTGGCAAAGCAGATGGGTAGCAGATAAGGTATTAGGATCAAGATGTCCACTACTTTGTACAAATAGATACACTCGCACACACACTTATTCAAATACACATTCAAAACACTAATGCAAACCCCATGCACACATCAAAGGACCATATTCATATACTAACAAAAAATGTACCATTGGCAAATACAAAAACCAGCAACTTGACACTATCTGAAGAATTATGGGCATACAACTACAAAAATCACAGTCTTAAGACATGTTGTATATTACTACCTCCTCTAAACCACCTGGGAGGTAGTGGAGGGATATGACTGGGTAAAACAATGTCAAATCTTATACTGTGTTTTAATCGATGGATGATGTGACCAAAAGTAAAAACTAAATATTTGCCTTTGGGAAAAACGATTTCTGGAAATTAATTTTGAAATTAGGGCTCTACCCTTTTCTTGAGACAAACATACTTGATTATACATATATGGCTTGGTAAAGCTAGTCTGTACAGAAGATGACAGCTTGGCACCTAAACTGCAAAGACATGGTCCCATGTGTTTGATTTTAAAACAAGATATTATATAATACTTATCTGAATAAATTGTTGACATGCATAGTTTTATGGAAAAAAACAAAACATGAGAAAATAAAAATTGACATCTTTTTGTGTTAAAACTTAAATGGGAATGTTGAAAAGAAAATGTAAGGCTCTATACCAAGAAATAAAAAATAAAAAAAAGATAAGACACTGAATATATATTTGGATATTCCCTGGTTTTGGATATGAAAATACTGATGGGACCGGTTAAATGTCAAAACAAACCTTTCAGATCAAATTGTAAAAATATCAAATTTATAAACCTCTTGGGAAACAATTAGAGCACCAATTTAGAAAAATAGATCTTTAGAATGTAATAACTAGATGCATTTTTTTTTTAAATTAAAAAGTCTATCTTTTCCCTCTTTTGTTTCCCGCTGGAGGCTTCTTAAGCTGAAGCAGCTGTCCTGTCCCAAACCCCGTAGATGAGGGGTTTGATACGCCGAAGGTTAAACCAGCTGATGCATTGATGCCAGGATTGCTGAAGTTAAATCCAGATGTAGATGAACTGCCAAAGCCTTAAAGGGATAAAATAAAATGTGACACCATTAATTTGAGTTATAAAAGTTTATACTGAAATTACTATACCTTCAGCTATACCTAAAACTCCGTAACCACATGCTATCGATTAACCTACACAGGAATGTGGCGTGTGTAATGTTTGTGCCCAAAGGTTTAGTGCCAAGAGTTAAGGGATAACAAAAGGTATTCTACCTAGAAAATATGTCCTGTTTAAGATTTTCTAAATCTATAAAATACTGGCAGCACAGCTTGTATTGGGTTTTGGTGCTGTGCAGCAACACATTTGGCTCCCATTTGCTTTCACATTGTTTAAAGGGACACTATAGACACCAAAACAACTAGCTTATTGGAGCTTTTTTGTATATAGATCATGACTGAATTTTCTCAATTCTCAGTCATTATGGAGTTAAAATCACTTTTGTTAATGTTCATGCTGCCCCAGCCACAGCTTCCCTTGCTGTGGCTGACAGCCTGCATGAAAACAAATTGGTTTTATTTTCAATCAGATGTAACTTTAGAAGGTTTTTATCCCCTGCTCTATAAATTTTACTTTACATACAGGGGGTCCTGCAGGATCTAGCAAGCTATTAACAGAGGAGGAGATAAATTCTATATTAAACAGAATTTGAAGTAAAGATTAAACATTAGATGACTCTTAACAGGAATTGTTTAGGAAGGCTGTGTAAATCACATGCAGGGAGGTGTGCCTTAGGCTGCATAAACAAAGTGATTTAACTCCAAAATGCCAGAGAATTGAGCAGTGAGACGACATAGGCATGACCTATACACAAAAACTGCTTCTTTAAGCTAAATGGGTTTTATTGACTATAATGACCCTCTAACTCAGCCTTTTCATAAATTAAACTATAAGCACATAGGAAAATAGCCATGTAGGGTTTATGGAATACACAAAGCACAGTGCTGTGGGAAGGAATAGAACAGGTTTCAAACACAGTAAAGGAATGTGAGGGTCATTTCAAGCATGAAGTGACAAACCATTTTAGGGTTACTGAGAATTCCATAGACCTCTTCTAATGGTAGATGATTAGAAGAGATAGAGGGGTTTTCTTGTTTCAGAAATATTTCACAAGACATGTGAACGAGATTAGAAAACTTAAATTAGTTTCAGCTACCTTAAGGTGAAAGTATGAACCCAACTGCATGAAATGAAATAATGTACAAGCTGTGAATCTAACAAATAACAAAATGTCAAAAGGTAATCACAAATCAATGGCCACTTATGCAAAGGAGATTTATGGCACGAACTGCAAAGCTTTTCAAATATATAAAAGATTTATATTACATGCAGATCATTTTAGACTAAGTGTTTATGATCAACCATATGGATTGTTTTCTGTATATTGATCCCAGAATTCCTCATATGCCCTAAAAGTGTCATTATAAACAGTACAAAGACGTATCAAAGGGAATAAGCCAGATTTGAAACTTGATAAGAAAAGAACAAATTCTCTGAATTTGTAAGAGTGCACACACATAAAACCAAATATTACAGTGAGCACAGCTCTCATAACTGCTTGCAAAGCCTCAAACATTTATATTCATGACACTTTTTCAATCATTAAAACTCAATATAAAAATAAGCAATATGTTTAAATTATGAAAAATGGCTCAATTGCCCTGTTTTAACTCATCGTAAATTTAAAATAAGACAGTATAGTCACAGTACATTGAAGCCAACATTGAAAATGAGTGAATCCAGTGCAAATCAGAATGAGGTAATGAATACAGTGGAGGATAAGATTCTTGCACAGAGGAGAAAAGTGGGGTAAGAGTGAAGGAGTCTCAAGGCTCTAGGACCTAATGAAAGACTGACCCACAGCGTATGTAGGTACTGTGATAGTGTAAGTCAGCATCGAGTGCACTGGAGGCAAAGGAAGTGAAAAACATGCAATGGACAAAAGGGGGCAAGCACAGTACACTGCCGTTTTAACTTCAGTCCTCCCATATAATAGACTGCTCATTTTGTTCATAATTGCTAAACCCTTTGCATTTAACACTGTATACATGGAGTAGATTTTTTTTAGGTTTAAAAACTGCCAAATGAACATGGCACAGGGAGTTGGCTAAACAGGTTCCACCCATCAAGTAACTAATATAAAATGTGTCCCCTTCCTCATGGTACAGGGTCTGCAGTATATTACACATCAACAGAAGTCCACTACTATGTAGCAGAGATGTACAGTTTTAGTCTAGAAACCTTGCTGTCTGTGTGTAAGCATTATTCTTCCAAACTTTTTATATATGCATTTATGACAATCTACATAAAATGCCTGCAAGTTGCTTACAAATACTTCTCTTTTCAGATTTATTTTACCATTTGAAAGCATGTCTACAGTAGTTGTGAGAACTACATTTAATTTTATATACACATCACAGCTTAACCTGCTGGATGTGTTCTTGTTGAAAGTACCAAGGGGGGTGGTGAGGGGTGTCTTCCTAATTTAAAAAGGAATGCATCAAATGTAGAACAAAGCATTTTGCTGTCCCTTTAAAGATAATTCCTTTCCCAAATCCATCTGACAGCTGGAGATATTTGAAAATAGACAGAGTAAGGGAAATCAGAAAGACACAGATTCATGCTAGTAAACATGGCATTGGAATAGGCTTTTGCTTAGTAAAACAGCTCAATTACAGAGTTGCCCCACAATATATACAATGCTTAAATAAATTGTTTTAGAAGAGAATTTCTTAATATCTTTTCAAACACTTAAATAATCACCCTTTTAAAAAACGGTTCCACACTTGGGAAGCTGCCCTAATTGTCCCCTATGGAACATTTTTTATCATATTAATTGGAAATATGACAGAGAAAGAGTTAATAAAATTTTTAATCATTTATGGTGTATGACTATATTTAGTTGCATCCAAGAACTTGCATTGTGTTCGCATTAAGTTGCGCATGAGGATTTAAATATATGAGGATTCTGCTCAAAGGAATATTTGTGAACTCTACAGATTGATACGGGACTGGTTTATTCTGTATTAAAAGGAAACCATCACTTCACTGGAAATAATACTGCAATAAAGTATTTAAAATGAGACAATTGGGTTAACTTTCTCATGTGATACTCTGACTTATGCTTTGATTTATTTTCAATGTACATTAAAGATTTCGTAATTGACACCAAAAACAATTGAGTCCTGGCAGAGTAATAGAATGGGGCAGCAATCAAAGCTTATAATGCTGACTGACAGGAAGCCAAGATGGAGGCATTCTGTTGCAGGGTAAAGGTAATACAGGAGTGTGGATTCCTACATTTAATTTTATTTTCAAACCTCATACACAATTCTATATATACAGGAAAAGTAAACATAAAAAATCCCAGAAAGTAACCGGTCCACTTTCACAGTGGTTTGTAGGCAGAAATGCCTTCTAGATGAACGTTAGCGAGTTACACATATCCTACTACAAACACTGTTATAAGGATACCCCCCAGATTCCCTTTGTATAGTAGCCAATTGGTTTGATCTAATCAATACAAACCTGCGCTCAAGCTTCCCGACGGCTTATTTGCGGTTCCAAAGCCAAATGTGGGAGCCCCAGAGGTGTTGCTTCCAAAAGCAGAACTACTTGCAAATCCTAGTGGGACAGTATCAGATAAAAATATATGTAACAAAACAAGCAAAATAAGTTCAGTTCAAATAAAATGCAATTTAGTAACCTAACCTGTAATATAGATATCTGCAACATAGTTACTATCGGTTTTAAGAGAAATTCCACTCATCCTACGTGATAAGTAGAATTGCTCTTTAATGATAAATTACAAAATCACTGTTTTGCAAAATGACATCAGTATGGATGGATCCCACAGACCAGAAGGAGGGGCTCCATTGAAACGCCTCCTGGTGTGGGAGCTAAAACAGCTATTTGGGCGAGAACCTTATACATTTATTTTTTTAATTTTATCTACATGGTTTTACAACAACTTCTCTTTTAATCTTTTTAACTTTGTAATTTGAGGTCTTTAGATGTAGAGGGGTACAGGTAAACTGAAAACAGGCAGAAAACAATGGAAAATATGATTGAGCATTGATAAACGCAAGGTAATACGTGAAAAGTAAAAAGGCAATAATGAAACCAATGACAAACTATGCCTACGGGCTAAACAAATGTGTGTAGAAGAAATATTTTGTGGTAGTATAAGAGCATATATGTCAATAAGCAGTTGCAAAAGCAAACAAAATATTAGACGAGAAAAAGGGGGAATAGATGCAAGAGCGGAGGATTATTTTGCTGCTATTTAAAGCACTAGACAAACTTCAGAACAGAACAAAGGAAACACTCATTACACAAATTGAGAAATAAGATGGACTAGTTTGTTATTTTAGTAAGAGCAGTTCAATCTTAATCCACAGATGGTCCCATGAATGCTACATAGGTCTAGAATGCCGTACTATGGTGGCCGTGATTAAATGGTCCAAGATGCATTTTAGGAAGTGTAAGGAACACTGTTTTAAACAAATGCTTCCTAAAGGAAAAGAGTTTAGAAACCGCTATCAAAACATAATACACGGTAAGCCATCTTCTAAATCAAAAGAGCACCAAGTGTTTCTATTTTAGAACACTAAACAATTCATGCCGAGAATATTCTGTAAAAGGTGGTAAATTCAGATGTTATTCCTTGCTGCCAATGGGAAAATGCTTTGGGGAAATTAGCCAATAATAAGGCTCACTGGACATACTGCAAGTCAAAGAACAAAAGTAGTATACATTATTTCTTTTAAAAAAAAAAAATTAAAAAAAATTGTATTGTTGCTTTAACTGCTTTAAAACCTGTTCTGTTGCTCTAAAGCAGGGGTTCTCAATCCAGTCCTCAAGGACCCCCTACAAGTCCAGGATTTAGGGATTACCTGGGTGTGCCTAAGGTGTTTAGAAAAAGAGGAAAAAATCTTGGACTCTTTTTTCCTCTTTTTCTAAACACCTTAGACACACCCAGGTAATTCCTAAATCCTGGGCTAGTAGGGGTCCTTGAGGACTGGGTTGAGAACCCCTGCTCTAAAGGATTCCAGTTCGATAGCACAGTCAAATGAAAGAGTGCAACTGACTCAAACACAACTTAAACAAAAAATACAGTTTCCACAGATAACGAGGGTTTAATTTTGTCAAATTTTTACTTTATTGGCATTCAAGTTATTAAAAGAATAAAAAAATCTTAAGGATCTAGAGATTTTTACCATTAAAAGGGACACTACAGGAACCCAGGCTGGGTGCCTTGTCCCCTTAACCCTGCAGCTAAACACATTGCAATTTTAGGTAAACTGCAATGTTTACATTGCAGAGACGAGACCGCCACTAGAGCTGCTTCCAGTTTAGCTCTGTGAAACGACACTGGACATCACGCATTGCATGAGGACACCCAGCGTCTGGAAAAACCTTATAGGAAAGCACTGATTCAATGCTTTCCTATGGGAAGGCCAAATGGGTGTGCGGCACTCGCATGCACATTAGGTTTCCCCCCCTCTATTCTCAGAGTAGCCAAGGAGCCAACGCTGATGTTTAACACTTTAAATGACAAATGGCGGAGAGGGGTTGCTTAGAGGCAGAGAGAGAAACACTAAAGTGTTGTGAATACAGCTTTGTATTCACAACACTGTAGCGTTCATTTAATTCCCCAAACTATTTATATAGTTAATTGATCAGCACCATTTTATTAAAAATAAATAAATCTAATTTTCGGGTTGTATTTTGAGAACTGAAGTCTATTTCGCCTCTGATCTTAATGCCACTTCAGGGCTGAAAAAAATAAATAAATCTGATAAATCTACAACAGTGACTACATACAGCATTTTAGTAACCTTACTAAAATTTAAAGTCAACCATGAACTAAATTTTGTGGCACAAAGTATTTTCATGTTAGAAAGTCCCATCAAACCATGTTAACGTTAGCCTTATGCCGCGGTCTCTCTCTTCCAAGAGGAAGTGGTTAAAAAAAAAAATAAAAATAAAAAATACAGGTGTACATTCACCAGAAACCATTTTGTGCCTCCTGTAAGCATTATATAGCATCTGGGTACATACACCACAAGTCTAGAAGTCTGTAGTGTATATTAAGTGTGCAAACCGTTTTCATGTTTACTCATTAACGAAATTACAAGCATCAGGTCTACTTTGCATTCTCCATAGAAAATGAATAGTTGAACTACATATCAAATAGTTTGAGGTAAGTACAGCAATCCCACTAAAACCCAATGGGAGGACAAGGATTAACTAAAAGGTAATATCCACTTCATGGACTACAGATGAGCTACAAACCTTACCGAATTGTAGCACACAATATATAGAATATGGTTTGTTTTTCCCCCACTTTTTTGCATTCTTTGTGATCAAAGAATATTTTGACAAATGCCAGAAACATTCAGCCAACCAATGAAAGCTGAAAACCTAAAATATTTTTCCGCCTTTCTTCCAAATTCAATTCACAGTTCGATAAATGGGTTAAATTATACACAAGTTGTGGATACTGTTCTATAACGATAACTTAAAGTGCGATCTCAAAAGCGCAATCCAAAAACTAAAAGTGCTAAACAAAAATCAAAAAAAATCATTCAAACCAGAAAGTGGGTATGAAACTTACATATACATAGAGTCAGAATAACACCCATGTTCTGCTGGGTGAGGGTTATACACAAGATACTTTTAGGATATCTAGTAAATGGATCCTCATTCAAGTAAAGGGGCTTGAGTAGTGCCCAATTCCTTGATTTTGTTGCACACTTCTGGGTTGCAACATTATATTCTCAGAGGATGAACACGCTT
Organism: Pelobates cultripes; assembly: GCA_933207985.1. Taxonomy (NCBI): domain Eukaryota; kingdom Metazoa; phylum Chordata; class Amphibia; order Anura; family Pelobatidae; genus Pelobates; species Pelobates cultripes. The sequence goes on from OW240912.1 coordinate 378,248,251, forward strand.
AAGTAACTGGATTTAGGATTAATATACCATATAGAGGGCATTTTTATCATTCTAAAGGACGATTGTGCTTGAAGATAATTGTCCACGTATTATGCAAGGTACCTGTGGGTGAGGTTTATAGGAAAGTAAGTGGTCTAACTCCAGATTACAAAACGCTATTAATGCATTGGTGTAAACAGATTTTACAGTTAACAGTAACACACAAGACAAACTTAAAGATGCAAAAAAGTTAAATAAATGACAGGACTTGCTGCAGAAATAAATTTACAAGAACAACCCTAGTTGGCCTTGCTTTCGTCTGGTTAAGTGTTCTGTGATGGCGTTATAATTTAAATTATGGTCCATGACCATAAAATTCACAAATCATAATGGAAGCCCCTTCTCTCCCCGTCTGCAATATAATGTAGACTTTCTGAAGGAACAAATATGACTTATAAAGCGCCAACAAATTCCACAGCACTGTACAACGGGTGCAGGTTTCTTGAACTCTATACAACTACTAGAACACATCTAAAGTACTCTTTCAGAAAACACATACTTCTCTAAATATAGCAATTTAGTGATTGATTTTATGCAGGTTTTATTTTTCTTATTTTAGGATTTATTCATGTTCATAGATCTAATTTAGGTTTTACAAAAGAAAGCAATTCAAAGCTTCTACATATTAATGCAATCCTGGTTTTAATAAGGAATATCCTACAGTGATAATGACTGGTATAACCGATAGGTGAAAGGTAAAAAGGATATCAGGCTGTACATGTAAGCAGACAGCACACACGTGAATTAGCTAAGCAGGAATGCAGGCAATAGGAGACATAATGAAAAATTATGTGACTGCATTAAACTTAAGGAATGTAACAATGTTCAAAATACCCCATTTAAAAATGAATAATTTATATGTATACCTTTATGACAAGTGGTTGGACAAACATGACATATGTAGCATAAAATATTATAAAAGGGACACTCCAGGCTGGAGTTAAGTCCTTTTCTATGCGTGTATATAAAATAAAATTGCACGTGAAGTTCCTTTGTTTACTAATTTGTCTTGCAGCTTCTGCATTGAGCACTCCTTAAACTAGAAAAGAACTCTGCAAATTACAATGCTTACAAAAGATTTGCACCAAGTGCAAAGAAACCCTTGTGGCTATAAAAAGGGGGAAAAAATATATAAATTACCCTGTATAAATAGGAAGTGTGAAGACTCCGCAATGTCTTCTAAACCATAGAACAATATAAAAAATGCACAACCTAAAAATATAAAAAGCAAAGGGAGACCGCAATAGTGTAGATAAAACACTAAAAATAAAAATTAAAAGTAAACTAAAATACACTCACAAACGTAGAGATAAAAAAGCAGAGTATAGAGAATCTCTTCAAGTGCTTGTTCTCTTCTATCCCAGAATGGAAGTTTGGGACAGGAACAAAACATGGTGTATAACTGTATGTGTAAAAGAATAACTTTATTTGGATACACTTACAGAATAAAAGTGGTAGAAAGGCTCATCAAATCCGTCGTCTTCCCAGTCAGGTATTATTGCCACATGCCCCTGACAAAGTCATTAAGACGAAACGCGTAGGGTGGCTGGATTACTACTATTTGATTGTTTTTTGTTTTTTTACTGTGGACTTTTTTCCATCTACCTCTTCTTCCAATTCTGATGGTTACTCTTTTTTCCTGACTGGGAAGACGTTGAGGGATTTGATGAGCCTTTCTACCACTTTTATTTTGTAAGTGTATCCAAATAAAGTTATTCTTTTACACAGTTATAAACTATGTTTTGTTCCTGTCCCAAACTTCCATTCTGGGATAGAAGAGAACAAGCACTTGAAGAGATTCTCTATACCCTGCCTTTTTATCTCTACGTTTTTGAGTGTATTTTAGTTTATTTTTTATTTTTAGTGTTTTATCTACACTGTTGCGGTCTCCCTTTGCTTTTTATATTTTTAGGTTGTGCATTTTTTATATTGTTTTAAATTACAATGCTTGCTGAATTTTTTTAAAAGCACTGCGGTGCTTTTCAATGGAAAAGCCCAGCTGAGCATGGTCTTATCAAAACACAAACCACCACTAGAAAGCATAGCCAAAGTTAACCTAACCATCATGCATAATTTGTAGGTGTGTTTAGCACGCCTTTAAGGGGTCATATCAGCTTTGCACATTTTTTCCTTTTCAAGTTTGTTTCTGCTATCAGAGTACAAAGACCAATTACCTCTTTCCTCCAGTGGCAAGCATGAAGGGAGTCTGCAAATCAGATTCTAATATCTTAATATCTTTCCCAAAAGGCTACTTTGTAATTTGTGCTGCTGGCATCACATTTTCCTACATATTTCTTCCAAGTCCAGAGATTTTGAAGTTTGTAGCACAGTTCCAAACACTACATATCTTAGTATGCATAATGCATTACTTTTATTATTTAATTTTTTATTTAGGTCACTAATCACCAGAAAAAACTACAACTTATTACACTCCGTCCCAGCAGTCACTTTTTTCCAGAGAAAAGGCAGTGTTTAAATTACAGGATACCTCCATTGGCCACGCCTCAGTTACTAGAGGTGCTTCCTGGGCCAGTGCTGCACACTATATCAACCCTCTGCATGAAGACACTAAACATTCCTCAGAGATGCAATTATTCAATACATCTCCGAGAGGTTGATTGGCCAGAGCTCTGTTTGGCTTGTGCTGGCTCTGCTCCTGATCTGCCTCCTTGATAAGCTCAGCCAACCCAAAGCTTTGTGATTGGCTTTGATCACCACTTCTGATGTCATCCAAGCAAGCAGATCAGGGGGAGACCCACAGCAGACTGGAATAAAGGTAAAATTTTACTATACTTAAGGGGACGGTCAGAGTGCTTTTACCACTATAGGGTCAGGAATAAATGTTGGTGTTCCTGATCTTATAGTGCTCCTTTAAACTATACTCCTGTTTGGGAAAGGTTTTTGTTAAGTCAAAATGGAGGTGGCTCAATACATCATATGCAATATAGAATATTTAAAAAAAAAACAAAAAAAAACACTACAACACCATGATGCCTTTGCTATGTAGTTGGAGAAATCACACAAAGTATATTTCTGGAGTAAAATAGGAAACTTTCAAAGATGCAAGGAACAAAAGGGTTTATAAAGAACAATTCTCCAAGACCACAAAAACAACTCTGTATAACTAAATTTAATGTAACCGACACACTGCACATATTAACGCCTGGAGTGCCCCTTTAAGAAGATTGAACCACTTCAAACAGTACTATATTTGTTTTATTTCGATTTTTAGACTTATTGGATGTCCAATATATATTTATACAATAAATTAGAATGTAGAAAATGTACCTCCAAGGCTTGAAGACCCCAAACCACTTGGCTGCTGCAAGGCAGTGTTCATGGCTGAGCCGAAGGGAGTTCCAAAACTAACTCCCAGAGGTGGCCGTGGCCCTAATATGAAAATAAAGTAAAAAATAAAAAGGAAACAAACCAAACAAAAAAAAAAAATAATAAAATACTTTCCTTACTCTCTGCAAAACATAAAAGAAACCCTTAAGACAGAAATGAGTTAATAGCATTTATGAGGAATCATTACGGGCCGGTATCCAAATGTCCCAAGTAAGTTTGAATACTCATGTTACAGATATTTAAAATATAAAGGTTATATAAATTGAAATTGTATCTGCAATCATTTGATGTAAATGTGTTTTAGAAAACTGAATCTAAGTAGATAAAAAACAAGACAATAGTGCATTTTGTATTCAATTTATTGATCAATTTTCAGCAAGTCAAATGGTAACATGACAATTCAAATGTGTTCACACAAAGTGATGGCTGGGAATCTGGAAGCACCCTGAAAAATGGCATGAAAAAAAGAAGAAAAGAAAAATCACAAGTATCATTTCTTTCCTTGGGCCAGTGCTTGAGAGACATTACCATACGGATTACCGCACGGAACCAGTCAAGGAAGAATCTGTAAAATTAATTCACTTCAGCTTGGAATTGCATTGATGCAACAGGAATGTGGAAGTGACCAATGTTGCAGCCATCTAAACATTTACAGTGTGAATGTACAGTGTATAAGATGAAATACTATGAAAGAAGAACTACAATCAAATGTAAAATGAGAAGAAATTCAAGATTTTGGCCCTGCCAAGGCCAAAAAGGCAGATGTGTAAAAAATGTAGACAATTGTGCCACACATTATATGAGCAGCGTTTACAAAAAGGAAAAACAGGATCGGCCTATAAGTCGCGCTGCAGTTCTGCTGGCACACAGATGGCTCATCAAGATTGCATATGATAATACACAACTGGCAAGCCAGAACTTAGTCACCACTATATTAGCAGAATGCATTGACTGGTATACATGCTCCACTACAAAGGCTGATGGGCTACCATCCTGAGAAAATAAAGCCCCATAAATACAGTGCAGTGCAGCTCTGGCATAGTGTCAAGACACTATAGTAATATGGTGGATAACGAGGTACACTCGCAATGTGAAAATACACCAGAAACCTATAAAAAATTGAGCTTAGTCTTCGAACACATCTGATTAGTGGGGCTCTCATATTTGCATTGAATATACACACAAATTAAATTATCAGTGTTTGGCAGAATAGAGTGCTCACAAATGTGATGTCCACGAAATTTGAAAGCTTATGAAAATTAACCAGGTCATAAATGAAATTATGTTAAAAAATAAAAATAAAAAAAAGTGGATACCTTTTGAACCCACAAAGAATGTACTTAAGGGGGTTTTCAAGTCTTATAGTATACTTGAAGGGGCATTGAGACAATTTTCCAAAAGAAGGATTTGTCATCAAGTGAATATCCTCTACATAACACGGACCCTTGTCCAAAACAAAGTAGAAGAACCACTAAATATAGAAGGCTTCTGATATTTAGACACTTTAAAACATTCTTAATGCAACAATTAAAGTGACACTATAGTCACCAAAACAATTTTAGCTGAATGAAGCAGTTTGTGTATAGATCATGCCCCTGCAGTCTCGCTGCTCAATTCTCTGCTGTTTAGGAGTTAAATCACTTTTGTTTCTGTTTATGCAGCCCTAGCCACACCTTTCCTGTGGCAGTGAAAGTCAAATGCAGGGAGGAGAGTCCAGGGCTGCATAAACAAAGTGATTTAACTCCCAATTGACAGAAGTGAGCAGTGAGACTGCAGGGACATGATCTATGCACCAAAACAGCTTCATTAAGCTAAAGTTGTTTTGGTGACTGTAGTGTCCCTTTAAGGAACCATAATAAATAAAACAATTTTAATCAAGAAAGCAATTTTAATAATCAAAAGCAATAATGAATTTACTTGTCTTAAAGACAACTTTTCAGAGTAATTAGTGAAGAAAAGTTTCAAATCAGCACCTTCAACTTTAATATATAAAAACACAAGAGGGCAAATCTCCTTTAAAGTCATCTTGATTTCAATATTAAATATCAAATTGCACACAAAAAAATAATCTGTAACAATACCAAGTCTGACTTGCTTCTACACCAAACATTTTTGCATTTTGTACCTATGAATGCAGAGTAGCAAATATCGTTTACAATTGTTTTAGTTCTTTGTAAATTTATCTGACATCCTCTATATGCTTAAAGAAAAACAAAACAGCTATTCAGGCGCTTATATTGTAATATAGCTATTAAATATGTAGCATAATTCATACACACGTGTGTTTGGAATTACGCTTCTGTGGTTAGGAAAGTATTTTAAGGGTTAAGGGATAACCAGGAATTCATTGGAAAGAACATTGTTATTAGAAATAATCAGCATGGGTTTATGAAACAAGTCATGTCAAACTGACCTACTTGTATTCTAAGAAGAAGTATAGATCAGAATCTAGAAAGTTGTCTAGATGAAAATTTTTGGCATAAAAGTAGAGTACAACAGAGTTGTCATTAATGGTAAATTTTCAAGCTGGAAAAAAGTGGTAAATGCGGCCCCTCAAAGTTTGTTCTGGCACCTCTTCTATTTAACTTCATAATAGATCTTTAACCCGTTAATGCTGTTACGGCGTTCTATGCCATCCCGCATTAAGTGGGCTTTAAAGCTGTTGCGGCGGCATAGGACGATGTAACGGCTTTGAGCCCCTGGAGGTCCGCGGTACTCACCTCCGCCGCGATCCTCTTCTGGAGGGCTGCCTGACAGCCCAGGCAGCCCTCCCCTGGCAAATCAGGCCCCGGGGGGCCATGTGATCACTCTCAAAGAGCGATCAGATGGGCCCCCTATAGCTGGCTGTGGAACTGCCAGTAGGGGGCTGTCTGAAATGTCAGACAGTCCCCCTGCTGGTGGGAAAGTAATAAAAAAAAAAAAATCTTAGACAGGTTTTAAAGTAAAATAGAAATATGTATGTATATATAAATATATATAGTATATATGTAACGTCATACAAAGTGTATTTTAATATTAATGTAAGTACATATATTAGTATTAAAATACACTTAGAATGACGTTATATATAATAGATATATACACATTATATATACACGTATAATTACAATAAAATATTGAAACAATTTAATATAAATTATATATTCATATGCAATTTCATTCTAACTGTATTTTGTTAATATATTGATAACAAAATGCTTAGAAAGACATTCTATATATCTATATATAATATATACACATATTACATAAAAGATTATATTAGTATACACGTAGAATTTAAATACCTATAAATGCATATATATTAAAATTCTACATGTATATTTAAGAAATCTTTTAACATAATTATGTGATTTTATTAATTAAAATTTGATTGACATGCCTGACAACAGGGAGGAAGTGCAGAGAATTTAATTTGCAAGCACTATATTTGACCCTGTAACACTCCAAGACACCATAAAACCTGTACATAGGGGGTACTGTTTTACTCGGGAGACTTGGCTGAACTCAAATATTAGTGTTTCAAATTGGTAAAATGTATTACGATGATATTTTAAGTAAAAGTGACTTTTTTGCATTTTTTACAAACAAACGGCACTTTTGTGGACTATATTATTGTTTTACTGTTTTAAAACACTAATATTTGTGTTCAGTGAAGTCTCCCAAGAATAACAGTAACCCCCATGTACAGGTTTTATGGTGTTTTGGAACGTTAGAGAGTCACATAAGGCTTGCATTTCATTTTTTTTACATTGAAATTCGCCAGATTGGTTATGTTGTCTATGAGAGCGTATGGTAGCCCAGGAATGAGAATTACCGTACCTCCATTTGCAAAAGTAGACCACCCAAGGTATTGCAAGTGGGGTATGTCCAGTCTTTCTTAGTAGCCACAAACACTGGCCAAATATTAGTTTTTTGCTTTTTTCACACAAAAACAAATATGAAAGCTAACTTTGGCCAGTGTTTGTGACTAAGTGGCTACTAAAAAAAGACTAAACATACCCCACTTTCAATACCATGGGTTGTCTACTTTTTCAAATTATATGCCATTATGGGGGTAATTCTCATTCCTGGGCTACCACACCGTCTCAAAGGTAACATTACTAATCTGGCAAATTTCAATTTGAAAATGAAACGTTCTATATTTGACCCTGTAACTTTCCAAAACACCATAAAACCTGTTAATGGGGGGTACTGTTGTACTTGTGAGACATCGCTGATTACAAATATGTGCATTTTTTTGCAGTAAAACTTAACAGTATTATGACATTCACAGCTAAAATGTCAGACGGAAATCCAATTTTTTTTTAATTTTTATTCATAATAAATTATGTTCCATATATGAATAGTTAATGATAAATTAAAGCCCTGTTTCTCCTGAACAAAATTATATATAATAAGTGTGGGTGCACTTAATGTGACAGCGGTGAATTACGGTTGAACAGATATAAAGCGCAAATTCCCGTTTTTGTTTACGTTTTGTTTTGATCAGAACGTGCACTATTGACTCCGTCCTGAAGGGATTAAATAAGCATTGCAAGTCATGTTTCAGTGTTTCAAGATGATAAACTCTAAAGTAATACAATGTGAGTAGGATATTACTTTGCTGTAGATGTATTTAGATAGATTGGGGGAATGGGCAATCAAATAGCAGATAAAGAATGCACAAGTAACTTGCACACTAAATGGTAGTGAACTAGGGATAACAAGAAGGATTTGGGAATTGTTATAGACAAGAAACTAGGCAACACTGAGGAATGTCAATCAGCAGTGGCTAAAGCCAGTAAGGTTTTTTTTTTTGGCAAGACGATTTTGTAGGAAAATGGGGGGCTTGAAAACTGGCATACAAGGAACAGTGTAATAATTGGGATTACGGATTTACTTATACTTGGATAAAACATTTGATTGTGCTAATCATTTAAATGGATACATTATTTTCAATGGATAAAAAAAATAATAAATCTGTTTTAAAGCCAAGTGTTGAAGTGTTGAAGAAATTGTATGTGATATTATAGGTGAGGATGAGGGGAGTCTTTTTGCTAGAAGTATGCATAGAAGGAAACTGGGGATATCCATTAATATCAAGAATCTGTTACAGTTCCCTACCATTCCAACTGATCTGGAAAAGCAACTGTTAACTTAAAATTAATAAGGCTGCACAACTGGGTAATTTGTCAATCATGGAGATTTTAATTATCTCGACACTGATTGGGCCAGATGGATTAGTGGTACAGTTAAACATGTTTTTGAACTTAATTCAAGTCTCATTTAGTAGAAGAGCCAACTAGAGGAGACACTTGTCTGGATGTTTCCTTTTTCCCCCAAAATTCAAGAGGGGGAGCACATTGGAAATCGTGACCATAACATTGAGGTTAACACAAAAATATGGTCTGTAAAAAAAACATTTTTAAGATGCTAGATTCAAAGGGATAAAGGCATCTTTACAATTGACTGGCTGGAAATGTTAAGGGATAACATCCATTAATTAAACAAATTTGCAGGAAGCATCATGGTTTTAAATTGAATTTGATGAAGAAGCTAGTAGAAATGTGGATTACTGTGTTCCAGTAGATGTGATCTACTTGGGTTTTGCTATGGCATCTGAGACAGTTCCACACGAAAGATTACCAATAAAACAAATCAGTTGCTTTAGGGGGGGGGGGGAATGTGTTCTTTGATAGAACATGGGCTTACATATAGAGTCAAGAAAGTAGTTTTAAATGGAACATTTTCAAATCAGACAAAAGTGGTCCATTGAGTGCCTCAGGGCTTCTGCCCTGGGTCCACTTCTCATTAATCTATAAATGATCTTGAAGTGGGCACTGAAAGTCATTTATTGGTGTTTGTAGATGAGACAAAACTAGGTTTGAAAATACAGTCTGAACTTGATATAACTTCTCTATCATATCAGAATATACAACAGACAAGCGGTCACTCATTGATACTGGAAAAAAGGAGTTTTTGCAAACAGCAGAGGAAAGTTCTTTACAGAAAGAACAATAAAGACGTTGCTTTATCAGATGCAATAGCCAAATAATTTTAGATATTAGGATAGAATTGATCTGTATAAACAGGTTGTTGACCAAAGGAGATATGGGATTGCCATTATGGAGTCGAGGATTTCTCTCTTTTGTGGCATAATTTGGAATGGCTAAAATGTTTTTTTGGTCTTTTGGATTAACAGCACAAAACAGGCTTTACTGTTGAACCTGAATAATTTAGACTTTTCTTCAACCTAGACAACTATGATTATAGCAGCCAAATGAATTAGTTAGGCAAACAAAATAAGGCAGAAGGCACAATAAAAAGAAAGCAAAAAAACACTACTTTAGATTAAAAAATAAAAAGGCGGGGGCGGGGCCTGATCCTCAAGCTGGCCAGACGTGCTTTCTATCAGCTCCGGCCAGCACAAGGCCTAAATGGGCTAAAACTGAACGGAACCGACTGTGAATCCATCGGCTGGGAGAGGCAGCCGATCTCCCGCTGCGGACTGCACACCCCACAGTGAACCACCTGAAGCCCAGTTACTACCCCCCCCCCTCCCCCTTTTGACCGGCGGGGGAGATCCCGGTCACCACAGGGAACATTCATCACGCCAATCAAGCTGCCGCAACCGCAGTCTCTGATAATCCTGAGACCACGTGGCTGAACAAAGATTGCCGACATGACTACTGTCCCAGGGAACCATGCAGACCCACGGTGCCCAGACTGGCTGGAAAGCATTGCGGACAGTTTTGACAGACTGCCAAGATTTTTGGACTTGCATAGAAAGCTGCTCACTAATTTCCACCTCACCCGTACAAACCCAGCGACAACCACTGAGGGCTCCCACCTCAACTCTGCTTGAACCTGCAAAACCCACAGTTCACTGCTTTACCTCAGCACCAAAATCTGGGAGGCAGAAAGTGAGGAAGCTGAGAGAGCGGCGGCCGCAGAAATGCTGCACCGGCGGCAGCCCTCACTTACCTAAGCCTCAGTCCAACCATGGCCTGAATCCCAGGGAAACAAGGACTCAGCGTGCATGGCAGGTCACTGGCGGCGGATGCCAAGACTACATCCAGGTAGTGGACCAGGACCGGAGGGCAGAGAGCACTGGGCCAGTGGGGTACCGCTATATGGGACTCTAGCAACAAAAATCTGCCGGGTTCACCGCAGTGTCAAATGGGCATAGGATGAGATGCACAAAATCCCGAGCCTAGGACTGGAGGTCCCTCACTCATTACCTACACTGGCTTGCTAGCATATTTGGGGCAACAGTTTTCTTATGATTTCCTATGTTTTCTTATGTCTTCTCTCTTCCAACCAACAGTGTTCCAGTCCGTAACAGTGGTACTATTTTTCCTGTTTTATATACCCATCTAACTATAGCCCTGTCTGAAAGGTTATGCCATAAAGGAAACGTAGTGTAAAGCCTCACACGCAGACTCATTTATATAGCATGTTTAGCCCGCTTAACACCTATGTCTACAATGTTATGCATGCCATTACTCATGATCCTTAAAATTCATTAACTATCTATATCTATCTATAACTATCTATATTGTTTTACGCTTACAAAAAAAGACAAAAAAAACCCATTAAAAACAGTGCTGTTAATGATCGCCACGATATTGTATAATATGTATTATTTCACTGGCTAGTACCTGCTTTCCTGGCGATACAAGCTTGTTTGTTCAATCTAAGCACTGCAAAAATAAAGACTGTAAAAAAAAAATTAAAAAAAAATAGAGGCAAAAAATGTTCAACCCTAAATGTTTTGTAACATTCACAAAAAAAGTTTTGTAACATTCCAGCGCAATTATTTCTCAGCTTTGTCTACAGAGAATTGCAGGTCACCTTTTCCCAGCTATCACAGGGAAGCAATTTACCAAATTAACAGCAGCCTCTGAATCACCATATATTTTCTCTGTGCACTCTGCATTTTGTTCAGTGATGCCGTAGGATTTTAAATGAATTGAATTAAATAAATTAGAACAGCCATTTGGGCTGGGGAGAAACATCTGATGCAACAGTTCCTCTTTAGTAGCTTTAAGTGTGCATCTTTCTCAAGCGGTTTTGAATGGAGAGTTACTAACTGGCTGACCAAGCTAGTCCTATTAGTGGTGCCCCAGCCTGGTAGCTCTCCCAGGCTTCCATCCCAAAAGATTGAGAAAGCAGATATGGAGAAGCAGCGCTCTATTTCTCATCTATAATATACATCCCAGAAGCAAATAAAAGAAACATTAAAACTTGTGTAAGTTATATCAAAGGCTTACTTGTGGATCCTGTTCCTTAAAAAGAGTCATTACAAACATACATGATCTTTCATGTACCATGAATTTGGCCTGAAGGCTCTTAAAAATGCATAAAACTATTTAAAAAAAAAAAACCACAAACTAAAACGCTGTACTAAGGAAGACCCGTCTAAACTCAAGGAGTACTAACTGAAGGACTGATCAGACTTTCAGGAACTAATGGATTCAAAGAAAAATGTAGTAGTTCTACTCAAAAACAAACAAAAAAAAAAAAAATCACATGCGCAACGCACATGACGCCAGTTGGCAGAGGTAGTTTGCCTTTGTTACAAGTCTGCTTCCTAAAAGACAAAAAAAAAATTTTTATATGCACACACGACAACTCCTCCCACCCATAACTCCCCCAACCACTCGTTACAGGGAAAAAAATATTCAGTTCAAAAGTCAAAGCTGTACGAGCCATAACACAAGTTAAGATGTTTCAGCTTTCATGTAAGTCACATGCTTGTTCTTTAAAAGTAGTTTTTGCTGCATTATTAGGATTTGTAAGCCATGTACTAAGCACTCTTTCACAATGTTTTAGTCGAGAAAGCTTAAGCGCATTTTTTTTAGAATACCAATTATATTGTAATCGCCACATTTAAATTGAAATGTCAGCCTTAACGCCAAGAATACAATCTATCACACACTTCACATTTGCTGGGTAACGTGACCAGATATTTACGCAAATCTAAGACAAGAATATTCAGTTTTCAGTAATATTTAAATAGATTTGTGCATGAAAGTTGCACTTAATTACAATCACTTAAATTGAGTTGTAAACAAGAGAAAGGATTTCGCCATGTTTTGCACAGTTCATCAAGTGCAGCACAAAAGCCATCCTTTTCACCTATGATGCAAAAAAGGTATGTAAAAATGTATGAAACTAAATAAGAGACATACCCTATAAATTAGTGGATCCCAATACTGATTATAAACTTAACATTTTGCCACACACAATGAGATGTACAAATATAAATATGTTAGTGAGGTTTCCATAACTCACTATTCAAAGAACATGCAATTTGTCCAGAGAGGAAAATATTGCAACTCTTAATTAAATAAATCAAAATGAAATAATTTAGAGTAAATTCGCATATACTTTTAAATTTGAGGCTAGTGCAGTGCTTACCTTATATGTATTATAATGTACAAAATGGCAAAGTGGAGAATTTTGAACACTTCTCTAAATACCAAATGAGCAGGTCATTAACAACTGCCTATTTAACCTTTTAACCATGTGATGCTCCATGTCCATTTAAGGCAGCTCTGTCACCCCCAAAAATTTGCATTTCAGAAAAATAAATTCTTTATGAGATACTCACATTAGAGGTGTTGGAATTTCACTCCAGTGATCTCCACAATGACTAGCCAACTTGACGTACTTTGCAACATTTTTCAGAACACACTTTGATAGATCTCCTGCGTTCGCAGTTTTTAGGCCACTAATCTGCAGTTGCCTGACCACAGAGTATCCCTGCCTCCACAGAGATATTTGGTGCAAGATGTTGGGAAATCTGGATGCAGTGACAACTGCAAATACCTTCAATGAAAGGCTAGAGCTTATTACAATAACTGACAAGGAACCAAAATGGAGGCACTTCATTCTAGCATAGAAAAACCACAATGGTGTGGATTTTTACATTTTCTTCATTTCACATTTGTTTAAATATAAGGAAGAAGGAAAGCTCCCCTTTAAAGTAAAATTTGAGGTCCCTTGCAAGCAATAACCACATATTTTCCTCAATAACGCCCATTTGGTATTGTAACTTTTGTAACCCTGATGCTTCTAAACTAGATATTCTATAGTCCCCCTCGTAGGGCCATTGAGGTAATAATGCCTGATACACGGTCTTACACAGCCTGCAAAGTACACCAAGCAAATTGCCGTTTGAACAAAAACAGCTAGAGATTTCTCCTCCGTGACCTGCTTGGTACAGGTACTTTTAATATAAAACTCAAACTTGCCGTCAAAAGAGGCTACCCAGTCAATATAGTTTTATACAGTTTAGTACTTTAAAAGAAATACCTAAATATAAAACCTCATTATGGCATATAAGCCCTGCCATACTTTCTCCAATGCCTTCGGCACAAGACTAGTTTACAAATATAGGTACTTGGTTGGTTTGCCTGCTTATTGCTGGGTGTCTGGGCAGTCAAGTCTTTGCACAAAGGGGAGCAGCGTTAAGTCCCACATTCCTTCAACACCAACATTGCTTTTGTCCAGTTTAGGGGCAGCCCCATACACAATTGGGTATGTCACATTCAATTTCAAGGTTATCAAGGTTACTTAACCACCATCTTTATCCATATAGGACAAAAATAGCATGTGTCTAAAAACATTCCCTTGTATATACCTAACACACACTCCTACTGGATTCAGGTGTAGTATAGAACACTGGGTAAATTTGTAGTGTAATTTGTAATCAGGGATGGAATAAAAATATAATTTTTGAATATCAAGTAAGCAAGTGTAACTCAACCAGATGTTACATTTTATGGGTTGTGTCTTTTTTTTGGGGGGGTGGGGGGGGGGTTCTCACTGACAGCCTGCAGCAGAGCCCCTCTCTGCTGTTCGGTCTGATTCTTTCACATTAGCCAAACCAGTTAAGTGTGTCAGTTATTGGCTGAGCGTCCGCTGACCATTCTTAGCCGGTCACGCATTATTCGTATGGATAAGGCAGAGTATCTACACCTTAGCCATACCTCCAAGGGGGCAGGCTGCAGGTGACCAATGTTAAGCCATTTTAAACGGTTTAATATTGAATCGTGAGATGGCAGCAGGTGATGAAAGGCAAAAATAACACTTTTTGCCTAGACTGCCCCTTTAGTGTTCCCTGTCAGGATGCTGTACATCACCGAATAATGAACCAGAACAACCCAACATCTCATATGTTCCAGTTATTACCAAGCTTCACTAACGGAGAAGGAACTGACCATTTGTTTGCCCCAACATACAAAGTACTTGTGCAGAAAGTTTGATTATATTTTTGTATTTGCTATAGCTTAAATGAATAGGTGATCCCAAAATTATTTAATGCTACTAGACACAGCCATTTCTGATGGTGATTAAACCTGAATAGATCCACTTTTAGCGTACTATACAGAGAAAACAATACACTCAAAAAAAATAAATAAATCCAAGAACACTAAAAATTACATTCATTCCTTGGCACTAGTGCATGTCAGACAATATGACAACCGTGGTCACATTCTAAAATGCAAAATACTACTTAAACTTCTTTACATTGAGAAAAACAAAGACACATTGCTAATGTTTTTGAGAATTAAAATTTAGAGCATCAATTCACTCAAATGATCACATTTCCTATGTGAGAAATGGTTTGAATTGTAGTGCTGAACTAATAATTTATGTAAAAAAGTAAAATGAAAGAAGGCGGATAATCAAGTAAATACTAAACACGCTTTACAATGTACTGTAACTAACCTATGGCAGTATCAGTAAAGAAACAGCAACATATTTGTCACCATATGAATGCTTAGAACGCACCCAATGTACAAGTACATACGATTTGATATAACATTCGCAGTTCAAGGTAGAATGAGTTTTGCTCACCCAGTGACACTGCAAGAGTTCATGATCACTGCGTATCTACTATGCGTTGCTAAACCTACTATTGTCACACGTGTTGCTGAACACAGCAATCCTGCCTACTCTATGTGGGTCTAATTTACCCAATTGGAATAGTGTAATCTCTCAAATATAGTTGGCTCTTTAAACTCTGGATTACAAGAATTAAAACCTTTCCCATCTGAAGCCATGGGAAGGCTTAATCACTATTATTTTGCTTACGGATATGAGATAGCTAGCGAATTAAGTTTTAAACATTGGAAGAATTTTGCTCAGTAGCTTAACTCAAGCATAGGCTAGAAAGACTAAAAGCTGCATAATACTTTGCAATCGGGGAAAGAGGAAAATAGCACTATTGTCTTCAAACCGTAAAATGCCCTCAAAATATGAGAGGAAAGGAGGCAAGACTAGTTACTGACCCTTTGAGTGACGGACAACAGTTCCGTCCAAACAGGTTATATAGTATTATAAAAATGCAATCAATCGCGCAGTTATTAAGAAGGATTAACATTATGGTCTAATCCTGCATATTCTAAAATCTGTATGTCCTGAGAATATGCAAAAACTGTCAGCAAAGAGACAGACCCAGTATGAAAGTTGACAGAAGTTTACGGAGTGGAGGACAGTAATGATCTATAAGGTGAATGCATTCAGACCTGTAGCAGGCTGCTGTTGCTGTGTAAGGGTTGCAGCCATAGCAACAGCAGCAGCGTTTGGTATGTTGTTGAATGGGGTGGGTCCTGTGGTGACGTGCGGAATGCTCTGCCACTTCTTCACTTCCAACCTCCGCGCTTCAAACACATCCGAGGAATCCCCCAAATAAGTTTTCCGGTAGCCAAGGTATTGTTCTTTGAGCATCTGAAGGAAAGCTGTGTTAGTGTGACAACGCCAATAGCTCATAAAAACAACTTGATTGAACTTTACAGCAAACTGCATAAATATCACACACAAAAAACAGCAAGGAAAGATCTCACATTAAATAAGGCAGATTACGTGGTGGCACTGAAGTGTGTATCATTTTTAAGTGGAATTTTAACCACCACGAATACTATGTTTTGCAGAGGTTTATGGCACATTTTAAGGGTGCAGACAAAAAATGTTTTTTTTTTTTTTTTTTAAAAACCCAGATAAAGATCCAGTCTCTATGATTAGCCATACAACTTAACGGCAATAAGCTGTGTGCAGAAATAAGGAGTCTCCAGCTCTAAGCCTTTTATTGGAATTCCATATTTAAATGTTTGTACATTAAAATAAATTGTTAGGGTAAACTACATATGGTAAGTTACAAAAATTTCGTGTGAGACCAATGCATGCATTACAGTACATTATAAAGTGGACTTTTGCATGAAAGAAAGTATGAATTTACCACCACACCCACAATTGATTGGTGTTACATTAAAAGAAAGGAATGTACAATGTAGGCATTGTGTTCAATAAATGTACAGATTAGTAAAATAAATAAAAGTAATTTTGCTATAAAGCCCTGGATTGTTGCTATTCTCTGGAATACAATACAAATAATGTTTTGTGGCTAGGATCACTTGGTACACAGAAGAAAAAAGACAGGCAAATGATCCACACTTCACATTTTATGTGTTTAAGTGACTTATTCGGATTTATGGAATAGATGCAAATTGAAACCATAAAAGTACACACATTACTCCAAATTACTTGTTCCATCAGCAATATATTCCGACACTTCCCTTGATTTAAAAAAAAAAAACAAAACATTTTGTATATAGGATTTGATACGTTGTCTACATATGCATATTGTCACATACCTTAACATTTTCGTGTACTGACTGAAGCTGAGCCGCCAAAGCAACAAAGGATTGATAAAGCTTCTGCATTGCCATGGACAAATCTGAAAAACAAAACTATTAACTGTAGAAACAGGTTTACAGCAGACATTACATACAATTACAAACAAATTTGCGCAAGGTAAAAGATTTCTAAAAAGCAAGTTAAAGCTCTACAAAAATAGAATTAACCATGGTTCTCCCTGAAGTGGTAGCTGCAACATTTATATGTTAGGCAGTACTGCACAACTTCTGTACAGAGGGATTTGGATAATGTAGAGATAAGGCAGGCAGGTGGCAGATTACATTCAATACAGATAAATGCAGTGTCAGGTATTTGGAATAAGGAAAACAAGCCACTTCTACATTCAATGGTTGATCAAGGAAAAACATCAAATGAAAAGGACTTGGTAACACTTAAAGATAAACTAGTCACCAATATGCAATGCTGGTGTGCCATTACAAAGACTTGTAAAGTGCAGTCACTTATAACAATGGGGTATTTATTAACGTGATAAATATAATTTTGCCACTTTAAAGTTGGTTCCCATAATTGCACTGCATGTTAATGTGATCTGTAAAGGATATTTAAAAATTAGAAAAAGTTCAGATGCAAACTACAAAATTAAAGTGAATTGAAAATGATATGAAGACTAAAAATGTGTTTTATAAAAATAAAAAGGTATCTCAGATGGGATATGGCATTCTACAAATAAATAGTGCAAACCGCTATATGTAACATGTACATTAGCAGGAATATACAACAGATAAGCTGTTGCCCATTGAGAGTGGAAGAAAGGAGTTTTCACTTACAGCAGAGGAAAGGGCTCTTTACAGAAAGAAGATGTAGGATTATCTACCTACATTGTTTGTCTTTGCAAATTCTACAGATATTTATTTAAAAGGGGCTTGATGTTTTTTCCCATAAACAGAATATTCAAGGATATAATATATATGTGAATTGTTTGTTGATCAAGGAGAAATTTTATTTACATTATGGAATGAAGGAATTTTCCCTTTCATAGCATAATTGGAAAAATTGCAACAATTGAGGTCAACAGCATAACAGGTTTTAAAGGTTCAACATTATGAAAACAAGTCTTTTCAACCTAGATTACCACATAGTTATGTAAAACATTGATTACAAACTGTCACATATGGGCTTTTATAACAACCGAAAGAGTTACAGATATGAATCTAGAAGCTCTAATTATGAGAAGTACATGGGATTTTGTTCATCTCGCTAATTGGCAAATTCCTACAACTGTGCTTTCCAGTAACCAGCAAACTAAGAAATTTGATGGGAAAGACCCGATATTTTCACATAACCATTAACAGACTATAAATGAACACAAATTCTACAAACCAAATGAGCACTTGATTCAGCACACAAGTAGGCATTATTTAATATAAAGCAACAATTAAAAAAAGCAACTGCTGAATTCAACGATTTATTTAAAAAAAACACGAAGGGAACTAGCATAGAAATGGTAATGTGTTGTAGCATACATTACTGATACAATCAATAATTCAATAAATATATCCCTAAGTACCCCTGCCTCAAACCCACCGTGAACCTTTTTGGGGTGTGCTAAAGCATGAGCAATGAGACAAAGTAGGACTCTATGGAAGATCATCGCACGCATGTGTACAGAACATAGTCCCTTATTTGTATCTAGATCATGTTGGAAATTCCCAGTCAGTCAGTTTTTCTTATTAAAAAAAATAAAGCGAAATTGACAGCTGCCTTAAAGGTAAATGTGTTTGGTATTAAACTCATGAGCTACCAGTGCCACACAAAATATTGTCTATTGATAAGAAATCTTTAGAAGGACATACCTTGAGGAGTTAAGTGTGAACTATAGGCTTGCGTTGTGAGGTGGTTTTCCAGTTCCTCTATTTGCTGTCTATATTGCTGCAACTGCACTTCAAACTGTTCCACCAATGACCGGAAGTAGCTACAAAGTAATTCTTAGTTATTAAAATTGGATAAAAGCATCTATGAGCAACAAGGAACAGTGTTAAATATCTAAACAGGATTCTGAAACTCGACAAGAAGTTAAAACACTTGTTAACGAGATGAAAACTGCCACGTTCTAAGGATCCCAACACGTCCATATAAACATACTCTGCAGGAGCTGTATTCTCATGCTGGAGGCCGGGGGGTGTTTTCTGCGTCCTCAAAGATATTTCAGCATTTTTCAGTTCCTTGGAGGGAAAAAATAAATAAATGAAAGCCTATACTAAGGTGGGCACAAAAGGAGTATTGTTTTAGGAAAAACTTATACAAACACCACTATCTTGAGAACTACATTTACTGGACGATTTCATACATTACTTTTGTAATTTACCAATATACCTGCTTTACACAGTTAAAAGCTGCTTTAAAAAGTATTACATTTATCTTACTTTTTAATTCTAAAAATGATACAGCACTTGACAGAAACAGTTACTGAGTATGCACCTGAGCCGTTTCCATTTTCAGTTTGTCGATTGCCAGTGCATTTCTCTGCAGACTACTGGATGCAACAGATAAGAGCTGCTTCAGAGCTTTCGTATCCTCCTGGACCTTCTGCATTGCTTTCGAAGACATCCTGCTAATTTCCTCTTGAACTTGTTTCTGCTCTTTTACAAATTTCCTACCAAGGAAGAGAACATAAGATGAACTATAGATAATAGAATGACAGCAGATAGAAAACTAGCTCTGTCTGTTCATTCACTGGTGAAAGAGCATAGTCTCTATTTAAGGATGTTTTTTTCCTTCAGGACCAATTCACAAATTCCTTGCTGAAAACAATACATTTAGAGCTGCTCCTCTTGTGCACACCTCGCACTATTCTAGTTGTCTTTCTTTGAATATTAAGCCTCTCTCTCTCTGGAGAAGTGCTGAAGAATTCTCCTAATCTTCAGATACCCCTAGACCTGTACTGCATGTTCTTAAAAACAGCCAAGTTATGTAAAATTGCATTCACTTAAAACGTTCACCGTGAGCTTGGTAAGTGAACTTACAGTTTGCATATAGTGTTGCTAAACTTTTTGGGGGTTTTTTGGATGATTTTTTTTGTTTACACATTAGGGCTGACTACTAAGTTCAAGTGGCTACCCAATAGTGAGGTGACTGTGTGCAGAGAAAATATGCATTTTTAACGGTCTTTGTATTTTACAACTTATTTATTGTGTAGCCCCAAAATCCCTCACGCGTGTGTTTTCTATAAAGAATTAGTTAGTATTGTTAAACAAAAAGACTTGTGTCTCTTAGGAATCACGATTGAGGTAACAATTGCCAGTGAAACCCTTAACCGGAATCACCCAACAATGGTCTTGAAATTTCCAGATAAACTTACACTTATTCTATTCTTTTTTATACACATCGCGGATGTCATGCAGCTACCCAAGAGAGATTGGAGTCCATGTATGTGTTTGAGCACACTTAAAATAAGCAGCCAAAAAGTAAAGTCGTTTCAGTATGCAAACAATGACAACTTCTGAAAATAGCCAAACTCTGCTACAAAAAAAATAACCCAGAGAACTATATGTTCTAGTGTAGCTCTTCACTTAACCATACTTACTGGAAATTGTCTACATCCTGACGTATTAATTGAGGTAGATTTTCATCCTTTAAGGCTTTGCTGTCCCTGAGATTTAAAAGAGTAAATTAATATACACTTACTACTACAACTACAACTTAACTACAACAAAGAACACAGTTTGGTTTCCAATAAACCGGAAACAATGATCCTTCTGAATGTTCCCTCACACAGAAAGCACAATTACACTAAGGTTTCCACAGAAATAGCAATCAACTCCTAAAACTGGAGCAATCCACAAGACATGTAGCATTCCATAATATACTGCGAACTGACTTCATTCTACACCCATTATAGATTATCTGTTCTAGAAATATAGGCTCAGAAAAAAAATAAAAAAAAATAAAAAATCAAGTTTTTGCTCTGTGCTGGTCAGATAGTTCCCCCCCCCCCATTTCTATTAGTCAAACCTTACAAATTTTTTTCATACTTGCAATATAAATACATTGTTTAGGTATCAAAATATTTAATGGTGGCAATAAGAAAAGTCAAATCACAAAAATAAAATATGATGACTTACTCAGGCCGGTTTCCAGTTCTGTCACCTAGGTAAAAACAAAATGCAGAAGATTTTGATTTTCATAAAACACAGAAGAGGAGCGATCTCTACAATATTTTTTCTCTATAGGCTGGAACTGAACATCCCTCCCTTTATCAATACTAAATGTACTAAAACCCGTGCGAATACATATACCTGCCACGTCAAGGAAAACCTCTCAGGTGGGTCCAACCGGAGAGGTTTGCCTTGACGTGGCAGGTGGGCATTCCCTCCAATGGCCATTGGAATAACTAAATAACCTCCATTTGTTCATCCCCATAGTGACCAGATAGTTTTTACATTTTCTTACCGTTTGGAACCAGGGCTGTTTTTTACATTTCTGCGGTGTGTCATTTTCTACTCATTTACTGTACCCACACATGATATACAAATTTTCTCGCCATTAAACATTCTTTCTAAAGATACCATTATTTTCATCATATCATAATTTACCATAATTCTTGTATAAATAAAAAATAAAAATAAACGTTTCCAACTGTGACCCCCAAAATCTGTTACATATCTACAACCGCCAAAAAACACCCGTGCTAAATAGTTTCTAAATTATGTCATGAGTTTAAAAATACATGTTCTTAGCTTTTCTTGGAAAGTTATAGGGCTATAAGTACAAGTAGTATTTCCAAACCCTTTTTTCTTTCGAAATTAACAAGTTACATTGTAACACTGATAGATCTGTCAGGAATCCCTAATTAACCCTACACACACACACTGGTGATACCATTTTACCACCAATCTATGCCAAATAAATATTAAAAAAAAAAAGAATTTTTTGACATAGCAATTTAAGAATACATTTACTGAGAACTTTATGGGTTACTGCCAAAGAACACCCCAATATGAGTTCAGTAACATCTCCTGAGTACAGTGATACCACCTATGTATAGGTGTGTCTTTTTCTCTTGGGGTTAAAAGATCTTATTTGGAAGGCGCGCATTCCAGTTTTTAAATTTGGAATTTTCACAGCTTGTCAGCATGCACCCATGTCCAATTTGGGACATTATTGAAGCCAGCCAATGTAATTTACTCCCATCAAACCATATTTTTTTGAAAAGTAGACAACCCAAGGTATTGCAAATGGGGTATGTCCCGTCTTTTTTAGTAGCCACTTAGTCACAAATACTGGCCAAAGTTAGCTTTTATAGGTGTGATAAAAATGCAAAAAACTATTATGAGTGCTAACTTTGGCCAGTATTTGTGACTAAGTGGCTAGTAAGAAAAAAAGACAGAACATACCCCATTTGCAATACCTTGGGTTGTCTTCTTTTGCAAATGGTATGCCATCATGGGGGTAATTCTCATTCCTGGGCTACCATACGCTCTCAGAGGCAACATAACTAACCTGGCAAATTTCAATGTGAAAAAAAACGCCTTATATTTGACCCTGTAACTTTCAAAAACAGTAAAACCTGTACATGGTTATACCTGTACATGTAAGGTTATACTCTGGAGACTTTACTGAACACAAAAATTAGTGTTTCAACAACGATATCAGTGAAAGTGCCGTTTGAGTGTGAAAAGTGCAAAAAAATCACTTTCACTGACAATATGAGCACTGATATGTTTTACTGTTTTGAATCACCAATTTGTTTTCAGCAAGTCTACCAAGTAAAAACAGTACCCCCCTCCCCCCCCCCCATGTACAGGTTTTAGGGTGTCTTGGAAAGTTACAGGGTTAAAAAATAGTGCTAGCAAATTAAATTCTCTGGACTTTCTGCCTGGTTTGTCAAGCAGGTCATCCAAATTGCAATTAATAAAATTATTTAATTATGTAAAAATATTAGATAAATATGCATGTAGAATTTAAATATAAATATGTATATGACATGTATATTTTGTATATACATATATACATATACATATATATATATATATATATATATATACACATACATATATACATACACACATAGATAAATACAATTATATTCCAAGTGTATTTTGATATAAATATGTATCAATATACGGTTAGAATAAGATTACATATAATTTTTTTTTTTACATTTATTTGTAATTATAATATACATATACACACACACACACACACACACACGTGTAATTTAACTCCAAGTGTATCTTTATATTAATATAGCAGGACATATATATATATAATTTATTTTTTAATTTTGTTTTCACCAGCTGGGGGACTGCCTGTCAGTTTAGGCAGTCCCCCTGCTGGTTGCACTATGGACACCTATTGCGGCCAGAGTGATTGCGGACCCTGTGTGTCCTATTATGCAGAGGGGGGCTGTCAGACAGTCCCTCCATAGAAGAAGAACACTGCTCCGATAAGTACATGGAGTGAGAGGGAGGGAGTGGGTAAATTTTTTTAAATGTATTTTTTAAAATTACTTATTTTACTGAGTGCCTTGACCCCTCGAGGCACTCCGCACAGGAAATGGGGGTATTGCAGGATGCCTCGACATCGAGGCATCGCTGTAATACCATTAGAGCAGCTGGAATCGATCATGATCGCTTCCAGCGCTCTAATTATCCGCCTTAAGGACCGTTTTTCTGTCGGACGTTCCAGATACATCCAAGGTTGGGATGGGGTTAAATATACATAGGATTTGGGAAAAAGCGCAGGTAACTTTTCTTTGAACTTCTACATTAGCAATACAGCAAGCAGGAACTTGCCTCCTACCAACACCATAATCTATACAACAGAATTGCTTTAGACTTGAGAAAGATTCTCCTTAATTCTTGCCATTCCAAAGTTTTTAGTCCAATAAAAAGAAACAAACAACTAGAAAGCAGTAACGTAATGTTGCAATTCCCAATCTGCCCCATTGCTGAGAAATTAGAATCACGGCAGCAGAAATTTCAATAAACTGTGTATTGCATGTGTAAAAGGGGTCAAAACTCTGGTGTAATAATGCAGTATGTGATTGACAAGCCAAATCAAGGTTCTCCCATCTTGATGTAGATTAGGTTATAGGTTCAGGTTAAATAATAAAAAGCACAAACTTACTTCTTTTGTCTGATGAGCTGCTAAAATCTATTCCACCTAGTCCTTCACTTGTAGTTTGTGTGGCTGGAGCAGCAACTCCTAGATTTAAACCTAAGCCCAATGTGTTTTGCCCAAGTCCTATAGTAGAAAGATGAATTTGTGTTAGTTACAGCAATACAGGTTCACTGTTCGGGCAAAACTACTCCTCACTCAATGCGGGAAGTTTAAAATAAATAAATAAAAGATTAAAAAGGCCAAGCCACGGACATATTATTGAGCTCTGATACTGTGCGTGCCTTTACATCATTTCAAGTAGCAACCAGAAGTTTGAAACTGCAGTTGGTTTAATGGTCATCGCTCCTTTAGGATCACAACCCATGGCATGGATTAGAATGCCATGTTTGTATATAAAACTGAAACCTAATGCCCTTTTTGCTAGGAATTCTGGGAGGAATTTGTAAACATTACTTTCAGAAACTGTGTCCAAGGTGGTCTATTCCCAAAGTCCTACTTGAGATATGCAGATGAGCAATACATTTTGAATATGCATAAATCTGTAGAAGTCTTATGTTTGACCAAACCACAAGTTTAGTACTTGGACAAATACAGTCAAGCAAAGTGGGTATAGCACTTAAAACTGTATTGCATAAAACCAGAGGGGAAAAAAGATAACAGATTTAATAAAAAATGGTCTTTACATTCCTTTCCATTTTAGTGTAGGTTGCTCAGCAAAATATGGTGGCAATTTGTATGCAGTCAATGTGAAGCTCTTTAACCCCTTAAGGACACATGACATGTCATGATTCCCTTTTATTCCACAAGTTTGGTCCTTAAAGGGTTAGTAAAGGTGAAAAAGGAAGGTGTTAAGCTATTATACCTGTTACAGGTTGACTGGTGTTCTGAAAGATGGATCCACCTAGTCCTCCTGTGAACGACCCACCAAGTGAAAGACCAGTGGAGGCTGCTGTAGTTGTGGCTGCTGTATTTCCCAAGTTTAATGTAAATCCAGAGGATCCTAAAGGAAAAAAGTAGTAAGCATTTGGCAAAGCAACATGAATTTGAAAGTCTTGTAGAGGAACACAAGATGTGATATTCCACAGCAGGTTTCTTATTAAGCAGGTAAAAGATACAGATATTAATTCCCAGGATCCACAGAATCTCCAGGATTGAACAACACTCGTAGGTTTACTTACTCAACACATTTCACCAGGACTCACAAGCAAGCCTGGGAATCTTGTTTAACAAGTTACTCCAAGCACCATGACCACTTCATTGAATTGAAGTCATCATGATGCTTGGAGTCTATGTGCAGTTTCAGTTTAAAACTTTAAAAGCATTTGCTGCTGGGGGTGTGAATCGAACCTTGTGAATGATGTTAGCCAGCTAGGTACAGGAAGGGGAGAAGCTGTAGGGCACTGCTGGCACCATAAGTGTAGTGGTTATGGTGCTTAAGAGTGTTCCTTTAAAGGGCCCTTTAATAAAATAAAACCAACTAATGTGCACCTGGCATGATAAATACGCTGCTCAAAAAAATAAAGGAAACATTTAAACACAATGTAACTCCAAGTCAATCACACTTCTGTGAAATCAAACTGTCCACTTAGGAAGCAACACTGAGTGACAATCAATTTCACATGCTGTTGTGCAAATGGGATAGACAACAGGTGGAAATTATAGGCAATTAGCAAGACACCCCCAATAAAGAAGTGGTTCTGCAGGTGGTGAACACAGAACACTTCTCAGTTCCTATGCTTCCTGGCTGATGTTTTGGTCACTTTTGAATGCTGGCGATGCTTTCACTCTAGTGGTAGCATGAGACGGACTCTACAACCCACACAAGTGGCTCAGGTGGTGCAGCTCATCCAGGGTGGCACATAAATGCGAGCTTGGCAAGAAGGTTTGCTGTGTCTGTCAGCGTAGTGTCCAGAGCATAGAGGCGCTACCAGGAGACAGGCCAGTACATCAGGAGACGTGAGAAGGCCGTAGGAGGGAAACAACCCAGCAGCAGGACCACTACCTCCGCCTTTGTGAAAGTAGGAATAGGAGGAGCACTGCCAGAGCCCTGCAAAATGACCTCCAGCAGGCCACAAAATGTGCATGTGTCTGCTCAAACGGTCAGAAACAGACTATGAGGGTGGTATGAGGGCCCGACGTCCACAGGTGGGGGTTGTGCTTACAGCCCAACAACGTGCAGGACGTTTGGCATTTGACAGAGACCACCAAGATTGGCAAATTCGCCACTGGCGCTCTGTGCTCTTTACAGATGAAAGCAGGTTCACACCTAGCACGTGAGTCTGGAGATGCCTGCAACATCGTCCAGCATGACCGGTTTGGCAGTGGGTCAGTAATGGTATGGGGTGGCATTTCCTTGGGGGGCCGCACAGCTCTCCATGTGCTCGCCAGAGGTAGCCTGATTGCCACTAGGTACAGAGATGAGATCCTCAGACCCCTTGTGAGACCATATGTTGGTGCGGTTGGCCCTGGGTTTCTCCTAATGCAAGAAAATGCTAGACCTCATGTGGCTGGAGTGTGTCAGCAGTTCCTGCAAGACGAAGGCATTGATGCTATGGACTGGCCCGCCCGTTCCCCAGACCTGAATCCAATTGAGCACATCTGGGAAATCATGTCTCGCTCCATCCACCAATGTCATGTCGCACCACAGACTGTCCAGGAGTTGGCAGATGCTTTAGTCCAGGTCTGGGAGGAGATCCCTCAAGAGACCATCCACCCCCTCATCAGGAGCATGTACACGCACGTGGAGGCCACACACACTACTGAGCTTCATTTTGACTTGTTTTAAGGACATTACATCGAAGTTGGATCAACCTGTAGTGTGTTTTTCCACTTTACTTTTGAGTGTGACTCGAAATCCAGACCTCCATGGGTTGAAAAATTTGATTTCCATTTTTTAATTTATGTGATTCTATTGTCAGCACATTCAACTATGTAAAGAACAAAGTATTTCAGAAGGATATTGAATTCATTCAGATCTAGGATGTGTTATTTGTGTTCCTTTTTTGAGCAGTGTATAAGTTAGGCTTGTAGGAGCCATTGCAAAATATTCCCATTTACAAGTCAAGCAAATACAAAAATAAACTATGAATGGAAAGATCCTCTACCTGCTGCTGGAGCTGAAGTCAACGCAGATGATAAAAGGCCAGTTGCGGCACTGCTAGCTGTAGGCAGAGAGAAAGGTGTAGCAGAACCTGCAGGTTTATTGAATGCCAAACTGAATCCAGTGGTAGCTGTAGATGTCGGAGCCACTGCTAAAATGAAATTAAAAACAAAAACAAAGTATGTTTAAAGAGTAACCACGGCAACATGTAAATACCATTTCTAAAATCCACAAAAATGAATGTGAACGACTAATTGAAGGGGAAGTGAGAACGTCTATAAGCAACTGATTGCAGCTACACAATTATTTGCACCAAAACTACACAATAATTGTGTAACTTTAATATAGCAAAAGATGGTATGCAGTGCACTTAAGGACAGTGTACTTTGTAATGCACATTAACCTGAGTCAGGAAACCGTGGCTATTAAAAAGTTACATCTGTGTGGTTTGTGGGATACATTTTATTTAAATGTCTTTGAGGTCTATGCACTAAACAATGAACAGCGACCAAATGCAGTCTTGGAGACATTTGGTAACATGGAAATTTGTCTGCAATTCAGTTGAAAATAGTTCAACTTATTTTCTAAATTAATCTCGCTGCAGCAATATCCATTTAAAAAACAGCAGATACATTTGCGAAATAAGCTAAAGGAATAGTGTCAGGAATACGAACATGTATTCTTGACACTTTCTATTACTATTTAGAATCCCAGATCCAATGTCCGGAAAGCAAAAAAAAAGGCATAAAACTCACATTTCAGTGCTGCACAGGTCCTTTCGCGGTTGACCCAACAAGACCTCTAAATGTCACGCCATTCAGCATTTTGAGCAATGTCAGATTTTCCACAGTAACTGCCACTCATTACTGCATTAAGGTGCAAGCTGACTCTAGAGCACACAAGTTCACTTAGAGGCTAAGTCATGTATCAATATTGGACCATCCAAAACTTAAATTTTTCCCTGGGTTACACTGGGTGGTGATAATTAAGCCCCACACTACAATACATCAAGACACCTACATATGTACACAGATTGTTTATGATCTCTTTATGGAGTGAGAGTGGTGGTAACCGTTCTATTATCTAATGAAGCATGACTATGCCATGCGACCAGCCTTTCACTCCATATCTCCTTTATCTTTCACATGTTAACTGTAGTTCAATGTTTTGATGCCATGAGAGATTTCAATATTGATAAATACTTTAGTAACTAGGGAAATTACAGTTGCAGCAAAACTGATTTACAAAAGAGGCTTAGCTGTAAAAACCAACTCACTCGTTACAATATTTTGTATCTGTATCTTTTATAGATTTTGGTATTTACAACAGCACACTGCCAAGAATGCATGTTTAGGGCATGCCCAATTTCTTTTTTCTATGTAATCCACATCAGATTCCTACCCCGTCCACAATAAGTGCCTCATTAAATGTGATAACAGGAAAGCACACATTTAGGGAGTCTCTCCAAGCAGTTTCAGCAGTGAGTATTGCTGCGGACAGGTTTGTCTCCCATGTTAGGATTAGTGTAGGATCCACCAATATTTGGTTACTGTGATGTAGTGTTGGGCTTGACACAATATGGCCATATGGTGGAACAGAATCCCCATTTTTGTTTGCAGAGATAGGAGATTTTAAGAAGCCCTGTAAAATGTAAAACTATTTTTCACCTAATTTCATATGAGAGACACAGACACGCATGGAGCGGCTGAGAGGGGAGGAATTACACGCCTCGCTGATTTGGAAAATCTGGCTCCTAACATGAGCTGGCTCCTAGATTTCAATGAAATTTGTCAAGCCCTGTCCTAGTACAATGTCATATACCTATAGGATGAGTCTGGGGAGGATCCTGCTTTTTTTGTTTTTTTAAACTGTAGGCATCAGCCTCCCTTTCCCTCCAGATTAGAGACATCCCAGGAAAAAAAAAATTACTGCAAGTAAAATTTGAACTTCACTGCGAATACATGATTTAGATTTGAAAATAAATGGTTTATTTAGATCAACCTAGAATTGGCCATCACCATTTTAGCTCATTGTCAATAATGACACATTTTCCTGTTTAACATAGGGTTTTTTTTTTGCGCTTACACGATGTTTATATTAATCCACATTTGCACTGTCTCTTGGCTGTGCCTGGATTAAATGCTTTACTATGAAAAGCACTGGACTGGCAATTGTCATGCAAGCACACTGTCACCAATTCTGCTCTACAAGAGTCACTGGATTGGATAAAGATCAGTCTTGATCTCACAGAAGGCAGATTGGTTGCATAGAAAAGACTGTCCCATCGCAGGATTACAGGTAAGTTTAACTGCTTTAAAAAAGTTATAAAGGTAGACCCAGTTATCTACGTTGAAAAATATTTGAATAAGGACATTAAACATTTCCCCCAACCATAAAAAACAAGCAAACAAAAAATAGACAGTATTTTAATAAAACCTTGTTCTTTGTCAGAATGACCCATGTCAAACACCCCGTCCATAATTAAATTAAACCTACTTCTCTTACATCGCCGAAACCAGGTCCCCCAAGGAACGCAATCCTCCTCCTCCTCTGAAAACATTCCCCGTTGGTGCAGGAGGAGGGATGCTATGAAGGCCAGGTTGAGAGGAGGGCAGGGTGCATTAAGGGATGATGACCGTGTCACAATTGGAATGCTGTCACCAGCATGCTGGGTGTGGTGACAATATATTGCCAATAGGCACAGAACAGACATTAGCCATCCAAGAACTCCTATTGATGCTTCCAAATGTGGTTTTCCCCCTCCAGCAGCCAAGGGGTTAAATTCTTCATGTGCAGCTTTTCATAGAGAAACTGTGCACAAACTCCAAGTACCATGAAAATTTTAAATCAGGGATGTGTTCATGGTGCTTGGAGTAACCCTTTAACAGTAAATTTGTTTTAACATCCCTCTCTTTCCCTCTTATCAGGATGTTATAAGGTGAAGAAATCTAACTGCACATGTGACTGTTAAGCATGCCCAATGCGCTTTCTCAGCATTCCAAGGAATAAGGCACTGATTGGTTAGATCAGTGTTTTCATTGACGTAGGTGTGGAAAGCATAAGAAGCAAGTACATATTAAAATACAAATAGTTTTTACCAGCTTTAGTGAGACATTTTTGTCTCAAAGTGATGCATGCCCCTTTAATTGAACATTCCACCCCATAACATCTCAAAGTTATAGGGACTTGAGTCTCCAGGCACCTTCTTAAGAAAAGCTAATCAAAATGAATGCATTTATTTGTCCTGATTTGTAGAGTACCTAACATATCTAAAATTTCAGTTTATTTTAAGAAGTTACAGGTCACAAAATACTGTTTTCCAGATTTTTAACACCTATAAAGGTTTGTTTTTGCTCAAAACCTGATGTGTTACTCTCCTGTACAAAACCCCATATTGTGTTCAGCTACATCTTCCGAGCACAACATCCCCAATGTATGCCTCTGAAATAATCATGTGAAGCAACAGCACCATGTAAGAGGACTGATCATTTCAGCTTTTACAGTTTGAATTTTGATAGACAGTTTTGATAGGCTTGTGTCAATGAGCATTGTAGCAGTTTGAATGTTAAAATTACCCCACAAAAGTCTACCATTTGTGAAAGACATTTCAGGCATCTTATATGGTGTATATTGTCTCTCTTCCGGGTTGCCTAATGTCAAATCTGTGCAAATCCACTGCACGCTGACAGACGTGAAAAATTTCCCTTGCACTCACTGTGCTCCCTTCTGTCTCCCTCCATGCAGCATTGGTTATTTTTAAATATTCCTCACAGTAGTTAATGCATAGGTCCCCTATCTTCTGTTATCGTTTACACCAAAGGAAGTTTACCTGTTACTGTAGAACAAATGTACTTGCAGATACCCTGTCTAATACCACAGATCATATTGTGGGACCACTGCAACGTCAAAAAAAAAAAAACTTTTGTGCCCTGTAGTTGGCAAAGTTTAAGATATTACAGTAATATGGAACATACCTGGGTTTGCTCCACCTAGTGTAAATCCAGTTGCAGGTTTTTGTCCAAAAAGTCCTCCACCAAGACCTGTAGCCGGTGTAGTAGCTGCAGCGGTTGCAGCAGAGCCAAAGCCACCAAAACCAGCATTGCTGCACAAAATACAAAGTAAGTACATCATCATGAATAGTCGAACCAATATGATAACGGCAAGCAGCTCTGCCAAAGAAACAAATGAACGAGGAAGAATTCTTCACTATGATGGTTTAAAAAAAATATATATATAGTATATATATGGGTGGGCAATGATCTGGACAGAGCGTGATTGATTATCTCACAGAATGAAATTCAGACTGCAGCACGCTGACTGTCCAGGTGCTTTTTTAAAACTTCCTTATAAAAAAATAAAAATAGGGCCAAATATCTACACTAAAAAGAAACACAATGGAACAATTTAATCTCATATTTTAACTATACCCAGAGAGGGATAAACTGGCATATTTATGTCATGTACCAATTTGTTGTGCTTTTATCAGTTGTCAGAAGCATAACATTTTTTCCTTGAATTATATCAGTTCTGAAAGAAAGATCAGCATGGGGCACACATTTTATTTTAGTTTTACAATAAACCTCATTCAGACAAAGACCAGGACTGACTGGTGCAGCACGTTTTTCCCATCTCAGTCCTTTCCACATGTAGATGTGTAACATTTAGCAGAGTTTAATGATATAAAGCATGGGGTCCTCAAACTCCGGCCCCCCCCCCCAGATGTTGCTGAACTACAACTCCCATGATTCTCTGTCTATATGTAACTCAGAGAATCATGGGAGTTGTGGTCCAGCAGGAGTTTGAGGAGCCCTGTGATCACTACAGACAGGGCTGGGTTACCCAGCGTTCTAGAAGCAGAGCAATCAGCAGGAACATTCTACCGGTTGCCATGGTGACTGCGCTACTTCTACCACTTCGCCCGCCTTATTAAATCTTAGTACATCGCGCACGCGGGTTGCGTGCGAGCGGTGTATCCGATCTCCCACCTGGCTGCCGCCGCCGGTGCTGCTGCCGACCCCCCGAACGAGAAAGGAGCCGCAGCCCCCGCTGCCGGGTTCAGGGTAGTGGTGGTGGTGGCCCCCGCGGGGGACCCGAATGAAAACCCCGTGGACATGTCTTCCCTCACACACGGTGAGCAGACCGGAAACGGCACCACGCGCGACTCACTGCGCAGCCGCCGGGGCGCTCACTGATGACGTCACGCCAGGAGAGAGGGTGGGGGGGGGTGGTGTTTAAATTTTACTAAATCCAACAAAGATCAAATCTGTCACTATGGCCCAGATGGAGAGTTTATGTTTGTTTTATGTTTAATAAAATCAGCTATTTTAGACTAAATGTTGCAATTGGTATTTCCATTCACTATACTGTACTTTGATATCTACAGGGTTATTCACTAAAGTGAAATTAAAGTTTAACCCTTTAAGGACCAAACTTGTGGAATAAAAGGGAATCATGACATGTCACACATGTCATGTGTCCTTAAGGGGTTAAGGTCATACTAGCCGAAATGGAAAAATTCTCCAAGTCCGTATTCCAGTCTCACAACAAAAAAATAGTAAGTTGCAATGGCGCTAGAGGACTATAGCAACAATCCCCGGATATCAATGATCACCCAATTGGTTACAGAAACACATGAAAAAAAAAAACAATATAAAAGTGGGGAGTGCTTATCACTACAGATATACTATAATGGATATACTTGTTAATGCAGTCATGTAATCGCGTCGTTAACAATTCGGCCAGCACGTCGCTTCCTATAGCGTGTTTCCGGTATGGGAAACAGTCACATGATCGTCATTGGGAGAAATGCATTTCATACAGTAATACACTATGTGGACCTTTTATTATATCTTTATATAGATTTGTGATTCCCTCCATATTGTATCCATGGAATTAGATCCATGATGGTATATCTGTGGTGTGAAGCACTCCACACTTTTATATTGTTTCTTCCTGTTCAACGACCTATACCTTAAATGTGAAATTCTCTTTGAATTCTCACTCTAGTGAATAAACCCTTTAGAAAGTTCTAAACATTCCCAACATTCCAAATTGAAGGACTACTCTAGGCACCCAGACCACTTCAGCTTAATGAAATGGTCTGGGTGCCTGGTCCAGCTAGGGTTAACCCATTTTTTATAAACAGCAGTTTCAGAGAAACTCCTATGTTTATGAATGGGTTAAGCTTTCCCCCATTCCCTCTAGCGGCTGTCTCATTGACAGCCGCCAGAGGCGCTTGCGTGCTTCTCACTGTGATTTTCACAGTGAGAGCACGCCAGCGTCCATAGGAAAGCATTAATAATGCTTTCCTATGCGACCGGCTGAATGCGCGAGCAGCTTTTGCCGCGCGTGCGCATTCAGCCGACAGGGAGGAGAAGAGGAGGATCGGAGGAGGAGAGCTCCCCGCCCAGTGCTGGAGAAAGGTAAGTTTTTACCCCTTTCCAGAGCCTGGCGGGAGGGGGACCCTGAGGTTGGGGGCACCCTCAAGGCACTATAGTGCCAGGAAAACGAGTATGTTTTCCTGGCACTATAGTGGTCCTTTAAGTGAGTAAGGTTGTGACCAGGGGTGAGGTTTTTCTGAGCAGTTACAGGTTAATTTATGCAACTAAAATGTAATTTAGAAAACAAACAAGTCTTATTTACACCAACTGATTACTAAACATATTTTAGACATTACTGTGAGTATTATTGCTGTTGAGCCCTGTTATACAATCAGACACACCCATATGGAGCTCATAGAAAAGATGGTTATTTGGTTTAAAAAAAAAAAAAAAGAGGAATGGAGGGATTTGGGCCCCAAATAGCCCCCCACTCTGCCCCCTTAATAGGGACAGTTGGGAGGTATGGCCGCCTTCTACCCAAATGATGCAGCTGCACCACATTTACAGACAGATAGCCCTCAGTTCAGTCTAATTCTATAATATGCGATCACTTAAATACATCATCATCAGTTCTGAATTTCAGTTGTATTCAGACAGGCTGAAGTCAGGATAATGCTGGTCTCCATTTTGCAAATTGGATTTTAATTCGCTACAGTTCAGGCTTTAGTGAATAAGCCTTTATTCTCAACAATCCCAGAAAAAAAGAAAAAAAAAAGTCCCCTGAAATTGCAGAAGTGGTTATGGTGCACCCTCACAGAAAATTCCAGAATAAATAGTAGAATGGAGTTGTGACAATTTGCCTAGTTCCCACAGAGCACAACTGTCTACTTTGCTGTCAGAAGCTCTCTGAGATTGCCCAGTAGTGCAGGGTTTAGCTAGAGGGAGCTTCTATTGGCTCCATTGACCCAAGCCCTGCCATACAGGCCTATTGGTTGTGAGTGTTAGTGGAGCACTCTCAGCCAATAAGCCAGCACTGCATGACAGGGCTGCCAGTCAGTGGAGCCAGTAAAAGCTCCTTGTAGGAACTTTCAGCTTCACGGAAGGGGGCAACAGGCACCAGGCAGGATCCAGGTAAATTCTCAAGCTTTTTTTAAATGGAACCAGAGCTATCATGGCACTAACAGGCTGTTATGGTGCTTGGAGTGTTCCTTTGATAGACAAGTTTGTGCTGCACATAGTTTTCACAGAGCACTTGTAGAAACAGGTTCTGAGCTTGTGGAGGCCTGAGTGTGCCAACAGGACTGCCAGTTAGCCTGGAGTGTGTTTATGACAGGCTAAGTCACCCCACCCCTATCCAAAATTCACCATTCCCAGTATCCCAAAGTTAATTTCAGGTGTTCAGTCACATTAGCTGAATTGGAAAAATTGTGCAAGTCGGTGATTTTTCCAGATCAGCAAGTTTAGTCCAACGTTTGAAATCAACCTTGTATTGAATCAGACTTAATGGCAATACACACTTTACACATCAAATTGATCACTATTCCATACCTAGATGTCTGAAGCACTGTTTGTTTTGTATTTCTAAACACTAGTAGGATAATTCACAACTGAAAATTCTAAAATTAATTTTAAGTTTAAGGCCAGAGTAGCCAGACTGAAAGTATAGCAGACAGATTTTTTTCCAATTTGGTTATTTTGGGCTTGAATTTGAAATTCACTTTTTTGAATAACCCTGCAGAGTGCCAATGCAGGCTTAAAATACCATTTTCCTTTGAAGAAAGAGAAAGAAAATGTGGGGAGCATTCTCATTACACAGTTTAAAAAAAAAAAAAAAAAAAAAGCACTCATGTTGTCACAAGTCCCTAGGGGGAAGTCCCTTACCTGCTCCTTAACGACCCCTTTGCTCTTGGCATCCTGCAGCATTAGTGTTCTGGCCTTAGTCTCTATTACTACTATGTTCTCATATGGCGTGCTCACACCAGGCATTATTTATAGAGTCAGGTGACACTCCACCCCAGGAAGAGGCTGTCCTTTTGAACAGGAAACCCTAATAAAAGCTCTCAGCGTGTTTAATTGTGATGCAGCTAAGTTTGTCTTGTGTGTTAGACCTGTTCTGATTAGTTATTGTTGGGTATGTTTATAAGTCTTTCCTGGTTGCCCAGATCATGGACAGTCAGACATTATTTTGCCCGCTTGTCTCACATAGTTTACCTGTACTATCCTCTTTCTTTCGTTAATAAAGCTCCTATGCCCAATATGACCCTGTTCTCTGCTCCAAGTTCACCTAGAGCAGTGGTTTCCAACCCAGTATTCAAGGCATGCATACCAGTCCAGGATTTGAGGATTATCCACTTGTGTCTTCATGATTAGTGGCTTTATGGAACTGCTGCTCAGGATCTCAGTGGGCCTTTTTATTGGAATCCATAAAATGAAGTGTGCTGTAGTGGTTATGGTGCCAGGGA
This sequence comes from Pelobates cultripes, assembly GCA_933207985.1. NCBI lineage: Eukaryota > Metazoa > Chordata > Amphibia > Anura > Pelobatidae > Pelobates > Pelobates cultripes. Next base: position 378,284,289 of record OW240912.1, read on the forward strand.
TGTCTTGGTGCCATCCCACTGTAATGTGTCGGTTTGTTTTGTCATGGTGTGATGCTTACCTTGGTCATGCTGGGCGCTCACTCTGCTCACTTATCCAGTCATAAGTCAATTCTTTGCAAGATAGGAGCTCCATTACTATTTCATGAATGAGCTCCTATCTTGCACAAAATTTACATGCACCTTCTGCAGCTTGAAGAATGGAAGCAGTGGAACACAGATAAAAGTAACAAAAAACAGTCTAAAATGTTATGGTAGTATAACTTAGTGAATTTGAGTGTAAAGGCAATTCCGCAATAGCTGCAGTTAAAGGACCACTATAGTGCCAGGAAAACATACTCCTGACATACATTTCCTGGCACTATAGTGCCCTAAGGGTGCCCCCACCCTCAGGGTCCCCCTCCCGCCGGGCTCTGGGGAGAGGAAGGGGTTAAACTTACCTCCTCCTCCTCTTCGGCTGAATGCGCATGCGCGGCAGGAGCCGCGCGCGCATTCAGCCGCACGCGCATTCAGCCAGTCTCATAGGAAAGCATTAATAATGCTTTCCTATGGACGATGGCGTCTTCTCACTGTGATTTTCACAGTGAGAAGCACGGAAGCCCTCTAGCGGCTGTCAATGAGAGGCTGGATTAACCCATTTATAAACATAGCAGTTTAACCCTAGCTGGACCAGGCACCCAGACCACTTCATTAAGCTGAAGTGGTCTGGGTGCCTATAGTAGTCCTTTAAGGTTTCTGGAAAAATCCTGCCTGCTAGAAAAGATTGTTTAACAACTAATCCATTTTCCCTCCATTCATCAGAAGTCACTTGATCTCTGAATAAAATCATCAGCTATAGTCTGTCCCCTAACCACTAATCTTTTGTTTTCTACCTCTAGATTGGACATGAGATTCAGTCCACGTGATTGGGCAGTGCTATTGTATATCATGGCAAACTAAATTGCTTATGTGCCCCAGCAAAAAACAATCAAGCACAAAAACTAGCCTCTAGTCCATTCTATCCCTCTTTTATCTGACAACCTTGCTTGTGTGTGTGTGTGTGTGTGTGTGTGTGTGCCTGCTAGTGAGTAACTTTGTGTGTTTGTGTGCCTGCTAGTGAGTGAGCTTGTGGGTGTGTGTGTGCCTGCTTGTGTGTGTGTATGCCTGCTAGTGAGTGAGCCTGTGTGTGTGTGCCTGCTAGTGAGTGAGCTTTTGTGTGTGTGTGCCTGCTAGTGAGTGAGCTTGTGTGTACGTGTGTCATTGGTTATAGCTCTACTAATCCGTGCATACCGCTCATGAATTCTGTCAGATTGTTTTGAAACAGTTTGAAAAGGCCAGAGGTTCTCCACTGAATATATAACCTCTAAAGCGAGGTTTTAGAAGCATATTATCATATCTGCTCCATTGTAGGTGTGGCATTGTGCCAATGACTCGTTTGCAGGAAAAAGTAAAGGGTGGGCACAGAATATCTAGACCATGATTATTACAAACTTTGTGTCAGTGAACTTGTCTGTAGTGAGCATTTGTGTGACAGTGAGCTTGTCTGTAGTGATCTTGTGTGTGTCAGTGAGCTTGTCTGTAGGAAGCATGTGTGTATCAGTGAGCTTTTCTGTAGTGAGTGTGTGTGTGTGCGACATGTGTGTGTGTGACAGTGAGCTTGTCTGTAGAAAGCTTGTGTGTGTCAGAGTTTGTCTGTACAACATTTGTGTGCATACCAATAAGCTTGTCTGTGTGTTTCAGTGAGATTGTCTGTCAGTGAGCCTATGTGTGTGCATCTGTGAGCTTGTGTTTTTATGTCAATAAGCTTATGTATATCAGTGAGATTGTGTGTCTATGAGTCTGTGTATCAATGAGCTTGTATGTGTCAGTGAGATTGTCTGTGTCTGCATGTGAGTATGCTTACTGTATACTTAAATGTTTTACTCTGAAAGGACCAATATTTTATATTAGAAAAATAAATATATATAATAGTTTATATTTTACTTAATCATCTGCCTGGCAAGACATAGCCTTACATATTGTTGACACATATTACATGTGACAATATATGGTGCAATGACTTATGGGGCTGGCATAGATTATTTTCCAGGGCTGCTTTGTATTCCCAGTCCGGCCCTGGTGGGGCCTGATCCAGCTCCGAGGGACATCACTGCTGGATACAGTTAAGTGAATTAAGGGTTTCTGCTCTGCTGAGGGGCATGAGCGAGGGGGGCACTACAAGGTACTGTAGTGCTAGGAATACAGTTTTGTATTCCTAGTCTATAGTTTCCTTCTAAGCACCAAAAATTTACTTAGATACTAGACATATTATGCATTTAACAATCAGGACAGATATGAATCTATTTTAAAGGGACACTATAGCCACCTAAACAACTTTAGCTTAATGAAGCAGTTTTAGTGTATAGATCATGCCTCTCAGGTTTCACTGCTCAATTCACTACCATTTAGGAGTTACATAATTTTGTTTCTGTTTATGCAGCCATTGCCACACCTCCCCTGACTCTGACTGACAAATCCTGCATGAAAAAAACTGGTTTTACTTTCAATCAGATGTAATTTACCTTGAACAATTTTATCTCTTGCTATGTAAATTGAACTTTAATCACATACAAGAGGCTCTTACAGGATCTAGAAAGCTATTAACATAGCAGGGGATAAGAAAATCTAAATTAAACAGAACTTGCAACAAAGGAAGGAAAAACATTAGATGACTCTTTGCAGGAAGTGTTTATGAAGGCTGTGCAAGTCACATGCAGGGAGGTGTGACTAGGGATCATAAACAAAGGGATTTAACTCCTAAATGGCAGAGAACTGAGCAGTGAGGCTGCAGGGGCATGTTCTATACACCAAAACTGCTCCATTAAGCTAAAGTTGTTCAGGTGACTATAGTGTCCCTTTAAACTATTTTTTTTTTTTTTTTTGAAGTGTCAAAACTGACACTTCAAAAACAGCCTATTTGCAACTTTCTCCTACTTGGCTATAGTTACAGCTTGCCTGTTTTAGAGTGAATTTATTTTACTATTTAGACATTTATCTGCAACAAAAATTCATAGTTCACTGAATAAATCAGAAATGACTAAATTCTGTCCAAAGCAAAAGAAACTCTTCTGAAAATAATATAATAATAATAATACAAATTCCCCAGATAGAATAATTTGTTCTTAATATTTAAATTCCCTGGTCATTTCATGTTAACAAAAAAAAACAACCCACACACCATCACTAAATCCCTTGAATATTGCTAGGCTGTTTTTGTGTTTGTTTGATTTTTTTTTTTATTGCCATGAGATCATTGCTAGGATATTTTTTTATTTTATTATTATTATTATTGCCATGAGTTCATTGCTAGGATATTTTTTTATTTTATTATTATTATTATTGCCATGAGATCATTGCTAGGATATTTTTTTATTTTATTATTATTATTATTGCCATGAGATCATTGCTAGGATATTTTTTTATTTTATTATTATTTTTATTGCCATGAGATCATTTCCCAAGAGTCACCACCCCAGGAAACCGCACAGATTGCATATGACCGGCAGGGGGCGCTCTGCAGATACAGCTTGGGCTGCCAGTCAGTCTGCGCATGCTCGGTGGGTGTCCGGACCAGGAAGTGTCTCCCGGTAACAGCTGCCGCAGGAGGAAGCGAGAAGGCTCTGGTTATCTGTGTGCCCCGTCCATGCAGGACCATAACCACAACCCCGAACATGGAGCACATCAGGACTACCAAGGTACTGGGCTGCTTCAGGCAATGGCTACTGATATGAGTGCATGCCCCTATCACCTGGCTAGTATACACAGTGCCATGGCTACCTAGCATCCTGTAGTGAAGGTAAACAAGGAGTGCCTGTCCCTGGGCACACATGGCTGGGGTATGGGGGGGGGCCACACATGGCTGGGGTATGGGGCACAGCCTTGGCTGGGGAATGGGGGCACACGCATGGCTGGGGGCAGGAGAATGGGGGCACACATGGCTGGGAGAGTGGGGGGCACACATGGCTACAGAGATGGCAGGGGGGCACACACATGGCTACAGGGGAATGGGGAGCACACATGGCTGGGAATGGGGTGCGCAAGCATGGCACAGGGAATGGGGGGAGCAAGCATGGCTGGGAAATGGGGTGCACACATGGCTGGGGTGGGGGCAAGCATGGCTGGGGAATGGGGGCAAACATGGCTGGGGAATGGGGGGGCCTGGCTGGTGAATGGGGGCAAGCATGGCTGGGGAATGGGGGAGGGGGCACGCCTGGCTGGGGAATGGGGGGCACGCATGGCTGGGGAATGGGGGGCACACACAGAGGTGGCATGCTTGCTGGGATTCCTATTCAATGAGACAGCCCTGCTCTCTGTCTGATGGCATCCTGTCCTCACTCAGCATTTTATTTAACATCCTGCATTATCAGGATTTTAGCATTTCAGTGCCAGTGGGTGAGCTGGGCCAGGCATTGCTTGGCACTGCGCACTCCCCCTTGGCACAGATTGCCCCCCTTCTAGTCTGCACTCTGCAGGGATGTTGTATTATCAGGGATTTGGTGGTTTTTTTTTTGGTTTGTTTTTTAGCTTTATAGCAAGCACGAAGTCCATAATTATCAAGCTTTCACTATAAGGATGTGCGCAACATCATATAGTAGGTTCAAAAGATATTCCTTGCTTAGAGCATTCATGTTAGTGGGTAAACCTGAACCATGGGAATTGGGAAGGGCTCTAACTTCTATGATTTGCAGCAAGATATAGCCTGGCAGAAATTAATGGGAATTTATGTATGTAGGGTATCTAATGTGCATTTGTTTATTAGTCCAATGCACTGAAGATGCTCCAAACTGTAACCCACCTACGGTAATTCCTTTTCAGAAGATTCCTGCCATATTGTATCACTTGGTTAAACATGCTGTTAGCACCTAAATGTTCCTTTTTTAAATTTTTAAATGTAATTGTTTACATTTTTGACGTGCAATAATACATGTCAGATTGTGTCATAATATCTGAATATTAGTCGATTAACATATAGGGTATCCGACGTAGAGGTAAAAGATCCAAGTAAGAATAACAATATCTGTTTCAGTAACATACATCTGATTCAACATTTAAATAATAATAATATAAAGACAAAGAGAACACAGCACTAGTGAATTAATAAAAAAGTATATAAAGCATAGCAAATGCACTGTTTGCAGATTCGTAATCGATGTCTGACAAATGTATTAAAAAATGACAACAATGTTAATCATTAGCGTAGCTCAGTTACATGGAGACAGTATTGTGTACCAGCTGAGGAAGGTGAAAATGGCAGGATGCCTGTGGGACAGTTCCGATCAGAAATCCAAGTTCAACCTATGCCCTCCATGGGCCGGGCAGAATCCCATATTACTACATACAGGCAGGCGTACATAGGCCCATGTGCTAGTCGGAGTCTGGACAGAAAGAGACTTGCATATCGTGAAACCCAGACGTTGGCATTAACCTCTGCTTTCTAGAATATAGGTAGCAGGTTATTTAAGAATGACACCACATGCTGTCTCTAGCTACCATATGGTTATGGCGGCAGGAGTGCCTTGGCACCCTTCTAGTGTAAATAGTTGAATGGTACGACAATTTTCCTGTGGTCTGCCAGTCACCTCTTCCAGGATCGGCAGAAGTTCTCTGTCATCATTGGAGGGCTTAGCCCATTGGTTGAGAGTGCTCAGCTGACGCACTCAGCTTAGCTCAGGAAGTTCCTGGAAGTTGATGGACCTCTTGTAAGTTGTAAAACTGTTTGCAAGTGGTATGACTCTAGCACCATAACCACTGCAGCACGCTGTAGTGATAACAGTGCTTGAAGTGTTTCTTTTTTGTGTTAATAGACAAATACACTTTTTTTTTTTTTAAAGGTCTTAATTCCTGGGGAAAAAAACAGTGAGTCACATCTTTATAGGTTTAGCAGAACTGTATAGAAAATTGTTGTGCAATTGTGCATGTTTTTAATATAATGTGTTTCATGTAATCAACAGGGTACCATGAAGATATTCTGTAACTAAAGTATTAAGATTATTCTTAAAGCAGCACTCCAAGCACCATAATCACTACAATTAGCTGTGGTTGTTATGGAGCCCAATGTGCCCTGGTGACCCCTATTGTTAGTAGGCAGGAGCTTTTTTAGCTCTGCTGTACTAAGCCCTGCAATGCCATGTTTAGGTCAGACATCTTCTGGCTCTCTTGGAGGTAGTGAAGGCAGTGGTGGAAGTAAATCTGTTAAAGCGGCACTGTCACGCCGAACTTACCTTTCTCTTATGTTTTATCTACTCTTCCTCTCCGGATCTGTTCTTTATTTGTCCTCTAGTTTTCTTTAAAACATAAGATAAAGTAGGGACTACTTTGTCCTACATATTTTCCCTATGCTTAACTTTCTTTGACCAAAGGAAATGGAGGTGGCTTAAAGGCCCCCTTGGGTAAAAGTCAGGCGTAGGAAAAATACATAAGTCAAAATAGTCCCTACTTTATGTTTTATGGTTTAAAGAAAATTAGATGAGAAATAAAGAAATGAAGAGCAGATTCTTAGCGTGGAAGAGAAGAAGAAACCATAGGAGAAAGGTAAGTTCGGCATGACAGTGTCGTTTTAACTGTTTTGACTACTAACAAAGGGAGGGGGTGGTGCCTCTCTTTTCTTTGGCTAATTCTTGGATGCAAATCGCATACGCTAGGATTGAGGGTGGCCTGTGGATTTCAGTTCCTGCCCCATTCTTACATTAAAGTGGCAGCGATAAGCTCTTTGCATCAAAATAATGGCCCTCCAATTTAGAAAATAAAATTCCACTATTTTTACTCATTGTTCCTTTGTGAAATTACCAATGATGAATCTCACAAGACTTATGAAATGTACCTGCTACAAAAAAAAATTGAACTATTAACAAATAAGTTATTTACCTGTCAAATCCTACTCTGGATGTTGGCCCACCCTGTACTTTTTCAAATCCTTACAGTATCTTAGTGTTCTGTGTGTATACCATAAAGACAGTTATACATTATCCACTGAGTACTGTAAGCAATCATATCTTTTAGGAGGAAAAAGTGGTTTAATGTTTTACAGCATCCCATCATTAGGACTTTGCTGCTTGGACCCGTAAACGGGACTTGCCTTGAATTGAAACATTTTATTTGCATATGGTGTAATTGGGTCGTGTAAAAATGATTTTTTTTTTAAAATGTCGAAGTTTCTTTGCTTGTTCTCGTGATTTATTTATTTATTTTGCACACATACTGTGTAGATCAGCGATGGCTGATTTTATCAATGTGGAAGTGCGTTGCATACATTTTGCATGATTTACCCCTAGTCCTGCTGATTACCAGATGGTTTTAAAGAAAGTCTGCAGTGCTGGTGTTAGTCATCGCTGATACCATCAGTTTGTAGGACAGTTGAATATCTAAATTTAGTTCATAAACATCTACAATGACAATGTTGGCCAGCACTTATTGATATAGACCATTTATTTCAGTTTAGTCTGTACTGTTGACTGCTTAAAGAGTTACTCCACCATGACCTTCCACATTTATTACATATTAAAAAAAAAAAAAAAAAAGAATAATACACAATTGCAGGAATTGTCAACCTTTGGCAATCCAGATGTTGTGGACTACATCTCCCATAATGCTTTGCCAGCATTATGGTCGTTAGAGCATTGTGGCATATGTCCACAACATCTGATGTGTCTAAAGGTTGCCTGCTCCTGCCCAAAAGGTCCCGTCACCTCCAACGCTAAAAAATTTTTTTAACCCCTTAAGGACCAAGCTTCTGGAATAAAAGGGAATCATGACATGTCCCACATGTCATGTGTCCTTAAGGGGTTAAAATAAAGTTTACCTTCCCTGAAATCCAGCTTCTCTGCACTCCCCCTCTTTCTTCACACCTGCTGTTTTGTGGTGCAATCAAATACTTCTCATAAACATTTGATTGGCCAGTTTAACCGGTTTAGTGCGCATGCTCTGAGCCAGCAGTGGGAGAGGGAGTGGGGAAAGTAAACGGGGGAAGACCATAAAAAAATTAAACGGAACGGATAGGGAGGCAGGAGGGAGGAGAGACAGAAGCATACAAAGGGAAGTGCACCCTGAGAACAGACATTATTTTTGCACAAAATTGGCAATCTAGATTAGAGTTCCGGGCTACCAAAGCCACGTGTGCCGGGTGTGTATCTAGCCCTCTGCACACAAGTGCAATAATCTCTATATGTGCAGCGTTTTCAAGCAGAAACGCTGCACATACAGATTCCTTCCTCCATTCTAAAAGCAGAAGTGGTCATGGACGATAGAGTAACTCTTTAAGTGACTTTTGTTTGTAACATTCTATATATTCCCAGTTGGAATTTAACAGTTTGTCAGTGTCTGGATTTGCTTTTTTTTAATTTATTTTTTTACTTTCTTTATGATTTGTTCTTCAGTCCAATGCAATTATCTGTTTGCTTTTTTTTTGTTGTTGTTGTTTTGCTGATATTGATGTAATTTCTTTGTTTCCTTAATAAAGGTGGAACAGGTGAAATTACTGGATCGGTTCAGTCCTAGCAACAAGTCAACCTCTGGAACTCTGTATCTCACTGCGACCCACTTACTGTTTATAGACTCTGTACAGAGAGAGATCTGGGTATGTACCTATGTTAAAGAAATGGCTGTACTGTGTGGACAGTGAATATGTGTAATTGTAGGATGCAAATAACTGATGGTCATTATCAGAGCATATGCTTTTATGTTATTGGTAAACAATTTTTACCCCATCTGTTGTACTTGTGAGAGGGTGAGAAGCTTTTGCAAGTCTCCTGAGTTTAATGTAGTCGGTGAAACTTACCATATAGTAAAAACATTTAGTGTAGCAGTCACCTTTGGTCAGTTCATTTTGAGTTTTTCATTCGAGTGTCCTAAAACGTTTTGGAAAATAATAAAAAAAATTTTAAAGAAAAGAATAATAGTTATCTGTCAGAGAGGTACGGTTGGGTCGGATACTGCAAACTTGCACTCTATAATGAAAAGGCTGACCTGAACCATACCTGGCTGTAAGCTTTTATGTTTCTACAGAAACGGCCTTGTCTAGGTTTTTGTTCATCAATTAAAGGAAATGATATTACTAATGTTTTCTGTTACTAATATGTTTGAAATGGGGAAGAGAAACACTGGAATTATAGTAATGCACATCTGCCTGGTCTTTGGATCATTAGTCTTTGGGTGTTTCTCTAAAAGTTGAATTGTAACAACATTAGAATCTTATTTGAACTCTTCATTTATTTGTTAGATGATGTGCCTAGGAATGTATTTGGAAAACATTTCTACATAGCCACTGGTATTACCAAAGGGTATTTACTGGGTCACATTCTGGGCACTTGATCATTTTGTGTGATCACAACAGTGTGTCTGTTATATGGGGACTGTGAATGGGGTAGGAGTGATCGTGAAATATAGTGCTTTACTCTGATTAGAATGTAGTTAATGGAAACATTTAAACTTTATAGCTGAAATGTATGATTGTTTGCTATTAGATTTTACACCATCACATTGCTGCTGTTGAGAAGCTTGCCTTGACTACTACTGGCTGCCCTCTAGTGATACAATGCAAGAATTTCAGGGTGGTGCACTTTATAGTCCCCAGAGAACGTGACTGTCATGACATCTACAACTCACTCGTACAGCTCTCAAAGCCAGGTAGGTAAATCATTAAGTGTCGCAGTGTACATGTTATGTGGCTAACAATAGCAGCTTATACAGCTCTCAGTCTGCCTTGGATAATAGCAGAGGATAGAAAGTTGGTTTCTGTTATTATACATTATGAAAATCTCTTTCATATACATTTAAATAAGTATTGCAATTGTTTACTGTTAAAGCTTTCTGCCGCTTCCTTCAAGATTGCTGCCTCGGTAGGTGTGAATAAATATGTTGCAGGCTGTTTGCAATCTGTCTAATGTAATCATAAACATTATATATATATATATATATATATATATATATATATATATATATATATATATATATATATATATATATATTATGCAGGTGCACTTATTTCATATATCATAAAGACTGTCTTGCCTTAGAGGAACACTAAAAAATAAATTAAAAAAAGAATATATATTAGAGGTGCTCCTTAATTTTGGAATATTGAGCCTGCCTTGGTATGTGTTTTTTTTTTTTTTCTTCTCTATTCCACAAAACCTATAACAATAAGAGTATATCATTGAGCTAAATTACACGTAATACAGCATATTATCGATAGAAAGGCATAATACTGATCCTCCTCTTTCGCTGTCCCTGCAAGTTAATGGTACTCCCATCAGCCCGTCCTTGCAAGCTCGTGGTGTTATCTTTAATTCCCGCCTCACCTTTGTGTCTTGTGTCCATTTCACCTTAAAAACATTGCTCACATCTGCTCCTTTCTTATGAAAAATGCTGCCAAGGAGCTTGTTCATGCTCTGGTAATCTCTCGCATGGATTATTGTAATTCTCCCCAGAAGCCGTAGTGCCTCACAACAGTCAGTAATAATTGCGGCTGCCAGGCTGATTTTTTTTAATTTTATTTATTTATTTTTATTTTATTTTATTTTTTTACTCCTATCACCCCTTTGTCGATCCTTACACTGGCTTCCTGTATCCTATAGGAGGCTATTCAAAATGCTAACCCTTACTTCTAAAGCTTTAATCGACTCTAGCCAGAGTAATGTCTATTTCACAAACCTGTCTCTTGCTGCCTCCTAAAGAGCTACACTCCACTCTTACCTACAGTTCTGCTACTTTCCCACCTTGTTATTTAGTTGCCCCTCCATGTCCTCTTTATTGTGTTTTATACCCCACCTCCTCTAGACTGTAAGCTCGTTTGAGCAGGGTCCTCCTCAACCTATTGTGCCTGTAACATTTTTTGATTTTTATAGTATTGTAAAGCGTTGCGGAATAAGTTGGTGCTATATAAATGCCAAATTAGTAATACTAATAATTAATTATAAGGAAACAAGGGCTTTTAGTTGTTAAAAAAAAAAAAAAAAGTAGGGCAAGCCGTGGAGGTCTAACTGAGTAAAGCTGAATACCCTGAGGCAGTAGAATAAAAATAATGGTAATTATACTAAATCCAAAGCAAGTCCATGACAATTAAACAAAGGGCATTTCAGTGAAAGTAAAGAATGCCCGCAGTGAGGGTTTATTATGCAGGGGCACATAAGTACTACTCTGTGTAATGAGCAGAATAGAAGCAAACAAGCTACTTAGATATCTAAAATGGCTGGGTTACCAGACCGCGAACACCAATGCCCTTCTATAGAGAATTCTGTGGTTTCAGGTCACATTTTCTAAAAATAAAAAAGACACACTAACTGGTTTGCACTAAAATTTCACCATCATTTGTCAGCTCATTACTAGTAAACACATATTATATATGGGAGCTATGCTTACTTTATTCTACTGGCTTTTTTATTTTTTCACTTAAAAAAAAAAAAAAGAAATACAATAATTTACTGTCGTATGCTTCATGAACATTGAAAATGCATGTAAAGTAATGGAACAATCAAGATGTTTGTACTTGTGATAATGACTTCCTTCCTCTCTTCTTGTAAGTGAGCTATGATGATCTCTACGCATTTTCTTATAACCCAAAACAAAAGGAGTCTGAAAGAGTCCTTGGCTGGCACCTTATAGATTTGAAAGAGGAATACCAACGTATGGATGTGCCAAACATTTACTGGCATTGGTCGGATGTTAATCGGGACTATAAGGTAATTCCTTATGACTAGAGAATAATATTTAAAAATAAAAAAAGTTTTGCATATTCCCTGGAAACCTTAGAAATAGGCAGACACAAAGCTTAGAGATACCCTGCAAATCAATATTCACACTGTTACCATCTTGTAAATAACAGCAAGCACACGTGCAATAATTAATTTAAAGATATAATCCAAGCCCCATAACAACTACATCACTGTAGGGCTTAGCTCAAGAGCCAATGGAACTTTCTGCTTAGGAACTTTTGGCTCTCTAATGTTAGTAGTGGAGGCAGGGAGCAGCACCCTGCAGACCCCATGTATAGAGTAAGACCATTCAGAAAGGGTTTGACTACTTACAGTGTGGGAGCACCATAATCACAACAGTGAACTGTAGTGGTTATGGTGCTCAGTGTTTCTTTAAGGGAAACTGCAGTATTGTCCCTTTTTAAAGGGACACTATAGTCACCTGAACAACTTTAGCTTAATGAAGCAGTTTTGGTGTATAGAACATGTCCCTGCAGCCTCACTGCTCAATGCACTGCCATTTAAGAGTTAAATCCATTTTTTTATGAACCCTAGTCACACCTCCCTGCATGTGACTTGCACAGCCTTCCATAAACATTTCCTGTAAAGAGAGCCCTATTTAGGCTTTCTTTATTACAAGTTCTGTTTAATTTAGATTTTCTTATCCCCTGCTATGTTAATAGCTTGCTAGACCCTGCAAGAGCCTCCTGTATGTGATTTAAAGTTCAATTTAGAGATTGTGATACAATTATTTAAGGTAAATTACATCTGTTTGAAAGTGAAACCAGTTTTTTTTTTTTTCATGCAGGCTCTGTCAATCATAGCCAGGGGAGGTGTGGCTAGGGCTGCATAAACAGAAACAAAGTGATTTAACTCCTAAATGACTGTGAATTGAGCAGTGCAATTGCAGGGGAATGATCTATACACTAAAACTGCTTTATTTAGCTAAAGTAATTTAGGTGACTATAGTGTTCCTTTAATATATCAATATCTCTTGTAGTTTTCCTCTCTGTTTTCTCAGTTTGCCACATATTATGGAAAACCCATATTATTATATTATTATTGCACTGGAGTGCTGCTGACTCAAACTTACATTTTTTTACTCCACTGGCAGGTCAATGGTAGTGCTATTCATAGATTATAAAATATCACAATTTATACACTGCACATACAGACTCCAGACACCATGACCATTTCAGATCACTGAAGTGGTCATGGTTCTTCAAGCAGCCCTTCCATGTCGTGGTTCTGGTGCAAAGAGACAGCCCCTACGGTCTAAGCAGTGCAAACGATGTCTTTTCAGTTTACATTTCTAGCTATAGACACCTCTAGTAGCTGTCACTCGGCCACTAGAGGCCCTTCCTGGTGTTGCCATGCAATCTTTGCATGACCGACATTTGGCATTTTCATGCTCCGTATAAAGACACAAAATGTTCACCCAAAAATGCATTGAGCAACTGCATCTCTGTGAGGACATGCTGATTGGCACAGTGTTAGTTACTGCGCACGTGCACCTGCCACCCAATGCTTCCCTTTTTCCATATTATCTGTAATGATGATGATCTCAGCCAGGGGTGCAGTAGTGGCTGCGGCAAGACCAGCACGGCACACCTCAATAGCTAAATACTCTGTTACGGCTATGTTTTATTCCTAACATTAGAGTGTTTCTTTAAGTATTGAATTTTGAAAACGTATTGTGTAGTTTTCACTTTTTTAAATTCTTTTGGATGTTTTGATTTTATACTTTCAAATAATATAAAATATTTGTAGTAAACATGGTCTCCCTGTGGGCACAGAGGGCATTTCATACTATCCTATCCATCTCCCTGCTCGTAGAAGAGACCAGCTCATTTCACATGTTAAGCACCCTTTTCAAGTTTGGTTTTATGTCCAATTTGGTAAATTGAGGTGCAGTTCTGTAATGCTGTCTGTGCCCTGAAAATGTTACATCTTTAGTTGTAACTATAGTTATGCATAAAATAACTTGGGGGGGGGGGAGGGGGGAGAGAAACATAAATTACTTTTTTCAAATTTAATTTTTATAGTTAGTGAGCCATTTTAAATGTTATGACTTAGTCATGTGTTATGTCATATTAGGAGCTTGTGTGTCGCAAAGTTGTTTGACATTGTATTAAATTCTTTATAGGTGTGTGACACGTATCCAAAGGACCTTTATGTCCCTGTAATGACAAGCAAACCAATTATTGTGGGAAGCTCAAAGTTTAGAAGCAAGGGAAGGTTCCCAGTGCTATCATATTATCACCAGAAGAATCAGGTATGTATAAAATAAACACACGATGCAGGAATGCATTATTTGGAATATTGAACTATATTGTATGGTGGAGTAGTGTTGAATTAATGTTTAAAGAGAAAATTACTGATCTTGTTATGCTAATTTTAGTGTGTATATTTACTTTTGGAAGTCTGTGTAAACTTTGAAAACCAGTACAACCATTTCTTTAGCTCTGAATTGTCTGTGAACCATGTTTGTTTAAAATGTTCAAACAAATGTTATTACATTTAGTATAGAGTGTTTCAGCTTGATTTGCAGGCATTTGTTCTTAAATTGCTGATGGTAGATTGTACATTTTGTAAGCTAAAATAAAGTAAGCGAAAGTTATTAAAACAACTTTAAAGGGACACTTCCATTTAAAAAAAAAAATTTTTTACTGACTGTTTGCTACAACATTGCGGGTATAGTGCATTAGTAAGGATGTTTAAACAAACATTTAAAAAGCTAGTGGCCTAATGAGTATACTTTTCTGCATATCCACAAGGTTTATGGTTTTTGCAGGGACCAGTAATTTATGAGATTTCAGCACATTATGCTGCAGCAGTTTATGGGTTGCAAACAAAAGCCATGGGATGCTGTACTACAAAAAATTAAAAACAGATTGGGCTTGCATTCTCTTGTGCGTTGGAAAGCATTCAGTCAGGGACAACTGGTCAATCATGCAGATGAAGTGATGGTGGTGTGAAAATACATGTGCACTTAAAATAAAGTAGAATGATATTTACATGTTGGCTATTTAGTGAATAAGCCATGTAACAAGCAATATCAATGTTTCAACCGCAAAACAGGCACTAAAAAGTTAACTACCAATTTACAAAATTTCAGATTCATATTTAAGAAAATTTGGTGAACATGGTACAAGACAGGATTAGGACGCTGGGTTTTTCACTAAAATGCCCTTTGAGTTATACTGTTGCACAATGCAGTACACATGAAATCACAGCTTTGACGTTAAACTATTGTCTGTTTTTTTTGTTTTTTGTTTTTGTTTTAATTCTAAATGTTTTTTAGTCAACTGAATTACCAAAAAAAACTCTCATTCCATTTTTTTTTGTCTTATTAGGCAGCAATTTGTAGGTGTAGCCAGCCTTTGTCTGGCTTTAGTGCAAGGTGTCTGGAGGATGAGCACATGTTACAGGCTATCAGCAAAGCCAATCCCACATGCAGGAGTATGTACGTCATGGACACAAGACCAAAGGTAGGTAACCAATTCACTGTTGTTTTATTTTACAATGCTAGTGTATATCATAAATTAGACTAAGCTCCCAGGGCACATCGACTGGACAAATATAGTTTGTGGTTATCATGGCTTGTGCACAGTTACTTCAGTAAATGACAGAGCTACTAATTAACACCTTTAAAGCAGATACTCCAAATATTTCTAGTCTGTTAGTAGTTAGTGCAGAATCTTTTGAAGCAGACTTCTACAGAAAATAGAATGCTGTAAGATCTTTCTGTAGATGCATGCAGTCTTCTCTTTAATCATCAGCCTGTGTCAAAAAGAGCTACAGATTCAAACCAATGAAAGAAGATTTAGGGGAAGCAAGAATGCTGCTCGGGTGTGTTCTTCCATAACGTCCTGTTAGCTGATTCGTATGTGCCTGCTTCTCTGTTTTTGAGGAGGGCATGTGCTCATTTCATTGCTTTGTGGCACTGAATTATTAGTTGTTGTTTTTTTCTTTTTTTTTTTTTACTGTGATTGTCATTGCCTTAACTGCACAAATTGGTCTTTTCACCATTTTTTAAAACTCTATATAGTTTTGCATGAGGTCATCCAGCGTGTTTACAAGTCCCATGGGAAAGCATTGAATCAATGCGTTGCTATGGGAAAGGCCTAATGCGCCTACTGCGCATGCGCTTTAAGTTCTCCCATCGGATGATGTCAGAGGAGAAGGAGACTTTGATGGTGGAATCAGCTAAGTGTATGAAGTGTTTTTTTTTTTTTTTTTAAACCCTTTACTTGGAAAGGGGGGAACTCGAGGGCAGAGGGACACTAGTGTTAGGAATACAGCTTTGTAGACTGCGACTTCTTTTCTAGATAATGTATTACAGGACCAGGTGTATCGGCTTGTGATTTAGTGTAGACAAATGTAGAATACATTTAAAGCATTTTCAGATTCTAATGCATTTAATCTCGAATTATTTTTGCAGCTCAATGCTATGGCTAATAGAGCAGCTGGGAAGGGATATGAAAACATCGACAACTACTCGAATATTAAATTTCAATTTGTTGGAATTGAAAATATTCATGTTATGAGATCCAGTCTGCAAAAACTCTTAGAAGGTAATGCTTTTGGTTTTTCAGATATTGGATTAATTTACTATAATTAAATTTATCCCACTAGCCAAAATCCTGATTTATTACAAATTATGAAGTTAATTTATCAAGATGTCCCAGATCAAAAAAAACTGTTTATGATTGATTTATTTTTATTTATTAGGTGATTTATAGGTGTAGCCAACACATTATAAACATTACCCAGTGTTTTTTAAGACGGCTGTACTATAATGTGCCTAAACATTTTTTGCTTCCGTTTTTTTTTTTTTTTTTTTTCACAAGGGCCTTTAATCGCAATCATCTTCTAGGTCTGGTGCCATTAAATCGGTTATTCCTATAATTTATATTTACTTAATGGTAATAGAAAGAGAGCAGGCGAGAATGTGTGTGCATGTGTACTATCGCCTAAATGCCACTAGAGGTCAAAAGATTCCATCTTTTCACTAGTTTGTTCAGTCCATTGTATATAGTGTAACATACTGAGTGTCATGGACCCAGGCTTGAAGGGTAGGGTTCTTGCTTGGGTGGGAATTTTACGACGGGTATTTGTTTCATGTTTGAATTATATGGACAAAATGGAGCCGAGTGTCTGTTTGTTTTGGTGGGACTGAGGGTTATTTGCAGCAAGAAAATCAAGGAGTTATGGGAAGAGGACTTGATGAAGAACTGTATGTACTGTCAATTACCCTACTGTATGCAAATTACCCTCTGTGGGTATATATACCTCTGCTCACCTGCAGTAAAGCCTGTTCTGGTTAACCGCTACATGTCGTCTCGACACATGATGTGGGGTAAAGGCTATAATTGCACGCTAGATTTGACCTTGGATACTGCTCAGAGTACTTTGAGATGGGCATCTGAGTGCTGTTATAGCATCGAATACTTCAGAATACAGGATGGTCCGAAATAGCCCAGGAAGCCAAGGTGTAATGGGGTTACTCTGCCAGAGTTCCCGCAGGCTGTTACACTGAATTTGATGATAAAAATCACAGATATATATTTCTGTGAACTCTTTGAAGGCATGTGAGGGTCCGGTTGAAGAGGTGAGCTTTGAGGGAGTTATAGGATGCAGTTTTATTTTAATCAAAATCAATAAAAGGTGGTAGAGTACTTCATTTACTAGTGAAAGAAAAGATTTTCTAGAAAAACCACAAATAGTTATGTAGATATATGGACACATGACTGTAAGAGATACAAAAATAGACCAAGAATTAACCCTTAATAATAATGTCAATAGAAAGGTAGATTGTACATAAAAAGACTAAGAAGCCCTTAAATAGTATCTTACTAATGCCACAGTAAAGTAAATCTATGTAAAGATATAAAATGTTTCCCAATTCTGAATTATTTCACTATCCATGCCACAAGAAACATTATCATACAAAGTAGTATATAGGTGGAAAAAAAGCTGAATATTGATACTTAGAGGAAATACATAAACAGCTGTTAATGAAAATGAATGTGCAAACCTAGGTTTATAGCCTATATATTGTACATCTCCTTAAATGAACACTATAAGGTCAGGAACACAAACATGTAAAAACACCATCTGCCCCCTCACCCCCTTGTCCACCTAAATATAGTAAAATCTGCTTCATGGGCAGACATCAGAAGTGATGATCTCAGCCAATCACAAAGCATTGGATTGGCTGAGATTGTCAATTCTGCTGATCTCAGAGAGGGAGGCGGGCTGGAGTTAGAGCCGAATGCCATCCTGGCCAATCAGAATTTCATCGTAGAGCTGCATTGAAGCAATGCATCTCTATGAGGAAGGTTCAGTGTCTCCATGCAGGTAGTGGAGACACTGAATGTCAGTGCTGCACAGTGTGCAGCACAGCCCCAGGAAGGACCTCTAGTGGCCGTCTGAGGAGTTGCCGCTGGAGGTGTCCCTAGCCTTTAATGTAAACACTGCCTTTTCTCTGGAAAGACAGTGTTTACAGCAAAAAGCCTGCAGGGATTGACTAGACTCACCAGAACAACTACATTAAGCTGCAGTTGTTCTGGTCACCATAATGTCCCTTTAAAGATATAGTGTCTAAAGAGTTTAGCCACTATAGTCCAACTTAAGACCTTGAGGAATCTCTAGGTTAAAACAAAAAGGTTATTAGCAAGAGTTTGGGGAATTGAGGCAGGCATTTGTGTTAATAGGAATTGTTGTTACATCCAGCTATATTCTTCCAATCTGCAGTGGGCTTTTTGTAGTGAGTATTATTCCTATTGTATCTACTGATTTCTATTAACAAGGGTTTAAACCCAAAATACATTCTAGTGGTATCCACCTGACATCTAGGTACTTGGGCCTTTTTTGCTTTGGCACATTAATTTGCCTATTTAGTCAAAATTTCATAAGAGCAGGCATTAGCTTTCTAGAGTAGGACTAGCCAAGAATGGGGTACATTAACGCTGTGGCAGGCAAGATATGATCATATACTGTAACTTAAACCCCCGTTATTTTTTGCATAGATAAGATGTTTTTAAATAAATCTATTACAATCTGTGAGACTTGAATGCGCCGTGTAAGGAATCAGCGAGGGCGCTGGATCTTGTGTGTTGTAACATAAAATATAATGATGCCTCTACACGATGCATCACTGGCCTAAATAAACCTACATTTTCTATGTCTTTTAATTGCAGTCTGTGGGACAAAAGGCTTGTCGGTTAACGACTTTTACAGTGGTCTCGAAAATTCTGGATGGCTGCGCCACATCAAAGCTGTACTGGATGCCTCTGTCTGCTTAGCTAAGGTAATACGTGACATGTTTTTCATACATACATGTACCCAGTTTGCTGTGTGTCCCCTTTCCAGCAATTTAATTAAAAGGACATTCCAGGCACCAAAAGCACTTTAGCTTGCTGAAATGTTTTTGGTGTGATGTTCCTGTCCCTTCAGGCTTTTATAAAAATGTAAAAGTGCCACAGTTAAGCTACTATCAACGAGCTTTGCAAGAGAAGGCTGTTTGACTTATGCTATTTGTAATGTGTGGAAAAAAAGTGCTGTCTTTTTGCAGGTTGAAAATGGTTGTGACAGCTGGAATGAACGTACGTTAGGAGCTTTCTAGAGAGTTAGTTAAGAGGAATGCAAAAAGGTGAACAGCACCTTGAATCCACCAATTATAAGATCACAATGATTGGTATTGTAGCTACATTGCAGAATTAATCAATGCAATATGATGTACAGGCTGCTGATCTTACAGAAATTATTTTCTAGTAGAAATGCATATTCTTCTTAATTCCTGTAACACATTATTTGTTGTAAGAGCCATTTTGTAATTGGAAAACTAAACCAGATTTGTTTCTGTGTAGTGTGCCTGTTCCAGAGATAATGTGTGGATTATAGTTCGTCCATATGAAAGCAAAATGAGAGATGGGGATCTAACCCTAAATAAAAGTAATCTCTTGGAAGATTATCTACTTACTGGGTACCCGGTAATTCTTCTCTGTAGGACAGTCTGCCTCTGCATTTCCCCAAATTATGTATTTTCACTTTCTCAGCCTTCCCACACACATCCTATGTTATGTATTGTTTTTTTTTTTTTCACGTGTAATAGATGCTTGTGTTATACCTGGCAATCTTTCATCCCTTCTGGACATGTTGCTTTTAACCTCTTTTATTTTACCCAAACTGTTCCTTGATTATAAGCTTATTTTCAGTTTGGCCCTCTATTCAAATTTGTCTTCACCGTAACTTGTTTGTAATGAATGCATTGTTTTTAGATCTCCATTGCAAAGAGCTATGAAATATGTTGGCTCTTCAAAATTGACTTGTCCATTTTTGCTCTATTTTTGTTAAATCATGACACGGTGTAATATGTCATGTGTTGTTGTTCATCTGAGGTTGTGTTTACCTAATTTTAAGACCTGCTAAGGAACAGATTGTCATTGTGTCCCGATATGTAAAACCATAGAATTCAGAGAGGGTGTACTTTTTCTTTTTCCCATGACTTTAACACTAAAACTGTTTGTGTGTTATCGCCGATAATTTTGTCTCACTTTGCTGAACATTGTATCAGGATGCATTCATACGTGACCCATTTCTACAAAGCATGGTATTGATTGGCAGTGAATTCCTGCCACAGCTCACAGTAATTGTATTTGTAGGTAGCTGTTAACCAGGAAAGATAAAATATTGCACCTTCAACTGAAGAATGCTTTTTACTCTCAAGATATATATATTTTAATATTTATTCTTCTCTCACTGACCATTTAAATCACACAAGCATTTATTCATAAATTACCTTTTACCTAGAAATTGGTAATTGGGCAGAAAACGAGTGCAATAGAGTTTTTTACTATTCATTAATGATTAGCAGCTGACAGTAAATTTAGACTAAAATAGCAAAGTTTCGTGAACAAAACAAACAATGGACTGGGTGTAGTGACTAATCCCCCTTGAATTTGTAGTAAATCCCATGTAAACATTTAGTTACTAATATACAAATTTATTCTTGAGGCTTAACCTAATTCTTAGATTATATATTTACATCTCTGGGGGGATCGTTCATTGCATCCCATGTTGATCTTGTTAGCTGTTGCTCTGTATGAGACTGCATGCACTGCCTGCCAGCTGTAATATCTGGAGATTTTGCAGAATCATTTAGTATGTCAGTCAGGTTTACTGTGGAGCTAAAGCATGTGATAGCAGCTTACCAGTGTCAAGATGGAACTGTGTTCATCCATGCTTTGAATGCAAATTAGAGGAAAACTCAAAACATCTTTCTCATTCTATTTGATACAACTTAACAATTTCGTAGAAACGGCTGAAAAAACTATGGCCTGTTAGTAACCTCGTTCATTATTCTGCATTGTTTGAATCAGAAATACAGCTAATACAGATAAATGGGAACAAAATGGGATACTACAAATCGCAAATGATCGATTGGCATTTATTAATCCTAATTTATTAGAATTAAATTACAAACGGAATCATTCATTTCTTATGTAATATAGTCCGTGAAGGTGACCTACTTATATTTGAATGCTCAGTGAAATACAAATCTGGATAAATAAGTGTACGTCTGTCTCGCTAGATCACATTTTAAAGTAATAACCATCTTCCCTTAAACACAGAGTGGAGGAAGACACTCTATTTTTTTTTTTATTTTTTTTATTCGGCTGTGGTTAATTAGAATCTCTGGGATTCCTTCTCCGCTGGGACACGTTTTCGGCTTGCAGCTATATGTCTAAAACTTATTTCACTGCTGTAGCCAACATTTGAGCTTTGCTACTCAGCTGCAGAGTTGAAGTAGTTAAATTTGTTTTAGCTAGAGATGTCAAACGTGCATAGCGAGGGACCTCGCTGAATTCCCTTGTGGGCTCTTTTTCTTCTATTAGGGAGTTTTAAAATGATTCAGTGAATTGCAAAAAAAATAAATCAAAACAAAACATTTTTCCTTTTATGATTGTCGTTCTGATTTTGCCAAAATCATTTGTGGTTGATTGTCTCATAAGTTCACATATTGTCCTTTTTGTTTCTTCATTAAATATTGTGCAAATTGCATTTATAAAAAAGTACATGTCTGTTCTAAGGTTTTTTTTTTGTTTTATTTGGTTTTTAATATGGCCTCTTACTTAGTCTGTATTCGTCCATACATATTCACTGGGATATAAATAATCAAATATCATTTACAAAATGTATCCAAACCTGTTTCCTGTGTCTCTGCTTGCAGGCTGTACATGACGAAAAGGCCAGCGTGTTAGTACATTGCTCCGATGGCTGGGATCGTACTTCTCAAGTATGTTCGCTGGCATCCATGATGCTGGACTCACATTACAGGACAATTAAAGGATTCATGGTGAGCTTTTTTGGTATCTTTTTTGTTAGTCAGGAAGACTTAAGGTTTCTCCCAATAAAATATGGTAACATTAATTCAAATCCCCCCCGAGCTAATGAGGGACATTAAGTGGTGAATATTTTTAATTAAGGAAAGCAATGCATACAATTTTGTGGGGGATTTATCTGAAACATTTGGGATCTATGACAATTGTGACTTATTACTTAAATCATTAAAGGGACACTATAGTCACCAGAACAACTACAGCTTATTGGATTTGTTCTGGTGAGTAGAATCATTACCTTCAGGCTTTTAGCTGTAAACACCGTTTTGTCAGAGAAAATGCAGTGTTTACATTACAGCCTAGTGATAACTTCACTGGCCACTCCTTAGATGGCTGTTAGAGATCCTTCCTGGGTCATGGCTGTCTAAAATGCATCCAAGCATTCAGTGTCTCCTCCCTCTGCATGCAGACACTGAACCTTCCACATAGAGATTCATTGATTCAATTCATCTCTATGAGGAGATGCTGATTGGCCAGGGCTGTGTTTAAATCATGCTAGCTCTGCCCCTGATCTGCCTCCTTGTCAGTCTCAGCCAATCCTATGGGGAAGCATTGTGATTGGATCAGGCTACCACTTCTGATGATGTCAGCAGACTGCATGCTGTTTGCCTAAAAAAAAAACAAGCAGAGTTACAGCTTCTGGCTTGAATACAGTAAGAGTTTTACTATAGTTATGGAGGCATGAGGGACCCAGGGGGGATAAATGGAGGTTTTAACACTATATATGGTCAGGAATACATGTTTGTGTTCCTGACCCTATAGTGATCCTTTAATATTTAGTAATGGCTAATAAAGTTATAATTAAACATCTCTCGTACACAGGGAACCTTCCTGGTTTTTCGGCTCTGGACCTTGGGTGGCATGAGTCTTAAAGGGCAATATTCTCCTTCTTATGACATACGTTTAATTTGAGACCTGAGTGGGACTAATAGAAGGGGAAGCTGTCATTCTCATTGTTCTCTTACACCATGTTTTTGCTTATTTTAATTTAAAAAAAATATACAGGGTGCACTGAGAATTACATTTTTGTTTATACCAATCATGTAATACATTGCATCTGCATAAACAGAAACAGTGATTCCTTAAAGGACCACTATAGGCACCCAGACCACTTCAGCTCAATTAAGTGGTCTGGGTGCCAGGTCCATCTAGCGTTAACCCTGCAGCTGTAAACATAGCAGGTTCAGAGAAACTGCTATGTTTACACTAGGGTTAATCCAGCCTCTAGTGGCTGTCTCATTGAAATTTACATGAACGAATGCACTCTTTGGACTTCAAAATATACAAAAGAACAATTTTGTTTTGAACGGACATTTGCAACCGCGTACAATTAAAGTTATATTCTCATTATTATTTTTTTATTTATATAGCGCCAGCAAATTCCGTAAACCTTAATGTCTTGAATTTTTGGAGTAAGACTAAAACATTGACTGTATATAGTTGCTTGTCACTAACAAACAAAGCAAAGTTATTTACATCCCATTCTTACAAGACATACGAACATTAAACAGAGATTGCTGGGAGGAGTAAAACTGTCTACATTTTAAAGGATGTCTTTGTAGCACACTCTCACTGACACACTGTACAATCCCATTAAACTCTTCCTTACCAGCAGCAGGCTTGGAGCCGCTCCAAGTGCACTTCCTAGCCCTAACTAGTGGGTATTATACAATGTTGGGGACCGTCTGTATCTGCTTCTTAACCCTAGCACTGCCCCTTAACTTCTCTCATAATTGTGTACAAATGTTATTTTTTTAGAATCGAGGAAAAGAATCACTGGCAGAAGCCAGCCCACAGTGGAGCGGTCTACCAGACCAGCTCTAAATATATATATACATTGTTCATCGTATTAAAAACAGAACAGAAACCTATTTAATAAATCTCAGTCTTCCTATGTATTACTTTGTATTAAGATGAAGAACCACCTCCCCCACTACTAATGATCATAATTAGGGATCAAACAGATTATCTGTTTTGCGGATATTCCGATGTAAATTTTTTTTTGTATCAGCCGATAATAACTAGTAATACTGATAATGAGGTGGGCCGGCGCGTCCATAATGGGGCACAATGGCCGCCAGGGGGTGCTAGATTGGGGTGACAGGCAGGAGGTGGGCATACAGCGCTCCCTCCTGCCATTCACTCTGTGCAGCGTGGCCGAACGGAGCAGTGCGCACCATGGTACAGGAACTTATGTTTCCTGTACCCGGCCAAACTGGCCAGGTACAGGAGAGTGAATCTCCTGTACTGCGGGAGACAAGACAGGAGGAAGTTACACTTTGTGAGAGGGGAGGGAAGGAGAGGGGGAGGAAAGGACACTATGGGACAGGGGAGGGAGCGGAAATGAAAGAACACAGTGGCTGTGGGACAGGGGAGGGAGGGAGGGGAAAGGAAAGAACACTATGGGACGGGAGGGGGGGAATGAAAGAGTTCCTACCGCACATATTTACACACAAACACACACACACACACTCACACACTGCATGTACTAATCAAATACTCTTACTGCATCCACTACACACACACACACACACATATTCTTGAAAACTTAAAAAAAAAAAAAAAAAATCTGACTGGCATGTATATTTTGTGCATTTTTTACCCCCCAAATTTTTTTTTTCTCAAAACGCTAAATCTACAGAATATCGTTAAGCTATCGGCCTGAAAGTTCACAGATTATCGGCATCGGCTCTAAAAAAATAAATATATATATATATATATATATATATATATATATATATATATATATATATATATATATTTTTTTTTTTTTTTTCCCTTCTTTCTTTTTAGGGTATTGTAATGGCAAGAATGATAGCGTGTTGTAATTTGCAAACTATATGCATCACTGACATGTAACAAAAGCCATTTCATCTTATTGTATCACAGGCTTTAATAGAGAAGGACTGGATTGCATTTGGTCACAAGTTTTCAGAGAGGTAAAAAAAAAATCAACCATTTATATTGCACTTTCAGTGTTTTGTCTCCCTCTTTGCTAAACAACCAGGAAGTATCAGGATAGATTGTCTGATTGACAGCCTGGAGGGAGTATCAATGTAAATTCATGAACATACCAATTTCTATTAAAATATGCACTTTTTACAAGTAAAATAAAAAAGAAGACACACTCTTCATACATAAAGCATTTCAGCAGGCTCTGGCTGCTGCGTGTTGTACCATTGGTAGACAATGATGATGCATTTATGGAAACCTGTCATCCTCTGTATTTTCTCCATACGTTACTGATTTCATATAACACTATAAGTGGCTGTTGTTTCATACTTAATGCTGTGAATGTACATCTGGCTCTCTATGTGAAAATATATCATTAGTGTAGGCTGTTTTTTTCTTTTGCCACTTAGGACACGATTAAAGCTAACGTAAATGTGCAATGTTTTATGTAAAGTTTCATGGTTCATGTGATCTTTCATGAAAGCATTATAGTATAACAGCTTTAGTAATAATATAATGCGATTGGCCAGAAAGGCTAGCTGTGCAGTAAAAGAACAGAGGCCAGTAGCAACTAAACTTGCCAGAGTTTTATTCTCTTTGGTGATAGGCTAGTTTACAACTCATACTCTGCACGTTGTCATGGAGCAGTATATATATATATAGTGTAGACATGGAATGTTCAGATGCAACATCAAGTGTAAATCAATCACTGTATGTATTTCCATTCTAGGTGTGGGCAGCTTGACAGTGACTTGAAGGAGGTCTCCCCAGTTTTCACCCAGTTTCTGGAATGTGTCTGGCACCTCACTGAGCAGTTTCCAAGAGCCTTTGAGTTCAATGAAACATTCCTTCTTCAGATTCATGAGCACGTTCACTCCTGCCAGTTTGGCAACTTTCTAGGCAACTGCCAGAGGGAAAGAGAAGAGCTAAGGTAATAAACCAAGCAACATGGTAATGTGAATGTGTTGTAAACGCAAAGTTGGACCATACTGATTACTATGATACATATGGAGTTAACAGTCCAGTGGTTTTATTGTTTCAGATGATTTTGGCAAGCAGAAACAACCCTTAGTACCTCTAGCGTGGAAATCAGAACTTGTTTTACAGCTATTTGAGTATAAAATATCAGCATAACATTGTGCTAGCTTGAGGGGGACAACAGGCCCATGTCCAAGTTGAATGTGAAAAATGGTATAGGATTAAATCTCAGCTATGAATAGAGGCAAAATAGAATGATAATGCTATCAACAGGTGTGTCCATACATAATTAAAAGTAACTGCAAGAGAGATTAGAATATGCTGTTTTTAGCAGTATAATGGATTCTTGCAATTCTGTGCTTGGTATCATGGATTCTTGCAGGTTTGTGCTTGGCATTTTCTGATTTCCATACATAATTCTTACTTGTGGTGTTTTGGAAGACCTTGGTTGATTTGGTTTAAGATTGCCTCTAAACCCCATTAAAGATCAGTGTTTTCATCTGCGGAATCCACACCCCGTTTTGCCCCTCAGTATTCACATCTCTCATTCGGGATCTTGCATTTATTTTCTCTATTTTGGTTACCTTTTATTATTGCAGATGAAAGTGTGGATGTTGGACAGCATTGTATAGTTAAACTTTATCGATACAATTTACCACATTGGCTACACCTATGTTTACATTTGTAGTTTGGTTTTGGTGTTACATTTGTTTACATTTGTAGTTCAATTTAGGTGTCAATTATGTAGTTGAGAATTTTGATAATTTGCTTTAATGAATTGATAAATGAAATTAGTTATTCTTATTGCTGAAATTAAAATTACCTTTTTTTCATTATGTTTTTGATTTATTTTAATTTTGCCTTTCTTAGTATACCTTCTGTCTCTTACGCAACAATGTATTAAGTGTTTAAATAGATTTCTACTGGTGGTACAGTGTGAGTACCACGTATTCGTTGCACAAGTGGATAGAAATATTTTATTTTTAGAGGTGTTCCGTCTTGAGAATCATATAGTGTACACTATATGGCAGTCGTGTCACAGACACGGTGTGTATGTGCGTGTGTAAAATGTGTTACACTATTTGCAGCCTCATTAAAAGTTGTTTTTCAGAGATTTCACAAATGAAAGGCAGGATCAGGGAATACAATTGTTTAATGCTTTTACATTCATTGGCGATGCCTATTAACATTTTGCAGAGTATCTTAATATAAGCTGCATCATATTCACAGATAATTTCTCATGATCGTTGTTAAAGGGACAGACTCGAAATGACCCCCATTTTTTTTTTATTCACCATATAACTAATGTGTTGATAATATGCCAAAAAATTACTTGTGTTGGAAGCTCCTAAAGCTGCTACTTATTAAAGGGTCAGTTACAGAGAGATTCCTCCAAGATCAAGAAAAGGTTTTCTGCTACATAGTCTCTCATTCTGGTGGCTTTTTTTTGTTTTGTTTTTTCCTTTTCTTAAACAAAAATCGCATGCAGCAGTTTAGGAGATTTATGTTTTTCAGTCTCTGACTGAAACTTTTCTGGAAGCAGATAGTGGCCATAATGTGTCTATTATTTGTTTATTCA
Organism: Pelobates cultripes; assembly: GCA_933207985.1. Lineage (NCBI taxonomy): Eukaryota > Metazoa > Chordata > Amphibia > Anura > Pelobatidae > Pelobates > Pelobates cultripes. The sequence goes on from OW240912.1 coordinate 378,311,906, forward strand.
CAGCTCCATTTACATTTTTGTGAAAATAAAGCTGCAGATATTTTTACTGCAAATTACTGCAGTTATAAGCCACTCCGTGCAGAAACCAAGTAGAAGGGGTGGGGGGGGGATTTTGCTCCATAACCTTTGAAATGTGTATATGTCATTATAGTGCTTAGATTGACCCTGTAAGCAGTGTAGCTGCTTCTCTAGCAGTTTCCTAAAATCATAACTTAATGATAGCAGAGCATCTTTTAGACATCTGCAAAATTACTATATCATTTCTTAAAGCTAAAATGCATTTTTGTAGCAGATATTGTATTACATATTATTTAAAAAGAAATCTTAAATTTTAAACTAAATAAAATAAAAAATTTGATATCTCAGGGATTTGGACTTCTATAGCCTGACACCATGGATATATAATTCCTGTTGCCAGACAAACACATGTTGAGCTCTTCCATGGGCAAATAGCAGTGCTGCTTCAAAGGACATGGGAGGATTAGTGCAGTGGCAGGATGGGAGAGTCTGCACCTCTGCCACTTACTCGCAGTTTGTCACTCGCTATTGGGTCAGAGCCCTGCCACCTGGATTCCCAGCCTGCACTCTGACTCATTTAATGCCGAACTGCAAGGGAGCAATTACTGTACTCTGCACCTGCCAAAGATGCAGACCTCACTCTCCAACACTGGACAGAGGCTTTTAAACCCATGCAGACCACCAGATGCCATAGCCCCAGTCCCTGTAGAAAGCTAAGAGAGGAAGAGAAATAACTGTGTCTGTGTCCAGAGCTCTTGGCCGGTGCCCCTGAAATGTGTTTCAGAACAAGTAGATTGCCATGACGAACGATTAGATTAGACTTCTGCTTTAGTCCCATGGAAATTAGAATTTTTTGGAAAAAAAAAAATAAAATTCCCCACTCTTTGACTACCAGTCTCTGGAGTTAAATCCCAGGTGAGCATGGATGATCCTGCAAGCCAACATCAAAATAGTCTCTCACCCAGACCTTTGTGAATTAAGAGAAAAAAACAAACCGCTTCTGTAATTCTTTTTTATTAAAACATTTGTACAAATATGTTTGTATAGATTAACGGAAAGGACACATTCTTTGTGGGCATACCTACTGGCAGAAGAAAGCAAGTATCACAATCCTATTTTCGATGAGGGCTCCTTGGAGACTCTTGAGTACTTGGAACCAAACACCATACACTTCAATTTCAAGTAGGTGTCTCTTCCCAGTTTCCTAGTTTGTGCAGTTGTGATGGGAATGCTTTCCTATCCTCATTGTCTCCTTTTTGAGCAGGCTTTGGAGAAACATGTACCATCAGTTTGACCTGGCTATGCACCCACGGCAGTCTGTATGTGGCTTGCTTCTAAAAATGATTGATGAAAGCAAGGGTCTGGAAGAAGAACTCAAACAGCTAAAACTGGTGAGTATTAATGATGTTGATATCACTTTTTCTTTCTCGATATGAGTGTAAGTGCTTGTATGTTCTAATTTAGGGGGATATTTAGTTTGTTTTCTAAATATATTTGAGTAGCTACACAAACAGTGTGTTTAAAGATTTGCAAACATTCTTACCTCTTTGTTTGATATTAATTGTTTGATCACATGTTAATTACAGACTTCAAAATCTGGAAGCAGCTTGTTCATTGAGTGTTTTGTTCAAAAGTGTTTTGTTTTTTTAATACAGGTATTACTTTAAAAACTCAAATTCTTATCAAAAAATGTAAATTTTAGGTTTTGTGTGTTTGTTTTTTGTTGGGGTTTTTTTTTTTTTTTTAGCAGAAAGACGGACAGCCTGAAATTCATGGTCTGTGATTAATCTTAGTTTTTAAACTTTTGAAAGGGCAGCAGCCTGCCTCTGGTTTAGGTTCAGACCGGTAAAGTGTTACCAGCTTATATTTAATATGAGGAAAGTTATGGCTTTCTCTCCACTGAAAAACTGCATTTTCCGTTATACTTCTCCCCAGTAAAAATTCATCAACGGCCTGCGGAAATCTAGTTGTTGATGAACTACAGTTATCATCACCCTTTAAAACAAGCACGGTTTACATGTATACTTGGATATAAAGAAATGTATAGACAAGCTATTGTTAGAGTATAAATGGCAGCGAAAGCTAAAGAACCGAGATCGTCACTGCTGTAGGCGCAATGCTATTTGGCTGTGTTTTTCACAGCTATGTGTTTTGATACATTTCTTTTGACACAAGTATCCCAATGTGTCTCTCCACTTGATGCTGCAGCAAGCCATGTGGAGCTGTCACCATAGAAACAAATGGAATGTCCCTGATGTTCTGTCCACATTTGATACTTTGTGCCAGAATATGTCTCTAATACAATCCTATACATAACCAGGCTATTTGTAGTATACACTTACTGATCTGTGGTATTCAAATGTTTTTGCGAACTAGAATAAAGTGGTAGGCATAAATATGGGTGTAGTGGATAATACTAGATAATTTTATTCTGAGATTTGGAAGGTGAGTTTGACACATCTCAGTAGTATGAGGCACAAGTGTCCAGTTTGCTGCGATACTCCTTTTATGGAATTGTCACCTATTGTGTTTAAGTGACAAGTCTACACTTGGGTTTAATGGACTATTTACTAGGATTTTTTTTCTTACTTATTACTCTTATACTACGTTGTTGTTATTATTATTATTGCCATTTATGTAGCGTCAACAGATTCCATAGCGCTTTGCAATATTATATGTATTACATTTTATAAAAGACTTTTAACATTATATTTATTGCTTTCACAGAAAATCAGCAATCTGAAGAAAGAAGAGTTTGCTAGCATAGATTCAATCTGTCCCGATAGTGAAGGGTCACCCAAGTTGAAAGTATCTCCCTGTTACACGAAGGAGCCAGCTATTCACCCACTTAATGACACCATTCGGACTGTAGAGGGCAGCAACACTGCAGACAACCGCTATGCTGAATATGCAGAAGAGCTGTCGAAAACAGAGACTTCTGTTGTCAGCCTTGAGTTTGGGGTTGCTAAAATGACAGTGACTTAACTATTGCCTTGTCTGGAGGAGACTACAATGTTTGTTAAACCATCTAGTAGTAATCCAGCTTTCATCTAATGGAATTACAGCTCGTGAAACAAATGCACATTCAGGGAAAATAGCAAAATAGTCCTGAGCTCAGTTTATATGTGTGTTGTTGTACACCTGAAAGTCAAGGTATATGTGTTTTATTTACAGAACATATATCCTTCTTCCGTGTATCTTACTCTTATTGGAAGTTTCCTGGGCTTGTAAATCTTCTATATAAACAAATGTGAGATGATCAGATGGTACTGTTGCTAGGGTAAAATCTAAAGAAAGGTTAGTTTTAACAAACTAAAGATTAGACATATAGGACTAATGCTGCTTGTCTAGAGGAATTTCATCAGATACCGGTCCAGTTCTCTGAATGTATACTAACCTTATTAACACATGCACAATACATGGTATACGGCAAATTTGTTGCATGTTAGCAGTAATGGTCAGTGGAGAGGTTTATTTGTAGACTTGGAAACTAATCCAAACAGTGAGTTGTGTTGAATTGATGAGACTTAACTTGGGCCAAAATTGCTGAACTGAAACACAAAAATAATCCCACCGATTAACTCACAGGTCCGAGAATAACTCCCTAATGTTTTGTTTTTTTTACAAGGATATCACTGTTCGGAGGCATAACTAAACTGATTAATGCCAGTATAATACATATCTTTTTTTTATTTACAGATTTCAGATTTACTCAGCCGCACTGATTTAAAATCCTTAGTAGTTTGTTTATTTCTCAGTAGAGCTTAGATAATCCAAAAAACAAACAAACCTGTTTTGCAGTGGTTTCTATCAGCAGACTATAGATATTAGAGAGTTTAATAAATAACACATAGTCTTCTTTGGCTACAGGACCCCTCCCAGAGCTGACAATACATTAAAGCATCCTTGCCCCTGCAAGGCGATGTTTGAGATCCGACCTGCTAAAGGACTGTGTTCTAGTTGGGGAAGATTACTGGAAACCCGAATAGACTCTGTTTAGAAGCCTTGATCTAATTCATGATAAAGGGAATTTGTTTTTGCACTATATACACTTGAAGCTTGTTTAACATTATTTAGTGATGCTGATGGTAAATGAAAATTGATTCCTTTTTTTTAAACAAACAGAATGTATACAGATGTTGGTTATTTGTGCATTTAGGCAATTTATCCTTACTCACTGGTGCATGGAGTCAATTCCGATTGTGTTTGTCTTTGTGCTGTTTACTTACAAAACTGGATGTAGTTATTAACCTGTAATGATCTTTTTGTTTTTTGGTTTTTTTTTAACCCCAGCTTAGCAAATCATTAAAAATAGTATAACGTGATTAGATTTCCATAAATTCACGTAGCAGCTAAGCCACACCTCTTTGTTTACATCTGTTTACAGTATGTTTATAAATTACATTTTCAGCTCTTTTCAATTTTCATGGAATTGCAGCTTTTAAAATGTACACATGCTTGCAGTTTGCAATTAAATGTACACTGCAGGCTCCTGAAAGGCAACCATGTCGTTTAACATGTGAAAAATATACCTGATCTACGTATTGTTTTTTATATGATGCCAAATCCATGGTGGTTGCCAACCTTTACAGTGTAGCTCCCGTGCTTACATGTAATGTTCTTGTAGTAGGAAGTGGTGGGATCTGGCTGGAAAGTTACTCGTATATGCTTTCTTAAATGTTTGCACACTGTTCTCCTCAATGTTAGAGAGGAAATTGGCTTCCATTTGTTTTTACAAACAGCTAGCTACCATTCATTTTTTTTTTTTTAGACAAGCGAATAAGCTGTGCCACCATATTCAGCTCCTTCCCAGTGGAAGAGAATGCCACAGCAGTGTTTGAACACTTGCAAAAATTAACTCCTTAGTTGAATGTTAGAACCAAGAAATATGAGCGATCAATGCATTGTAAACATTTTGGAGTTGGGGGGGCGGGGCCGGGCGGCCATGCCAGCAGGCTGCATATCACACGGGCTCCTGAGCAAACAAAGGAAAAAAGGCAATATATCCACTTTACCCGACTTATACGGACCCGGGGGTCCATGACATGAAGCCCTGAAGTGTCCCAGTGTAGCTGGAGCGCCCGCCGCAGGGTGGCTCTAGGTCCTGGTGAGAGACTCTGGCGCTCGGGGATTGAGGCCTACCCGGGAGGGGAGCGGGGTGGACGGCCGCTGCCTCGCTCTCCACTCCGACTGCAGTAAATCACCATCTACTTGGTACCTTCCTGGTCCTGCTTCCCCCCCCATGGGCCGGGGGGGTCATCCCGGTCCCCACCAGGCGGGCTAATGCCTAAACGTCTCACCTGAATGGTCTGAAGCCGGAGTGAGGATCCCACGCGGTCTCACCAAAATGGCTGACGGAGGCACAGCAACTGCATCGACAGAAGGTGATCACTCTGTGCTCACAACCTGCTACCACCGGGGGTCCCTGAGGGCTCTCATGCCCCCACGTAACAGCCCTGGAACATACAAGCTGACAAATGAGAACCACCACAGCCAGCATTTCCTCCACATGCCCATCTCAAAGCGGCAACCCCAGAAGGGCACTCTGCAAGCAAGCTCCACTAACGACCAGGGCTGGAAGAACAAACAGAACACCCAGCTTTACCCACTGACCGCATGGTGCTATAGCCCTCGACAATACATCAAGGCTCGCAAGACATGGCAAACCTACCCAACAACCGGGACATTAGGAACAAGTGGAATTCATGGGGTAATATCAAGGGACTCACCCCACACCTGGGCATGGAACACAACCAGATTACCTCAGGCTTTGCGCTGGGCTGGAGCTGACGGTGACCCCAGCCGTTCATAATAAGAAGCACAATATATAGTATGACATGAATAGCTATACCAGATATCACTGTAGTTGCAGTCATTGAATAACGTGCATATCCTCTGCATATGACCCTGTATATAGTTCAGCTTTACTTGAGCTTTATATGTATAGAAGGAAATAACTGAATGTATGATGCTCTGCCTGGTGGCACCCTACTTTAATGAGAATCTTAGCTAAAGTTGGAAACCTTAATAGAAATAGATATATTTTGTTAGTCAGCACTGCATAGTCTATTATAACCTAAAGTGCAAACTCACAGTCTCAACTATTGCATGTCACGACTACTTAGACCAACTGTTACTGTACAAAATGTATGTCTCTCACTTAAGCATAGTCAGGCATAACCGTGTCAATGTCTAGATAATGAAGCGATGACACGCGACATAAATATTAACCCTAAGCTACTGGTACTAATCGACAATGTAATTCAAAAGACAGACGTAGTTACTAAGCTTGTACTTAACTTGTATTATTACCCTAAAAAAAAAAATGTGTGCGTGTCCTCTATGCTATACAACAGTTGACAAATAAGTGTCTGTAAATTGATTGCGATTGCTGTTGTGGCATTGTTGATATGCAAAATTATTTCATGCACAGCAAAAATAAAGAATTAAAAAAAAAAAAAAATTAAAATTTACAACGTAGAAAAACAAACCCAAACACGGCAAAAAAAAATAAACATTTTGGAGTTAGTTGACGTCTAACATTAACCAGAATCACATATATGATGTTGTTTTGTTTTTTTTATTCCATATTTGCGGATGTCAACACGACACAGACCAGTAGCTTTGTTCCAAAGTTATGACACTAGACACTAGAAGCATTTTAATCATTTTAAATGACTCGTATGTGCACGGTGCAACTTTAAATATTTGCATTTTTAGGAAAGCACTTTCCTTGTGAAACGGTTTTAGTACTGGGGTCCACATAAAAGTCATACCTAATGGTTGGTCTATAATAATTTCAAATGACCGCAAAGAACATAGGAATGTTACAGCAGCTGGTTACTGCTATGTAACATCTCCAAATGCAGACCAGTCATAATTTTACATCATTGGACTAAAATCAAATTGGGGTACGACTTGATGGCCAGTTTTTCATAGTAAGATCATTTATTTATATTTTTTCCCCTTAAATTGTGCTATTTCAACGAATAGACCACCTATATCTGCATGTAGAGGCTAGGTTCACAGACAGCGTGATATCTGAGCCAGTAAGACTTGCTTCTGGCAGTACTCGGTTTCATGGGAAAGATCCACTTGACAGCTAACTGCTTGGTCACTTGCACGGGTTTTTGTGATGCAGCAGTAGTTGGTGAGCATGCATTCCCCTGTCATTTCCTATCACTGTGCTCTGTCTGCAAGCTTAATTGGAAGTGCGATGTGTTTGGCAGGTAGAACAAGTTAGAATAAAACATATTACATACACACATCCTGCACAAACACTTTCTTTATTACATTATGGCAGGGCCGTATTTAAGAGACATGCCGTTTAGATATTAAATGTAATATACACAATTCTACATAACAACATCTGGGATGCGCAGTTTGTTAGGGAATTATTATAAAAAATAAAAAAATACAGAAAATTATATGAAACCAGTAGGGGAAGGTTAAGGGATGTCAGTGTATCTGTTTTCTTTAAAGCGCTTTTCACTGTGTTGAGGACACATGTGGGGTTATTTATCTTAACAGCTGTGTTGTGTTGACAAGCAAATTAAAAAAATTTGTCCAACAACAGAACAATTTTGGTGAAAAAAAATCTGATCCTTCTATTTTATTAATAATTCCACAACAGTGACTAGTATGAAATAAGCCACAACATTCATAGTAACAATATTGTTGGCAAGAATATTTGATAATGTTCCTTACAAGGGTTTAAAAAACAAACAACAAAACAACGTCCAATCTCTCAAACTCTGATGTCTAGGGTAAAGAGAATAAACATATCCCTAATAAATATATATATATTTCAGACTGGTTGTATGAAGCTATGCTGTGCACTTTTAGGTAAAATTTGGGGACCTTTACATGAGCATTGATTCAGTTTAGTGAATTCTAGCTGTGAGCCATTGTCTGTCTTTTTTCTCCTTGTTGGTGGAAGAAATGAATTGCTAATCGCTATTCCCAATAGCTACCTGTGCCTGAACATGATTTCCAAGTAAAGACTTTAAAGTGCCAAGTTTTAAGTGACATATAACTTTCCTAATGACTTTAGAAATTAATGTATGATTGTCCAGATAGCTTCAGATGATATATGAATGTCAAAGTAATGTAGAAAAATATATGAATGTATGGGAACAAACGTTGGGGGTTATTTATAAAGAGCAGTTTTGAGACAAAGCACTAAAAATCCTCAGGAACAGGTTTCCTGAGTTGCTTCACTTTTAAGAACGTGACTGTATAATTGCTCTATATAGAGAAACCTCGTTGTGCCTGCTGCTGTATTAATATAGCTTGACATTTTCCATTTGTAGAATGGTATTGAGCTGATCACATAAGATCTTGTGTGATACAAAGAGAATAACAAAAGTGATAGAAATTGCATTTTAAAACATTTCAATGATAAAAAAGGAAAACTAGTTGGCATTTGAATTCCACGTGGGCCTCTGCTCCTTTATAACATTAGCTAGAACAACTTACAGCTTTCTTTCACTTCTAGGTTTTTACATGTTTGTTAAATTGTTTGTATGGTTTTCAAAAAAACAAAAGAAAAACAAACTGGGACTGAGAAGTCGTACTTTTTGTTTGTTCACCTTATTAAAAATATTGTTTAATGTGCAGTGTTTATTTTACTTGAACATCAAAATATATTTTAACCTATATAATTTATAAATGGTTTGTTGGAATTATTTGAGAAAATGATGAACTGTTATCTCAAACCACTGACCGGTATATCTTTCTGTGTCTAGTCATCACCCATACTATTTACTTTATTCTCTTTTGTATGTGTCTGTTTATTCACGTAAATCAAATACTACATAAAATATACAATAGTTTTGTTTTTTTTGTTTGTTTTTTTCAATCCTTTATTTTTGACTGGCAGAGTAGTAAATATATATCATTAGACAAAGGTTCAACATATCAAAAACAAGACATGAACAGTGTTACATATCTCAAGAATCCGCAACTTATCAAACAAATTGGGACGCAAAATAAAGCGAGCTCTGAGATACTGGTAATTATCTGAACCGCCTGAGGCTTTTTATTAACAACCCGTCAGGTTTTTCATATATAATATTTATATAATTTTCCACGTGACCCGCACTCACTGCTTGCGGGTTTGAAAAACGCCTGGGTGCAAACTCCGACCTTCAGAATATATAGAACCTTGTTGAAGTATACTCGCAGGACTCAGTAGTATTTCTAATCGTGCTTATTTATTGAAGCATCAAATATTAAAAAAAATTTTTTTTCGACGTTTCAGTCCTATCTGGACTATTTTCAAGACCAGGGTCTTGAAAATAGTCTAGATAGGGTTGAAACGTCGAAAATTTTTTGTCCCCAAATCCCTAGTCACCCCCGTCCCCAAAAAAGGCTTGGAGCACTCTGATTAGTGGGTTTAAGCCATCCAATCAGAGTACTCTGACAGGTAAATGAATAGACTGACAGGTAAGTCTCCACATTTACCTGTCACAGCACTCTGGTTGGCTTGAAATCCACCAATCAGAGTGCTCTGTGTCATTTTACACAGTGTGGGAAAGCTCTTTGGAATTTTCCCACGCTGTGTAAAATGACACAGAGCACTCTGGCTGGATTTTAAGCTAACCAATCAGAGTGCTCTGTGTCATTTTACACAGCGTGGGAAAATCCCAAAGAACTTTCCCACGCTGTGTAAAATGACACAGAGCACTCTGATTGGTTAGCTTGAAATCCAGCCAATGAGAGTGCTCTGTGTCATTTTACACAGTGTGGGAAAGTTCTCTGGAATTTTCCCACGCTGTGTAATTTGACTCATAACACTTTGATTGGTTACTTAATCCAGCCAATCAGAGTGCTCTGTGTCATTTTATACAGCGTTGGAAAGTTCTTTGGACCTGTGACAGGTAAATGTAGAGACTTACCTGTCAGTCTCTTCATTTACCTGTCAGAGAAATCCTTCCTGGGTCATGGCTGCCTACAATGCATCCAAACATTCAGTATCTCCACCATCTGCATGCAGACACTGAACTTTCCTCATAGAGATTCATTGATTCAATTCATCTCTATGAGGAAATGCTGATTGGCTATGTTTCAATTGTGCTGGCTCTGCCCCTGATCTGCCTCTTTGTCAGTCTTAGCCAATCCTATGGGGAAGCATTGTGATTGGATCAGGCTACCTCTTCTGCTGATGTCAGCAGGCGGTGGGCAGGCCTAAAGGAAACAGGGACAAAGTATGCAGCTGCAGACTTGAATACAAGTAAGATTTTACTATTTTTAGGGAGGCATGAGGGTACCAGGGTGGCTAGATAGGGTCAGGAATACATGTTTGTGTTCCTAACCCTATAGTGCTCCTTTAAGTATGGCCGGGCAGGTGGACTGTAATATAACTCTGCTTTCCTTAGGGACCCACATCTTTAACTTAAATGAATACTATAAGGTCAGAATTACTGTGTATTCCTGACCCCATAGTGTTAAAAAATACTGCTTGCCCACTATAAAATGTTTAAAATTCACTTTTATTCCAGCCCTGCACGGGTCTGCCATTGCTAGCCCTGTCCTGGTCTGTCTCCTTGGCGGACATTATCAGAATTGATGATCTTAGCCAATCCTATACTTTCCCCTAAGGAAAGCACTGGATTGGCTGAAATTGTAAATTCTAATGAGCTCAGCCAATGGGGCAATTAATCAATGCATCTCTATAGGAAAAGTTCAGCGTCTCCATGCAGAACATGATTGTGCAGCACTGACCCAGGAAGCACATCTAGTGGCTGTTTAAGTGACTGCCACTGGAAGTGTCCCTAGGCAGCAATGTAAACATTGCCATATCTCTGAAAATGCCTGCAGGGACTGACTATACTCACCAGAACAAGTACCGTATTTTTCGCTCCATAAGACGCACTTTTTTTCCCCTCAAAAGTGAGGGGAAATGTCTGTGCGTCTTATGTAGCGAATGTGAAGATTTACTTACCTGTCTTGGAGCGTGGGCCGGCTTCACAGCGCGCTCCGCCGTCCAGGAACTTCTATTTCAGGTTCCGGTTTCCGGCGGGACTGAAAGGAAGTGCACACTCAGTGTGCACACTTCCTTTCAGTCCCGCCGGAAACCGGAACCTGAAATAGAAGTTCCTGGACGGCGGAGCGCGCTGTGAAGCCGGCCCACGCTCCAAGACAGGTAAGTAATTATGGGACAATGGGAGGGGAGACACTATGGGACGAGGGGAGGAGGGACACTATGGGAGAAGGGTAGGGGGACACTATGGGAGAAAGGGAGGGGGAGACACTATGGGAGAAGGGGAGGAGGACACTATGGGAGGGAAAGTGCACTATGGAACAATGGGAGGGGACACTAATGGACAAGGGTAGGAGGGGTTAAAGAACACTATGGGACAGGGAGGAGGGGTTAACAATCACTATGGGACAGAGGAAAGGGGGGTTAAAGATCATTATGGGACAGGGGAGAAAAAAAAATATTCTGAACAAACTGTCCCATAGTAAGAAACACTATGGAACAGTTTGTTCAGAATATTTTTTTTTCTGTGTTTCCTCCTCTAAAAACTAGGTGCGTCTTATGGTGAGGTGCGTCTTATGGAGCGAAAAATACGGTACATTAAGCTGTAGTGTTTTTTTTTTGTGATTACAGTGTCCATTTACATTTTCAGTTTGCAAGCACTTGGAGTGTAGTGGAATTTGAATTTCAGAGTTGGATATTTAACAAGAGGTTGATCAATGCTATGATACTGTAAGCATCTTTACATTCTTGCTGCTAAAAAGCAGCTATTGCAGATAAACTTTTAATTATATGATTACTTGTCCCGGTATTTAAAGGAAAATTCCATGGGACATAACCACTTCAGCTCATTTTAGTCGTAATTGTGGCAGGAGTGCCATGACAATGTCCTATCATAAGGAGTCACACCAGTTTTACAGTGCTTCACTCAGGAGAGCTAATCAAATCTCATGCTGAGGAACTTTGGCTTTCAGGAGATGGTAGAGGCAGACTGCAGGCAAGAATACAAACCTGTCAAAGACAGTTTGACTCCTTACATTGGGGTAGGTTGCCAGGGCACTCCATCTACCATAACCACTACAGAGCGTAAAGTGTTCCTTTAACAAATATGTATTGATGAGCTGTAAAAAAATAATAATTTAAAAATAGAAAAAACACATCTCTTTATGATGCAACTGGGAGTTACCATCTTGGTTTTCTGTCAATTATTGTTATAAGATCTGTATTTTGCACTGACACTTAGCATTGTGGATAATGTTTTTATTAGTCCGCCATATATGCCTTGTGTGCCCAAACTTATTTGGATTCTGATGTCATTTGCTAAATTTTAATACAATTCTAAATGTAAATTAAGCATCACATGATAAATTTAACGCAAGTTACATGTGATTTCCCAATAGCAAGTATATCCTTATAGATAGAAAGAGCAATAGGTTGCCAATGTCAACAAGGATGTTTAATATTTACATAAAATTCACATCCACCTCCACTAAAATTGAGCACCAGTTCCTGCAAATACTTGATCTTCTCAGGATTTTCAATGTTATATTTACCTATCCCGCGTGTTTAACAAATGTTTTAGACTGGATTGTTCGGTCAATTCCTAAATCATTAATATGCCTTGTGAAGAAATCTGAAAATCACATTTATTATTATGTTATTATTTATATAGCGCCAACAAATTCCGCAGAGCTTTACAGTGGGTGGACGAACAGACATGTAGTTGTAACCAGACAAGTTGGACGCACAGGAACAGAGGGGTTGAGGGCCCTGCTCAATGAGCTTACATGCTAGAGGGAGTGGGGTAAAATGACACAAAAAGGTAAGGATAGTATTAGACTAGTGAGAGGAATCAGTCAGGAGCTATTAACAGTTTAATTGATATGCTTTTATAAAGAAGTGGGTTTTTAACGATTTTTTGAAGGAGTGGATACTGGGTGAGCGTCTAACGGAGGAGGGAAGGGAGTTTGACTTGTGCTAACCTATATTTCCATGTGATGCTCAATGTTTTATTCAATGTTATAATTTCCAGAGTACTGTTTATTTTCCTTTTAATGCTTACTCTCTTCGGATGTCAATTGATTACAGCTCCGGTATTTAGCGTTATGGCAATGAGAGCATTATGGGAGGTGTAGTCCACAAGATCTAAGGCTGTCTAACCCTGAAATAGAATATCAAATCAAGCTATACATTGCATACACAATCATGGTACACTTGGAGGTTGGAGTTTATCCAGAAAGCCAGTTTTATTTTTGTAAAATTCCTGGCACACGGCATTTTTAACAGCACAGCCGTTGTACAATGTACCGTAGCATTGATTGCCTGTACGTGGAAAATCCCAGGAGCTCCCTGGGTGAGGGAATACAGGTGATACACATTAGAACCCTCTCACTAAGCTCAGCTAAGGTGGTACAGGGAGCAGTCATTGTGTGAGGCAGTGGGAGACAGGTATTTTAATGACGTGAATAAGATGTGGGGTAAAAGAAAAGCAAACGTCCACAGTTATGCTCTTTAATGTCTGAGATGTCATTCATACTGCAGTTTAATTGGAGAGAGAAAAGCCTGTTATTTTCACAGTGAAATAAGCAGACAGATGCCGCTGTCTGGTGCCTGTGTATGGAGAGCAGTGGACAGAATAACGGTATTGAAAGCTCTGTCTGTTTGCCTTGGAAAATCTAATTAATTATTCCGTATTCTAACGTGGGAAATTAAATATTTCTTCTAATAGGAAATGTAAGTTTGCTGGTAATGACTGACCATTCAAATCCCATTTTGCACAATCACAAGAAAGAATGTATTTGTTTATTTCTTCATGTTACTGTCATATTAACGAGGATAGTATTCTGTAGGTTCTATACCTATCATGCCTGCTGCCAGGTTTGAGATTTCACTTAAAGGGACACTCCAGGCATCAAAATTACTTCATCTAAATAAAGTTGTTATGGTGCCAAGTGGCTTATGGAGGCACTCTTACCTCAAGAAGTTAAACTGTTCTCAACTGTCTTCTGAATTTTCAGTTGAAGTTGTTTTTGTGCCTGGAGTGTCTCTTTAGCTGCTCATTAGGCTGCTCAATCCTCACCATGTCTCCACCTATGTCGAATGCCCAGTGTTGTTGGTGGTCCGATCTGTTATTCTTCAGAGCAGGATAAAAACTAATTTTATCCCCACCCTCCCAAGACCCCAACCAATTCATACAGCCGTTACAATAAATGTAAAAATATCAGAGCCAGATATTCTCAGATATGTTCGCTGCGCATGCATACACCAACAAACCCTCTCAACACAGCAACCCACACCATGCCGTTAGTCAGCTATATCGAGACAAGGAAATAAGAACATTCAGAAACAAAGGAAAAACAGCCTGAAAAAAAATGGATGAGAAATAAAACAGAATCCGGAATTAGGATAATTTAAATTTGGAAGGCCGATATATTATTCCCTTAGAGATAAAACATAGTCAATATAGTCACAGAACTATGAACACAACAGCTGTTTTTGCTGCGCTGTGCATATACACCATATAAAATGACTAGTTATAAAAATATATACTGATGACCAGCTTTGGTACTGTAAAATATAATAATCCCTATAATGAGAATAGCCAAACTCCTAATTTATAGCCCATGACAGCCGAAAGATGTGGGGTGGTAATTTAAGTAATGGTAAGTCAGACAGTTACACATTCACAGTGAGCGTAACAGACAATTCACCAAGGATAAGCACTGTTCAGAACACCCAGGCATACACTGTGCTAACATTTCACAGTCGTATGAGGTATTGTCAGTATCACAGGTTCTGTGTCCCTAAAGGGGGTCGTTCCATTGAAATAGGATGATTTTGTATCATATTTTATAGCTTGCGGTTCTCAAAACATCCCTATTTCCCAGCAGCTATTTTATGATTTGTATCCCAATATAATATTAGTTAATTGCATTTATATATTTACATTTATAATTAACTGATTTTTTATTTATCCACTTTTAGGCAGGACGGTCAAGTGAATAGAAAACGAGAAAGATGTAAATAGGATATGACGGTCAATTTCATGCGTTTCGAGAAATGAGATGGTGAATGTTTTAAACATGCATGGAAAATATGCTGCAGAAATCACATTAAGTATTTGGAAGTGCTCAGACTTTGTTTTTCTTATCTTACTTTAATCAGACATTCAGCCGTTTTCTTTTTTTTTTTTCTTCCATTCCAATCGACCCTTTTCATTCTTTCATTGACTTTCCTTCTCCTTATGTGTGTCCATTCCTTTCCTAACCATCAATATTCACATTAATTCCTCTTCTTGCCATCCTTTATCAGGTTCCACTCCTAAATACCCCATCATTCTCTTAATTTCTGTTAGAGGTTGCTCCAATCCTCTTGTTTCTTTTTTTTAATTTTATTTGATAATCTCTTTTTATTCAAATAATTTTGAGAAAGATAACAATACAGTTGAAAACAGAGTTACAATTGTCGCAGTGAATACAAAATGTATTTCCATTCCAAACAAAGGAGAATGTGAGTAAAGTGATCAAAACAAAGGTATAATAATTGCGTTAACAATTTGTAAGCGAGTTTAGGACATGTAATGCTTGAATAACCCCTAGTAGATGCAGTGAGGAATTAAGGTGTATCTAACTCAGCGGCCATAAGTGTAATTGGAACTATAAATGTCATTGAAGAGCAGCTTGTCCACGGTAGCTTATCTATAAGCCCACTGGTTCAAATAACAAAAACACCTATAATACCGGACGGAGCCAATGAGGCCTACTACCCAATCCATCAATTGGCAGGTCATAACAATCGTTTCTCAATTCAATGTCTGACTGTCTCTGGTCTCAGCATTGCAAAAAAGTCTGGTAGTAGCCCTTTAAAATTGGAAGTGCAAATATAACACTTCGTAGATATTGTAACTCCCCCCTTCTGTGTAAATCTGCCTACTTCAGCCCTATTGGCAAGGAAACTAGTTCAGAGTAAGGGAAGGTGAGAAAGAAGTATAGAACAGCAGAACTTGGCTATGAGAAACATCAGACAAGGAAAGGGAGCAAAGAAAGAGGAGTGGGAAAAAAAAAGAGGAAGGGAGGAATTGGGGTATTCCGAAGTGGACAGCTCTGTTCACTGGTTTCAACAGCCTTCATCTCTCCTGTCTACCTGGCTAGCACCATTTCAACACACACCTATTTAATGTATCTGTCTGTTTGACTCAAGTACAACATCCAGCTACTCCAGACTTCTTTTGTGCTTCTCCAACCTCCCCCTTATTGCTGCCACTCTCTCCTCCACCTGGCTGATCTCCACAACCCTCCCGAGGCAATCCTGGAATGTCAGCAGATCCCTCTGTAACCAAAGGCTGGGATCAAGGAGTGTGCTGCTGTCAGCAGACACCTCAATAATGTTTTCTTTATATTTCGAGAGAGGACAGCCAATCGGTTGAGCAGTATGTCAGCTGGATGAAAATTCACCCCCTTGTCTGCTATCTTTAATAGGGTTCGTGAACCTTCTTCCAGTAGGATGTTAAAAGAGGATATTCTCAAAAATATTTAGTAGAGACCCAACTCCTTCCCTGCATCTCCAACAGACCTCCGACACCTCCGGAGATACCTTTGCACTTTCTGTGGTGTATCATGTCAGTGAGTTAGGATCTTATATCTGATTTGCAGATATTTAGTGTGTATGGAGCTGAGGTAAGTAAATGTCACCATTTTGTTCCATTCCTGAGCTGTAAACAACATATTTAGTGCTTCTTCCCATAAGGATTAAAACTAGAAAGTGTGGCGGGACATCACAACTATTGCCATGCCCACGGAGTATTCAGATGTTTTGGTTTTGTATTTTGTGTCCCCAGTGTGTATTCCCATGATTTTCCCTTGTTGAGTGTGTGTTTCCCTTTGTATTTTTACACTGTACAATGCATTCTACTTTTCAACCACGCGGGGGCGCTCTGGCGCACGGAGCCCATACGCCAGACCACCCCGATACCCCATTTAAAATGTTTAGTTAGAATGTTCGCACCTTGCTAACGAGGTGTCTATACCACAGACCGCAAGGGAATCAAGCGGGCAAGCAGGGAGTGTTTCACTGGGTGGCCGCCGGTTCATATAACTGAATGCCTGTAACAGTCACCAGGGGACTTATGGAACAGTTTACCAGGAGTTGGAGTCCAGTTGCATGAGATGGCACAGGAAGCCGGCAAAATCCAAAACACAGTACAGATTAAGGGGAAATCCAAAGGCAGGGTCAGATGGGAAGCAGAAGTCAGGGCTGGCAGCGGAGTAACAAAGTCGGTAAATCAGGCAGAGGTCAGAGTCCAGGAAATCAGTCAGTAGCAAATCAAAGATCTGGCAGGAAACACCAAACAGTCAAAATGACCAGATCCTAGGTCTCAGGCAGGGCTGGCTTTTACAGCCTGCTAATTAGGTGCAGCTGACCCTAATTGGAAAAGGGTTGCAGGTGCATCAGTGCTGCTTAATCCAGGGCAAGGTGGTCAGGAAGCAGAAAAATGCAAACAGAAACTAAAGCCCCCTGGTGGACAGCACGGCAGAGAACCTGACTGGGATGCTGGAGCTGTGAGTTTAAGAGACCTGGCAAACCCAGCCAGGTTTCTTAAAGGGACGGCCACGCCTTGGTGTCTGCAGGGCTCAGGCTGTGCCGTGACAATGCCCACCAGGGGCAGCATTCGTATCCCGAACCGGCATTCGCACACAGTTTCGGGTCCCCGTGTCAGGGACCATCCTAACTAGGCTGAAGCATGGAAACTAATGGGGGTAATCGATCGGGTTACCAAGGCGTCCCGCTACAGGGAGGGCCTGTCCTCTGACAACAGTAGCCGATATAACTTGGAGATACCACGGTATAACAGTTTTGCCCTTGAACATATTTACTTCAGGGGCGGCAGTGGTCTGTGTAATTGTAATTGGTGAACAGTGGATGCGAAATAGCGGCAAAGCTGGCGATATTTGAATAGTTCCACTGCACTGTGTGGGGTCATTTCTGGGACCAGTTCATGGAGGGTAGCAACTTTCCATCACAACAGAACTCTGAAAACGTATATGTGTTCCTTTCCCTCAAAATTCCAGACAGAGACAGAGCTTGGCGGTCCAGGCGAAAACTCTGGGTTATCCGAGACCAGAAACATCGGGTGTAGTGAGGGAAGACCTAAAGTGAATTTGTGTCACGGGTGGCGGTATGGAAACCGGGACCCCTGAGTGCCTGATGAGAAGTTGGGAGTCTTCAGCATGGAAGTGGATTATCAGGGCCTGGTGCAGGGTAACCACACAAACAGGCACCAAAAAAGAAAACAAGACAGAAGGATAAGAAGCTAAACCCAGAACATGTACACAATACATAAGGGAAAATTAACTAAACAGGGGCAGGACAGGACAGGACTGTACATGGACTGGGATTACAAAATAAAACAAGACAAGATATAATAGGCAAAACAAGAAGAGACATAACTAAGCACTGTATATGAAAATTATAAGGATTTAGTTACATTATCATACATTGCATAAGCCTGCCACAACGCCAATGTACCCCATATTCGGCAGGTCCTACACTGCCTAATGTTCGCTAAAAGAACCATACTAAACCACAATAGCACTTACCTGCAAGAAAGGGCAGAGACTTGAAACACTGCTGCAGGTCCAGGCTGAAACAAAAGGAATGATGGAAAAGGAACGAGTGTGTCAACATAAAACTAACATTTCAATGA
The DNA here is from genome assembly GCA_933207985.1 of Pelobates cultripes. NCBI lineage: Eukaryota > Metazoa > Chordata > Amphibia > Anura > Pelobatidae > Pelobates > Pelobates cultripes. The sequence goes on from OW240912.1 coordinate 378,330,607, forward strand.
AAACCAAGAGGCTGGGAAATCCAGGGACGGAATATAAGAATGAACCCAGAAACCCAGATAAAGAAAACCAGACATAGAATAGAATACTAGAAAAACCAGGAAAAACTAAACAAGACTTGTAAAAAGAGTACTGGATACCAGAAGCCAAGGCCAGACATCAGAACAGAGCAGAGCAGATCCTGACAATTTGGTTGTTCCTTGACCATCTTCCTGAATGTCTCATCAGACAGCCATTACAGCACCGGAACACGGCTCACCAGATTTTCTGAGAGCTCATGTTGTGCCATTCTACTAGCTTTGCCAAGTGTGCCATCTGGTAGTAACCCCCCCAAAAAAGAATGCAAACCTTGATCTCCCTCCTGCTTAGGCCTCATGAGTTGCTCCAAACAAAGTTGGGACCCACATCCCCTCCAGATGAAAGTTATCAGAGCGGAATTTAGTTACTCAAACAACACATGCGATAGAGTCATAGGGATCGCCTGGAACAAGTAGAGAACTCTAGGTAATACGTTAATTTTTAGCAAATGAATGCATCCAATCCAGGAGAAATGGGGCACCATCCAAGTTTTCCTTTTGGAGACGAGATAGAAGTGGCTGAAAGTCTGGTATTTGCACCAGTGAAACGAGTTTGAAACCAGTTGGTCCAGTTCCCATCCAACCCTCTAGTTTCCACTTTTTCTTTATCCATCAGTCTTCCACTTCCATACCTAACCCTCTCTCAAATGCTCAACGCCCTTTTCTTCTCATCTCACAATTTATCCTTTTAAAAAACAAAAAAAACTCTTTATTTATAGTTTTCAATTAAATCGAACAGTAAGAATTACAGAAGAGAAATGACAAGTGTAACCGCATAACATAAAGTATAATAGATAATAATACATTGAATATGGCACAGAGTCTGATAACAATACACCGGAGCATGGTAAAATAATGGATATCCATATAGTTGTTTAATGAGACCATTTACAGAATTAGTGCCGACAAAACAAATAACAGAGCAAAAAAAAAAAAAAGGTTCTATAAGGGTTATTCACTAGTTTCAAAATCAAAGGGAAATTCGAATTTTAGGCCAAAGTACTTAAACTGTACCATTGAGATAGCTGAGAGGATAATACCCCAGCCATTCCGGATGTATAAAACGTTAGTACTGAAACTTGGTTTTAATTTCATGTAAATCAGCTATGCAGTACTAACTGTAATTAATTACCAATCAATTGGCCCAATTTAACTTCCATCTTTGCAACTAAGAATCTTCATTTGAAAACTGCAGCTTTAAATTATGGACTGGGATTCAGAAGATCCCTCACCGGATTCCTTCCATCTTTTTACTAAATATTAATTTACTATTACAATGTTACCATTTTTACTTATAGTTCACTACTGTAATTTTTGTTCTTGCAGTTACCATGTAGTAATTAATTATCTGGCTGATGGGATTTAATAGGCAAATATTTTAATATTTGCAACAAATGGCTAGTCTGTTCCACCTTTCCTGCCCCCCTAACTCCCACCACCCCCCTTCCCTCTGCTTGCCATTACTAGCTGTAAATTCCTTTATATAACTGTGCATCCTTCTTCTTCATCAGGCCAAATTTAACTTCCATTTTTGCAAGTAAGAATCTTAATTTCTACTCTGCTCTACCCACCCACCCTGGTTCCTTCTAACTATATAGCATTACTCCCCCATCTGTTTCCAATCACAGTCAATCACATCCTCATTCCCTTCACATGTTATTAATCACTGCAGTTACACTATAAATTCTCTCTGCCATCACCTACAATTTCCCCTGCTACCTCTTGTCTCGTTTCCCTATTTTACCTTTAGATTGTAAGCTCATGGGCAATCTAGCTAAGCACTTTGTATAAAAGAGCGTCAATGGCTAGTTATCAGCTTACGGGCAGGGCCCTCTCTACCTTTACGTTTTTGTCTGTGTATATTGGACGGAATCTGTTGGCGCTTTATAAATACCAGTAAAAAATAAATAATAAATTAATTGGTAATTATCAAGCTGCATACCTGCAGCAAGACAGACAACATGTGTAATGCAAAACACAGCTGTGACAGGCAGATCACTATAAATCTGGTACACTGTTGGCTCTTAAATGGGCCTTTGGTTTATTCAATAAACTTGTGCCCATTCTCTTTTAACAGTTTGTCAAACAAAACAATAGCGAACAAAGTGCAAAATATTGAAAACCAAACCGTTTTATTCACCAGAGTTCCCCACAAACAAAGCTTGCACTCTAAAATGACCACACTGTATTTGTATACCATGTTTCCGTGGCTATCGTGGTACCCCTCAACCGTTCTTCTAGTGTTATAGTGGTGATTGCAAAAGTATTTGTGGTTTATTTACTTTAATTCAGTTACTGTATTTATTAAATGAAATTCTTAAATTGTATGTGCCCGTTCTTTTGACTTTATATTGAACACACAATAGTTAATGAATTTACAATATTAATACTGCAGCATTGTCGGATGGATTTTTTAATAGGAAGTATGCATTAAAAGCATTTGCTGGGTCACATCATGTTCAACAGTTTAATGCATCAGCCCGCTGATTCTCCGGACTTGCTGACAGAACGCTTTACACTGCACCTATTAAAGAAGGCATTTCTGAGTCAGCCAGTGGTTTAGGCTATCAGACTGGCCCACCTGTGCTCAACCAGGGATATTCTTTAACACTGATGTGTTAGCAAAATACTTGGACATGAAGAGAAAATTCTTAACTCTCAATGCCTTGTAGAATCGGAGAATTTATTGATACTCCTTCATGAAGCCAATGATAAATCTATATTGTTCTGAACATTTGGTTCAAGTTGTATTAGTAAAAATGTATTGGGTAATAGATATCATTAAACATTGTATGTCATTTTATGGTACAATGAACGATATTAGGTGTTTTGAAACAGAATATTATACTCTGGCTATTATAAACCCTATCTGCACATGTCGGTATTGGAAATCACTGAAGAAGTGCGGATGTGCTTAATTGCATGTGATCCATCATGCGCTTACTGCTTAAAAGGAAAACCATTGGCACTTTTTCCTAAATAGTTTATTGAATAAAAAATTCAAATAATGTAGCCATAATGAAAAAGGGTATCCTTCAAATTTTAAAATGACATTTTTAGGATTCCTGAAACATACATATATATCTTTTGACAGACATCATTTAAAATCAGTACACCCCTAAAATAATATATGTATATATAAATACAAAATTTAAAAATGGTTAAAATGTATGGACTGTATGGACTGTAAGGACTAGACATTGGGTAGGCAACCTACGGCACTCCAGATGTTGTGGACTACATCACTCCTAATGCTAAGAGCATCATGGGAAATGTAGTCCACAACATCTGGAGTGCTGAAAGTTGCCTCCGACTTAGCTATTCATGGTCATACTTATTAAGGAGGATATGGAATCCTTGAAAATATAAAACAAGTCATTGTATGTAAATGCTGATGCTATATCTCTTTCAAGTATTTTAGAGTTTCCTAGACAACTAAAGAAGAGATGATGGCGTCCCCTCTATCATTTTCCATTTTTAGATGCTTATACGAAGCATTAATGAAAATTATTTTCAAAAAGAAATAAAACTCTTCCACAATATTTCTTTATTTCTCTCTCACACATGGGCATGTCATTTGTTTAATGTAGCACGCTGCATGACCTAAAAAGTATTTTAGATCGCGACAATAGCAATCTCAGCATTTTGGAAGAGACCAGCTTAATTTCTGAACGTCAAGAGTGGCCTCAATTATGCCCCAGGATGCGTAAAATCAGTTCAGTAGCAGAAAATGACCCACGGGGGAGTCGTTTGAGACCCCTCGACTAAACTAAGCGAATTGCAATAGTTAAGTTACTTTTAACTCTGTTTGTTTACCAGCTCCACAATTAGGGCCTAAAATTTTCAAATCTCTTGCCAACTGTCCACAATTTCCAGTTTTGTGAATAACCCAGAGATGGAAACAAGTAGACTATTTTTGCAGCACTGAAAACCTTCTCAACAGAGGGAACCCAGGGAGGCAGATAAACAGCTGTAATGATGGTTTTAAAAAATACGCACAAAATAGCGGAAGTGTAAGTTTCACAGTTGTATTAAGTGTTGGGATGTGGGTTTATGAAGGAAGACCAACGTGATAATATAAATATTACAGAATGTTAGATAAATATTTAAAAAAATGAACTGTTAGGGCTGTGAATTCTGGAGAGTGAGAGACAATTCCCACCTGTCTGGGCAGTGAAAGAGGTCGTATCCATCTGTAAATGGAATAAAATGTGTATATGGAGCATGGAGTACACACATAGGTTCACACAAGGTGAAGCCTACAATAGAACTCGAGAATTGCAGTTAGAACATGGCATTCTGTTACCAATGGACATATAACTGGTGTCAGTACATACTACATGATTTAAATTAAAAAGTCAAGATGAAAGTAAATTGACTTTCATGGAATGATACTTCATCAGGATTGCAGTTGAGAAATGATTAATGCCAACAGAAAAAGTTATAACAACAAATATCTGTATGCACTAATCAATTATATACACACAGAGGGGGAGAATTATTCAAGCGTTTTGAAAATTGTCTTTTAGTTTTTGGTCTCTATTTATAAAAAAAAATTAAAACCAGGGTAAACAGTGTCACCTTTATTATATATATTAATATTTATTAATAAGAAATATGAATTTCGGTAAAGACTGACAAATTTGCAGTGGTCGATTAAAGACAAGTGAAACAGAACTATAGTTTTGAGCAAAAAATAATGAAAGAATTGATTAATCCACAGTATGAGAAATGTTTTGATTCGTACTCTTTCTGTCAATAGGCAGCCAGTGAAAGGCTGAGAGCATCATCTGACACTCTCAGCCAATCAGCAGCCAGCTGGAAATCTTTCCTTGTAATGCAGAGGCAGAGAGGAATTAAACTACCTGGTCAGGCACCAAGGGACAGACTTTTGGGTTAAACTGCTTCAAAATATGTTAACTCCTGAAGTCAATCTGCTGCAAAATGGATTAACTCCTGAAGGTAATACAATGCCGCGGAACTCCTGCCCCCAAAACAACTTCAATAAACTGAAGTTGTTATGGTGATGAGAGTTTTCTATTAATAAATGACTACAAGAATGTTTTAACAAGAAATTCACTGTACAAATTGAAGATATGAGTGATGATAGTCAAAGATGCCCAAATGTGGCTACCCAGGCAATGTCCTATGTATTCTCAGTAAGGTGTGTGTCACAAAGTGCACAGGTCTGGCTATTTCCCAGAAATAACTCAGTGGGGTTCATTTTATTGCACACCTATGAAGGGCTAATTTTTGTTATGTGAGGTTCCTGGGGGGCAGGTTGTTCTGGAGCTGTGTTCTCACTGACTCTGAAATGGTGATGGATGCCGCTTTCTTGGCTGTAATAATTGCCTCTGCGAGAGAATGCCACCTAATGTATAGTAATGGTACTGCCCAGATAGAATCCATACTTTTATTAATCACACATTGGCCAAAGCTATAAGAGGGCTTTATAAACCTGTGCTTCCACACGTCATTGCCTTTCATTATTTAACCTTATTAGAATGTTCTTCCATTTCTCATATATTGATGCAATTTGATGTCTGCTTAGCCCGACTGCTGTCCCCCACGCACGCTTGGCTTTAAATGATTAATCTATTTCTGGTCCTCTTGCTTCTGCTCTTCCCTCTCTTTGATATTTCGTACCAATGGTTTGGTATTCTGTACCTGCAGCATGAGAGTTCCTATATTGTGTTAAAGGGACACTGTAGGCACCCAGAAAGCTTCAGCTAATTGAAGCTGTCTGGGTGCAGTGTCCCTTTTTTTACCTAGTGCTGCAATGTTAAACATTGTAGTTCCAGATAAACTACAATGTTTATATTGCAGCACTAAGTCTGCCTTCAGTAGCTGTCTACCAGACAGACACTAGAGGGATTCCTGCATCCAAACGGACCTTTGGTCTGGTATCTGACACTGAACATTCTCACATTCTGCATGTGGACCTGCAGCGTCAGATTTTTCCCCACAGGAAAGCATTTCCCATAGGAAAGCTCTTCGCATGACGTCTGAGGGGGCAGAGTGTCGAGGGACATCACCGCTGGGAAAAAGTGAGTAAATAAAGGGTTTTCAACCGTGCTGCGGGGGCACGAGGAATGGGTAAGCGATAGTGCCGGGATAGCTTTGTATTCCTGGCACTATAGTATTCAGGGCCGCCATCAGGGGGGTGAAAACCATGATGGTTGTCACGGGCCTGGCTTCCCGGGCCCCACGTGGATCAGCTGAACTGCTGCCGGCGCATCTGCACCGGGGCCCACACGCTGATAGGGCCCATCAGGTGGCCCAAGCATTTAGGGCCACCCAATAGGCCCTATTATCTTCAGGGGCCCGGTCAGCGCTGTAATAGCGCGACCGGGCCCCTTTAAAAAAAAAAATGCAGCCGGAAAGCAAGTGCTGCTGGGAGGAAGTGACGGCCGGTCACTTCCTCCCAGATTACTCCGCGCAAGAAGGAGGAGAGACAGCATGTAGGCTGCAAGGAGAGGCAGCCGACTCACATCATCCCAAGCCACCCTCCTGCGACGAAATGGTAAGGAAGAGGAGGGTGGCTGAAAATGAGGTGTGTGTGTATATGTATGTGAGTATGTGTCTGTATGTATGCCAGTGTGTATGTATGTATGTATGCCAGTGTGTATGTATGCCAGTGTGTATGAATGCCAGTGTGTATGTATGCCAGTGTGTATGTATGTATGTATGTATGCCAGTGTGTATGTCTGTATGTATGCCAGTGTGTATGTATGCCAATGTGTATGTCTGTATGTATGCCACTGTGTGTCTGTATGTCAGTATGTATGTATATATGTATATATATGTATATATCAGTATGCAGTATGTGTATGTATGTATGTATGTTTGTCAGTATGTATGTCTGCATGTATATGTGTGTGTGTCAGTATCTCCCTATGCATGTGTGTATGTCTGTTTCAGTATTTGTATCTCTTAGTATGTGTGTATCTTTCTGTGTTTTCCTGTGGGTGGGATTTGGAGGCGGGCCCTGTGGGTGGGCTTGAAGGGGGGCCCAGACCCTGAGCTGTGGCAGCCCTGGTAGTATCCCTTTAAGCTAAGCTCAGTCTCTGTGTAATAAATCTACCCAATACTCTATTTTATTTTTGGCCTTCAGGGATTGTGTTTGTGTGTGCTCGCCAGGCGCCCTATGTACTATTTTTTAAGAAATATACTCTAGAACAATTTAAACATTTCCATACGTCCCTGCTTTTAACTCTATAACTGTAACATTAATGCTGTTCTTGAGCTGAAACCCATTATGTACAATGCTTTTATAATGCTTAGTAAGTATGAGTCATGATTTAGTTTTTGTAATGTGTTTTGTTTGATAATTACACTTAAAATCATACAATCATTTTAGAAGAACTCCTAATGGACTGTCCTTTAACGAACATTGTGCATATTGCCCTAATAATCTATGTACAAAGTACCTGCTAAGTAAGATAACTGAAGTTTGAGGGCCGTTGATGCACTTAATAAAAACCACAAGTATGACAAAGGCTAATCGTAATTTGATGGCTGACATATTGGCTAATAGTCGTACCATGCGGCTAGGTTGTCACGTCGGTATTAACCCCTACAGCGCAAGAAGCATCAGCAATAAGTTACATTTAATATAGCTAATAATATGTTCTTAATAATATGTTCTGTTCTGTTCTGTAATTTGATGGCTGACATATTGGCTAATAGTCGTACCATGCGGCTAGGTTGTCACGTCGGTATTAACCCCTACAGCGCAAGAAGCATCAGCAATAAGTTACATTTAATATAGCTAATAATATGTTCTTAATAATATGTTCTGTACCGCTGATCATAATGAAATAGGGAAGTGTTTTTATCCTATCCTGGCAGCGACCCAAACTAAATACGTTGCATTAGCTTGGAAACCAATTCTTCATGGGTAAAAGTAGTTCGATGAACCATTCTTTAGTTGTTATATAACATATGTGAAACACACAAAATGCAATGACTCATGTCAGTATCCGAGAGGTCTCCATCATATTGTGGTTGGCAGTGCTGCTATACTAGACCATTTATAATGGGCAGTCGGCTAGGGCCTGATAAATATGATGTGTCTGTCCCAACCAATGGAGACCCAATGAAGTAAAGAATCACTGAGTAAGAATGATAGTATAGCATATTTAATCAAGAAAGCTTTTAAAGATATCTATAATTTAAGACTCTGTAATAAATGTTAGCCAGTGTACTGTGTATCCCTGAAGCATGGAATTTTTTTCTAAAAGACCATTAATTACCGTAATCATATTAGTGTTATCTTTATTCTTTATTTAAGGATGGACAGCAGGAAAAGTCACATATACAATACACAATTGCGAAAATAGTATGATACAATGATTAACCGTCTTATCCAACTGAGACTAAGTAAGATAAGGAGAGCCAAAACTAAAAGAAGAAGAAAGAAAATAAATGGAAAAATAAAAATAAAAGTCGCTAGGTGAGTGGGTGCTCGATAGCCTAAACTATCCATACATATGGAGTGTTTTACAGCTCAAGAAATTCTTCCCAAGGGAGCCACGTTTTATTAAAAGAGGGAATCGTGTTCATCACTTGTGCAGTCAGGGCCGGTGCAAGGATTTCTGCCACCCCAGGCACAGACACACACACTCACTGATAGACACACAGAAACTCACTGACAGACATACACTCACTCACTGACAGACACACACACACAGACATTCACTGACAGACATACACTCACTCACTGACACACACACACACACACTTGGAGCCCTATAGATGTGTAAGTGGTTGTGGTGGCAGCCCTGTCACTGGGAGCCCTATTGATGTGTAAGTGTTTGTGGTGGCAGTCTAGGCACTGGGAGCCCTATAGAACCCATGCATGGACTGCCACCACAACCACTTACACATCTATAGGACTCTCAGTGCCAGGACTGCCACCACAACCACTTACATATATATAGGACTCAGAGTGCCAGGACTGCCACCACAACCACTTACACACCTATAGGGCTCCCAATACTGGACTGCCACCTCAACCTCTTACACATCTAGTGGGCTCTCAGTGCCCGGACTGCCACCACAACCACTTACACATCTATAGTGATCCCAGTGCCCGGACTGCCACCACAACCACTTACACATCAATGGGGCTCCCACCTCCCAGTTCAAGGATTGCCACCACAACCACTTACACATCTATAGGGCTCCTAGTGCCAGGACTGCCAGCACAACCCCTTATACATCTTTAGGGCTCCCAGTGCTCGTACTGCCACTGCCACCACAACCACTTACACATCTGTAGGGCTCCCAGTGCCAGGATTGCCACCACAACCACTTACACATCTATAGGGCTCCCAGTGCTCGAACAGCCACCACAACCATTTACACATCTATAGGGCTTCCAGTGCCAGGAATTAGCTCATTGGTCAAGATTCCTGTCATTCATTAACGTAATTTTCCCTCCCTCTCTCTTGTTTTGGCATTTTTCAGAAATTCAAAGCACTTCGGAACTTTGGCAATTCGGAACTTCGGCAATTTGGTTAGTTTCAGCACTTCCGAACTACCGAACTGCGTCACTTTGGACATTCGTAAGGATCCGAATGTCCAAATTTCAGGAAATTTGTCTGAATGTACATTCGGAACGAAACGAATTGTACATGTCTAACAGAGTTACTCACTATACTCACCCGAACATTAAGTTCCCTTTAAAGTGGCTCGGTCATTCCCATATCCAAAATGAGTATTTCATAAAGATAAAATCTATGTTAAATAATCACATTTACTGTGTTATAACCTTGTCCACTGTTAAGGTGGAATCCATAGGAGTTGCAGACAGTGTAAATCTATCTTCAAAGGTGAGGTTCCATATTATATGTTTAATTCTTGCCATGTATTTTAACAAGGAGAATATAACATATGCTATAAGTGGCCAATTAACCTTTCACACTTAATAGAATTGGAATAATTCTCATGAATGAAGGAATGTAAAGTTTATTTCTTTCTTATTACTTTTAAGAGAGATATATGTTCAGGCCAAATAAAGAGAACAACTCTGGGGAGATATTTGTAAAGTGCAGCAGTCACCATGGAAACGAATGGAATGTTCCGGCTTATTATTCTGTTGTAGAACTTTGCTCTAGAATTGCTCTTTATACCACGAACAAACACATCTACAACTCCCATTCCCAATCTATAGCTCATTCGAGGTTTTATTGTGCACAAGAGATTTTTATAAATCAGGCTAAGTCAGTCATGAGTTTGATAATTACGTGCAGGAGGTCCCTAGAAAGTATTTGAAAAAAAATGTTTTATCAGAGAACCCCATGCCAAAAGCTACCCTCTTCTGCAAGGCTCGAGGAGGGAACGGGGTACATGGTCCTCTAAAAAGTGCTAAATTTTTTACTTGCCTTGACTTAATATTTATTAGTAGTAGTAGTATCATGCTTAAATATATTGCTTACTTGTCTGTCTCCTAAATGTTTGGCTGTAAAAGCATCTAGTTTATAAAGTATTGCTACGGTTGCTTAATTAGCTTTTAGTCCTTGGATCTGGCCTGAAACTTTTAAAATAATGGACTAATTCCGGAGGGGATGTAAACGCTGCCAGACCTCAATACATGAGTCCATAGCTCTTTTACAGAGTTATTTTCTAAAATAGGAACTGTTGCCATTTCAAAGTGATTTTTAGGATCAAATAGCACAACAAAACATCGTTGACTTTGATTCCCTTTAACAATATGACTATTGTGGCTTAAATTTAAAATCCACTTTGAATTCCAGACAATTACCGCTTTAGTGACTAACAATGGGTTTGTAAAATGTCAACATCTACCTGTTTATACAATACTTTGAGTAACACTCATTGCAGTATTTTTTATTATTTTATTATTTTACAATGCATTTAACAAAGTCTGTGGTTAATAGAGTTGTACACTGTTATTCTATAAATATAATTTTACTACATGACAGGAGGCTTCATATTTGCATATCCTTCTTTACTGAAAACTCCAGCAGCATAGAAACAGTAACAACCAATCAGAGAAAAGATATGGTGCCCATATAAGGCCCTGTCTATGACATCACTTCCTCTTTCTTTGCTGCTCCAGCTATCAACAGGTCAGAGTAATTGTTACCTCTCTGTCTATGTACATGTCTTATCCTTTATTGCCATATTCTATTGTGCTTTATTTACACCCTGTCTACCTATTCCTGTCCCTTTACTTTTCCTTATACAGTCCCCCTGTTTTTCATTGGATTGTGTTAGCTTTGTATTATTGTGCTTGTTTTGTCGGTCCGGCGGGCCGCGGGCGTCACGGCTGTCCGTGCTGCGCTCGCCGCGCGGACCTGCACTTCTCTACATATCAGGGGGGCTGGGTGGGACGGGTTGAGGGTAGCCGGGGTTAATTTTTTCTCTTTGCCTCTTTTTTCCAGCCCGCTCGCGGCCGCGAGCGGGTTGTGCTTGCACAACGCAGCCGGCGGCCATCTTGGATCTCGCGGCTCGCGAGACCCGCGACGGCCGCCCTGCCTTCACACACGGCGGTTCGGGAATCACCCGATCGCCGCAACGAACGTGGGGGATTGCCCTTAGGGCATTTTTGGTTGTCTCCCCCAACCCTCAATCCCTTACATTAGGATTTACTGTTAGGCAACCCCCACTATCTGTCACAGGACTTTCCAATCAATGTGAGGGGGAATAAAGCATGCACAATTTATGATGTTATAAGGCTGTGAATATCAGTGTTAACTGGGCATACTATTTAAAGGACCCCTGCAGGGATATATATACATATATTATACCACCCCTTAGGGGACTTGGCACTACTGTACCCTTCAAAGGGAAGATCATACCTGTTACCCTACACAGGGTCATATTATACTACTGCACCCTAGGGTGCACGCTGATGTGGGTGTCCTCTGGGTATTTTTTCATGGCACACCACCGGGGGTGACCCCCACAGACACGCATGCTAGGGCGCCACAGCCCATTTCAGTTGATGTGGGTGTCCTCTGGTCACTACGGCACACCACCCGGGGTAAACCCCGAGATTATGCACAAGGGCCTACGCCTAAAACGCCAATTCACGCATAGCCTGAATTTATTATTTACGTGCATTCTAAGCCTTCCACATATATACGTTTTACCGGCTGGACACATCCCGGTCGTGCTAAGAGTCGATCAATGTATGCATGTGACTTCCCCATGACCTGTCCACTGAACCTTGTTTTCACCCGATAGGTCGAATTACACCACAGATCATGGAAGATACCCAAGCCAGCCAAGATTTCCAAGCCATGATCAATGCCGCCATGGCGGCTTCTGTGGAAAAGGCCCTCTTGAGGGCACTACCCCCCAGCCGGGAAGCCACAAGCCCACCAGAGCGCACAGAAGCCTCGGGCTCGGAGGTGTCCAAAGCCAAGAGACAAAGAAAGACTTCAAGTCCATCCTCAACCGAGACTAAGGGCAAGTTACCCATCAAACGCGTTAAGAATGCGGTCCGCCGGCCCACCCCCTTCCCACCTCAATCCTCGGACGAGGAGGACACCTACGTCCCACATGCCTTAGACGTAGTGGACGAGTGGCATGGAGACGGCTCACATTCGGACGACGAGGAGTGGCAAGACCTACCACCCACCTCATCGAAATACGTCAAAGAGACCTTCGTAGACAGCCGGGACATGGAATCCGGCGGGGACCACCACACCGCTCAGGCCGAAGACGGTGCTTTCCTGGACGACCAGGGGACACTACTATTCGACCCACGCACCATCCGGCACCCACGGTCCTCAGAATGGACATTGCCGGATCACTTGACGAAGTTCATTCACTACTGGCTGCGCAAACCGCTGGAAAAGGAGGTACGGGCACGCCTCAGGGCTGAATGCCCCAGGCCACTAATTCCCGATAAAGTGGCACTGACGCCCAAATTCGACGACACGATGGTGGTCTTCATGTCACGCACGGGCAGGGACCCGCGCAAAGGGGTGGAGAAAGGCATGAAAGCGGCACAGGACAAGGTGCTGGATTTGCTCAGCCCCATCGCCAAGATGCTATACTTTGCTGACCTAGCCCTCAGCCACGACTCCCAACTAGACCCACACGTCATACGAGAATGGGCTCAACGCGCGGTGTGCCTGCTGGGCAACGCCAACGCCACCCTTTGCGTCGAGAGACGCAGGTCGGCTCTGATACGTATCGACAGCAAGCTTCTAGATCTCGGGGCTAAAGAATTTGGACCGAAAGCCCAGGGCTTGTTGTTTGGTGATGCCTTCATCATGGAACTCAAACGTCATGTGAACCTCTTCACCACCTTAAACAAGGCCCAAACCTCTCTCAAACAAGTGTTCCACACCCCATCAAGTAGAGGTGTTTTTGGAAGGGCTGGTCGGCAACGGAGCCGTGCCACCAGCCGATTTTGGGCCTCAGGTTCCAGATCATACCCGCAAGCCTCAAATTTCTTCCCCTCTTCATCACAAAGACCCTCAACATTACGAGGAACTGGGAGGACCAGAGATGTCAGAGGCCGTGGACGCGGCCGCTTTAACAATGGTGAGTCCCTCTATACACACGGATGCACCAAAGTTTATTGCTGGCAACCTATCTTTTTTCTTCCAGAACTGGGAGCTGATTACCAGGGACGCCTGGGTCCTACAGATGGTACGCGGCTTCGTAATAGACTTTGCCGCGCAACCCGTCCAAACCGCCCCCCCCCCCCGATCCACATGTCATCAGAACAAAACCGCCTGGTGGACGAAGAGGTCCACGCACTCTTCGAAAAGGTCGCGATTCAATAAGCACCGGACAGGGGAGGCTTCATGAGCAACATCTTCTTGGTCAAGAAAAAGACTGGCGAGTACCGGCCGGTTATCAACCTCTGGCAACTAAACTCTTTCGTAATCTACAGACACTTCAAGATGGAAGGAATCCACCTTCTCCAAGACCTCCTCGTCAAGAACGACTGGTTTACGCGCCTGGACCTCAAGGACGCGTACCTCGCGGTTCCGGTGGACAGGCACTACCGTCAGTTCCTACATTTCCAATGGAGAGGGCGGGTGTGCCAGTTTACGTGCCTACCATTCGGTCTCAGCTCAGCCCCGTGGTGTTTCACGAAGTTGCTGAGACCAGTGATGGCTCACCTCCGTACAAGGGGCATACGGTGTCTCGTATATCTGGATGATTTGCTGATTTTCTGCGAATCCGCCTCCAGACTACGATCGCAGACGAAGTTTGTAGTTCACTTGCTAGAATCTCTGGGGTTCGTAGTGAACAGACAGAAGTCGTCTCTCTCTCCATCCCAGTCAGTACAATTCCTGGGCTTCGACATCGACTCGAGGGAATGCGTGCTCAGCCTTCCCTCGAAAAAGATTGCCTCAATAAGGAAGGAAATCAGGCGGACTTTGCGGATGGACACGATACCGCTCAGGATGCTCGCTCGGATTGTGGGACTCCTGTCCTCATCCATACAGGCGATATTCCCGGGCCCTCTACACTACAGGGCCATGCAACGGCTGAAAGCGGGATATCTGCGTGCCGGTCATTCCTACGACCACTGGATCCCACTCACTCCGGAGGTGAGGTCGGAACTGCGATGGTGGTTACTTCACATACAAGCCTGGAACGGCAAGGCGATCTTCGGCCCCTCCCCGGACTTCATCGTGGAATCGGACGCCAGTTTGTGGGGATGGGGCGCCCACTGCTCGGATGCCTCCACGGGGGGCCCATGGCAGGGAGAGGAGACCAACCTACACATCAACTGCCTGGAGTTGATCGCGGGTTCCTTCGCCATCCGCAGCCTGGCCAAGGACAGGTCGAATTGTTGTATCCTACTCCGCATGGACAACATTTCGGCGGTGCAATACATCAACCGCCTAGGCGGGGCGAGGTCGAAAGACCTGACCGAAGCCACGAAGAACATTTACAGTTTCTGCCTACGGAGGAACATCACGATACAGGCGGAATACCTCCCAGGAGTCTCCAACCTGACGGCGGACTGGTTTTCCCGACACTGGAGAGACACCAGCGATTGGAAACTCAACGAGGAAATATTCCGGACACTACGGCGACGGAAGGGGCCACTATCAATAGACCTGTTCGCCTGCAGGACCAACCACCAACTTCAAAAATACTACAGCTGGCTCCCGGACCCGATGTCCGAAGCAGCGGACGCATTTCTTCAGGACTGGCCCTCTCACGGGGCCTACGCCTTCCCTCCATTCTCTATGATTCCACGGGTACTGCGGTACACACGCACTCACAGGATATCGCTCCTGCTCATAGCTCCTCTCTGGCAGAGTCAACCGTGGTTCCCGGACCTCCTGGAGATGTCCCACGACCATCCCATTCGGCTTCCGACCGTTCCACTCCTCCTGTCGGGACCTCGGGGGGAACTCCATCCCCTCGTCCTGGAAGGACAACTGGAACTGGTAGCCTGGACGATTTCAGGGGCTCCTGGTCGGTCCACGGCCTATCGCAATCTACTAAAGACCTCCTGTGGGACTCATGGGCTCCTGGCACCAGGAGATGTTACATCTCCGCATGGTCAGCCTGGAGGGATTGGTGCGTGGAAAGGGATTCCGATCCCTTTACTGCCTCTGTCCCACTGATCCTCAACTATCTCGCTCATCTTTTCTCGACGGGTCGATCATATAGATCCCTTAACGTGATCAGATCGGCTATTTCAGCGGCGCACGTCCCAGTACAAGGCAGGCCAGTGGGTCAAGACCCGCTGATATGTCGTCTACTGCGGGGCGCCAGACTTACGAGGCCCCCAGCGCCCAAGTATTCCAGCCTCTGGCAAGTTAATGGGGTGCTGGATTTCCTTCGGGGCTGGCCAGATAACCCTTTTCTATCACTGAAACAGCTCTCAGCTAAACTGGCCCTTTTGCTATGCCTCGTCTCTTTCCGACGGGTGTCTGACATTAGGGCGTTTGACGTGGACGGTTTCTTCCTCACCCCGGAGGGAGTCGCCTTTTCCATATCAAGACGGACTAAATCGGATTCGTCCTCGGTGACTTACCCGTATTTTGATTCCGACCCCAAGCTATGTGTGGTCAAGAGACTGTTGAGGTATACGGAAATCACGGCCACCCTTCGGCGTTCCCTGACGGGTCAGCTACTGATTTCTTACGTAAGGCCTCACGGACCGGTGTCTACTATAACCCTGGCCAGATGGGTTCTCTGGCTTTTAAGGTTAGCAGGAGTCGACTCAGGCTTCGGAGCGCATTCGGTCAGAGGGGCGGCAGCATCCCAAGCCTTCTTGGCAGGCGCCTCCCTAACCGACATCATGCGTTGCGCGGACTGGACACGGGAGAGTATGTTTAGGACATTCTACTTCCGTCACTTCTCTCACGCTTCCTTCACACTGGTCTGGGCTGAGCTTTAAAAATGCAAATATGAAGCCTCCTGTCATGTAGTAAAATTGAAGATTATATTAGCTTTAGTGTACTAATAATCTTAATTTTAATAATGACAGGAGGCGAATATTTCCCACCCGTTGGATCCCGCCCAGGTGAGTTTGTACTATACAGATTGTGTTCGGTGTTCAGGAAGACATACATGTTACTATTGTACTACCTCTTAGGAGTCCACATGTTCAGTACCGTAGTTGTATTCTTGGTCGTACTACTTGCACTATATGATGTTTTCTCCTTATCGCATGTCGTAGCTTGCAGGTTATTTATTTGGGTATTGATAGGTTTTTTTTCACAGTATTATATACTCTGGGAAGTGTTACAGTTTTTCGTAATATTTATGGTATGTGGGCACGTTGCCACTTCAGAAACCTTTCACTTTTTTCTTTTTCTTTCAGCATGAACGTCTTCTCTACGGGACAAAGTTTCACCTTCCATACCGTTTGACCATGGAATTGCCGGAATTGGTTTCTCTGCTACGTTTGTTGAAATGTTAACGGACTATGTTTATGTTGTTGTTGTTTATCATTCGCTTCAAAGAAAGAGGAAGTGATGTCATAGACAGGGCCTTATATGGGCACCATATCTTTTCTCTGATTGGTTGTTACTGTTTCTATGCTGCTGGAGTTTTCAGTAAAGAAGGATATGCAAATATTCACCTCCTGTCATTATTAAAATTAAGATTATTAGTACACTAAAGCTAATATAATCTTCAATTTTTCTCTGATGTTGGGGTGAGTTTAGAGGAAATAGCATTCAAAATCAAATCCTATAGTAATACTGAACCCAAGTATAATATATAAATTTAACCTTTTTATTGACAATTAAAAAAAAAGAGGTGAACAAAGCATCTGTCAAGCAAAGACGTACAAAACATCCTAAAGTTTCATTCTCAATGCAATGAAGCAGAATAATAATATGCATTTAAATAATATGAAATGGAATTAAGTAAAATTTAATAGATTTCCCATCTGAACTCCTTGTCTCCTTGTCCTCGGATCTGCTACTCATGTTATATCTTTTAAAGCATCGAATGTAGTGTTATAGCTGACACGGGAATCAAGAGAGGGGTGAGAGTAATTTTAATCCATTATACAAATGATCTGATGAAACTGCTGAAAGGTTTTATGAGAATGTTAACATAATACATAGAAATCGTTCAGATTAACCAGTTGGTTTGTGCTCTGTTGGTTAATGTAAAGTTCTCGTCGGTGACAGATCTGCTTTAATTGAACAGCTGCTCCTGCCGTCGCTTCATTGTTTACTTAATTGTAGTGTCTGTTAAATGATTTTAAAAATGTAAAGCACCAGCTTGATCTTGAGAACGAGAGATCAGTTTCGCAGTATGATCAGAAATACACAGAGTTCTAGACATATATAAATTTTCAGGAATTTAAAGTTCATTAAAAAATAAAATGTAAATATTAGTCTAAAATAGCCAGTCTAAAAACATACTCTAAGTGAGAGCTAGGCAACCTCCGGCACTCCAGTTGCCATGGACCACATCTCCCATAATGCATTGCCAGTATTATGGCTATACGAGCATTAATGGAGATGTAGAGCACAACATCTGGAGTGCCTAAGGCTGCCTAACCCTGTTAAGTTTAAGTGCCTATCTGTAGAGTGCAGTGCAAAAAACAAAAACACTTCGGCAAAGTGCATCAAACAAATAATGCAATCGTTTTACTTGTGCAAATATGTTTTATGTGCTAAATATCACAAGATTTCATTGTGCAAATGAAACTTGTGCAATATGTCACAATAGTGCAATTTCTTACCAACCTTAATTGTGTTAAAACACTTGTGCTATACACTTACAATCTGTTCTTTAAAATCGCTCAGTATATTATAGTACATATATAAAATTCACTTTAGTGACTAATGATAAAGGTTATTCACTGTACTGTGACTTGTCATTAAATCAAAATAGTTCAAATAAAACCACAGCTGACTTGGATACATTTCCACTCTAGCTACATTTTGAAATTCACTTCCTGACAGTTCACAGCTTTGTGATGAACCCTTTCTATCTGGAATTTTCTGCATTACATTATATTTGTTTTGTAATAGTAGTGATGGGATCCTGGGGAAGGCAGTAGTGAAGAGTGGAATTGCGGTAATGGGATAGAGGTTGGTGAGATAGAGAGAGCGGTGGAGGGAAATGCAAACAGAGATACGTTTGCTTAGTTGCCGTGGGAGACAAGTGATGGTGAGAACTTGTTAGAATGTTGGGTAGAAGAGATGAGGTGTGAAAGAGGATGTGGAGGAGAGGTGTCAGGAGGAATACAGTTTGAGAGGAGCTTGTTTATGTGCACTCGTCGCGGGAGGTAAGAGGTTTTGAAGATACAGGGGGAGGTGAGCCATAGGGGAGAGGCTGTACAATATAGCAGATGGGAGAAAAGTGATGGGAGTGGTGTAGTGTGAGAGATACACTTAACGAGACATTGAATCGAAGTTCAAATTTAAGGTTAACATAGCCAGTCAAAATTCTCCAAATCATCTACGCTTCCAGTTCGACTACTTTGGCATTACATTTGAAATCTCACTAACCGTGGAAAGAGTCAGAGATGTGTTGGAAGTCAAGAAGTGAGATAAAAGCTATAGGGTAAAGGGGAACCTGAAAAAGGCGGTGGAGTGGGATTGTTTACATGCAGTGGGAGAGATGTAGTCGTGTATATAGTGTGTGTAGTGTATTAGTGTGATAAAATCTGGCAAAAGGCAGCAATGGATCTAGAGAGGTTACTTACAGTAACAGAATGGATATAGCAATGAATTTGGAGAGACAAGACATGTAGTGACTGGGAGGCAGTGGTAGAGAGACGGTTTAGAGAGAAGTTATGTAGTTCAACCAAGTTTCAAACAAGGGATCCTAAGATTTTAAAGAGCCTTGAAAAACCTAAATTAGTATTATTTGTCTGTGTGGCAAAATAACCAATGTACTGTTGAAGCAAATAGACCGTTATGCAGATCAGGATTCCTTAATCTGTAACAAGCACAGGATACTGCCGTAATATATTTTTTTAAGTTTGGAGTGGTTATTCTGCCAAGTCAACTTGTTTTAAACAGTTTGACTCAAACTGAGGGTATCCTTATCCCCCATGGCCAGGTTTCTCAATAGCCATATCAATAATGGGGAAGTTCCATATCCCCGTTAGCAACATTAATTTTGTCCACGTTTGGATGAGATCCATTGGCTGTACTTGTCGGCTGCCATCTAAATATGAACAGAATGGATACTGCTAACACAGTAATGTAACATGGATAGTGAAGGGCCAGGCCCCACTTAGCATTGAAGAGCAAATATGTAAACCCCAGGACTCATTCTGATCACTACCCCCAACACATGCATTAGATACTAGAATCATATATTGGTTGATCAGTCATGTGCATCCATGTCCAGAGGCATTTTTTTCACATACCACTAGGAAAAAAGCATTGATTGGCAGTGAAATATCTTTTAATTAATTTTTTTATCTGCCAGGCACAATTCCCGTCTTCATCTCAACCTTCAGGAGAGCTGGACATTCTTCCTTAGGAGTGAGGGAAGGGAGCGGTGCTTAGCAGAACCAATGCAAGAAGTAAAACTGCATAAAACAATTTGACTGCTTACAACTGGGGAGGCTGCAGTGCACTCCTGGCACCATAAACATTACAGCATGTTGTAGTGGTAATGGTGCTTGAATTTTCTCTTTAATATGACCCCGGGTTCTTGTTCCCGATTGGTTGTTTATCTTTGCATTGTTAAAAAAAAAAAAAACTCTGTTAAAGTAATGCAGAGGCAATTTACGGTAAAACTTTTAAAAGAGGGGGAAGGTCATAAAATTAAACATGGGTAACAATTATGCTACTAGCAGAATAATATCCAGGTCAGGCTGACTGATATGTATCATTAAAACTATCATAAAAGCTGCTGAGCCGTTTATAAAGATAATGAAACATATATGTGCTTTTTATGATTCAAAATTATTTTGGGGGGTGTCTCTGAACACCCCTATTATAACTGTATCCAAATAAATCTCATTGGACAATTCTTACCAATCTGGTTTAAGTGATACCAAATAATCCATAGAATAGCAAACAGCACATTGTTGCTAGCCGATCTGTAATCACTATTCAGAAGAGGCTTATTTTAATTAAGGTTGCGACTCATGCTGTACATAAGAAGACTTTAAATTAATCCCAGTGCTACTGATTAAGTTGTTGTGGCTAGACAGGTCCTTAAAGACTAACCCTTTAAGTGCCTGGTGGCCTTTAATGGCACTGCAAAGCTCACAACCATCAAAGAGTTAAACATGACTTCTATACAGGCACTGCACGCATAATAAGATTATGTAACCAAAATTAGTTCTGTTTCGTGATGTTTTCCACTGATGGTAATATCCTCTTATTTAATTAAGTAAGCAAGCATGATCATATTATTACGAAGTCCTTCTTTTGAGTGAAAATAATTTACTATTACAATTATTTAAACTCTGTTGGGGTTATTTACTAAATCCTGGATTTTGTCCAGATGGACAAATCTGGGGGAAATGACCAAATTCTGAATTTGGTCTCCTCGATTGCAAGTCTGCAACAATCGTCCAGATGCATTCAGTGTTCGGATTAAAATCTGTGCTTTCGCATCCAAATCCTACATAACATATAGGTTTGGGAAGATTTACAAGCACCGTTTATAATAAAATTTAGGACCGAATTCATTCGGTAGGATGTATATTAACAAGTTATCATTCGCTTGCTTTCATGCAAGTGCTTTCGTAATCTGAAGAATGATCTGCCCAAATCCCGGTTCTGACAAATTGATTAAAAAAAACCTTGGTGGAACAACGGTTAATTATGTGGTAGCTGACCAGCACTTGCTAGTTATTAAAAAAGTTAAAGAAATTAATTAAAATCCTATGAGAGTCATTTAGACAACCGTCTATAATGGAGGTATTTTACCTTGCTATCAACGGCATGTTTACTATGTTTAAAACTAGCGACTGGACAGCCATTGCTGCCCAGTTGCTAGAAAAGCCCCATCCTTTAGGGATGGGACCTATGAAATAACAGGGAGGGCATAGCATACACATGTGGGCATCAGAAAGAGTACTTTAAAAAAGTAATGAGGGGTGGACAGCTTAATGTCCATTCCGCTATCGCCGCCAGGATATTTGATACAAATAAGGGGGGGCATCCTTATGATCTTCAGTGTCCACCCCCCTTGCTCCCCCCCCCCGGGTCAGTGGATGGGGACTTTTATAATATTCAGTGGTGAGAACCTAGTGTGCCCCTCCGGCGCCAACACTTGGTTGGAGGCGGGACCGAGTCTCCCCACCAGACCCCACCCATTGGTGGTAGGTGGGGTCCCTAATAATAATAATTAGTGTGGAGGATCTAGTGTCCTTCCCTGGCCCCCACATATCAGCTGCAGGTAATTATACAATACGGAAGGTGGACATGCAATTGTATAGTCGTAAGTACAAACCCCCAAAAAATTAATTACCCCGCCTACCCCTAGAGAAGGGGGGGGCAATAAAGCTAATACATGTGAAAAAGTTTTTTTAGCTATCATCAGAAGTAAAAACAGGAAAACAATCACTATATGCTCTAAACACAAATAAACACTTGATGGAGAAGTATTCCCTTTTGACACTTGATAAGTTCAATATTGTCAAATAAATTTGTATTTTTAATACCATCTGCACTTTATATTCTTTCTATTTTTGCCGTTCTGAGTGATCAAGAAAGATTCTTCTTGAAGACCTTTTGTCAACATTTCCTCACCCAATTTGAGAGGGAGATATGTCTGATGTTTCATCCATTCAGTGAGTTCTCTAAACCCACCCACCTCTGTGCTGATTATACTGCACTATATATTTTATTTTTTCCAGACACCATGTGATTTTTTGTTTTATTATATACAGGTTGTATATATATATATATATTTATTATCCACTTTTTGGTGACATATTACACGGTTTTCCCTATTCTTCTGTTCTTCTTCCCCCCAAAAAGGCCAAACAAAAATCCATAATTCCTTACGCAACTAAGCATTACGCATTTGATTGGAGCTCACAAGTCCCTTGGTGACATCAGAAGAGGTGTGGAAGCAGCTCTTGGAGCTTCACATAGCTGTGAATTCTAGGTAAGTAAAAAACTTTTTTTGCAAAACATGGAGGAGGAATAAGAAATAGTACACAATAGGGCATTATAAAACTCATGTTTTAAAATAGCGTTGGACCTGACTCAGATAGAGACCGCTTACAGGACTCTATCTGAATGTACTTGACATCACACTCATTGTCCACTATCGACAGAGACGTTTCTGACCAATTGGACGAACCAATCTCCCTAGAGGAACTAGCACTTGCAATAAAAAACACCAAGCCAGGCAAGAGCTCCGGCCCCGACAAACTACCACTCTGCTGCTATAAATGCTTTGCTGATAGCCTGTATCAGCCGCTGCTGGCTTCATTCAGCACTGTGAGGGATGGCCACCGCTTACCCAAACAAGCACTGACTGCCCACGTAAGCATCATCCCAAAGGGCGGCAATGACGGAGAGCATTGCAGGAATTACAGACCCATCTCACACATCAACTGTGATCTCAAATTGATGGTGAAGATTTTGGCCATGTGCTTACAGGCACACGTCCCTTCCCTGGTCCACCCAGATGAGGTGGGATTTGTGATGGGACGCGAGGCTAGGGATCACACTATACGTGCACTTACACTCATGCATGGGAGACGGGGAGAGGCTGGGGTCTTCCTTTGCTATCGACCTGAAGGCCTTCGACAGGGTGTGTTGGGACTATCTCTTTCAGACCCTGGCTCACTTCGGATTAGGGCCGCATATTAGAAAATTAATCTAAGCCTTATATGACTGTCCCACAGCCCATGTTATAGTCAATGGGGCATGAACCGCTGACTTCTCCATACATAACGGCAACTGTCAGGGATGCCACCTATCCCTCCTGCTCTTCGTCCTTGCCCCCCAACCGTTTATGACAACCATTAGACGTTACGGACATCACAGGGATAAAGTCGGGGGACACAACATAAGGTGGCTGCATACACCAATGACCATCTCCTCTTTGTCTCTAGCACAGAACTCTCACTGCCAAACATCCTATATGCTTCTAAAGAATTCTCCAATCTAAAACTCAATTTTTCCAAGTCATATGTCTTAAACTCTGACTTTCCCAGTAGCCACTAATGACTGTCCATAAATTATGGAAGATAGTGGAAGAATCGAAGGCAGACAGATCAGTCTCCGCCCTGCCTGGTGACCCAGGGGGGTGGACAGAAGGGGGTGTTCCCCATACACACGACACACCTTACGAATATAGCAGAGGGTCTCAGGGGAAACACGGCCTATCGCCATACCCCTTACCCCTGCTCCCCTTGACGCATAACGAGGACTTCCACCTGAACTTGACCCAAACGCATTTCGGGACATATTATGTATACCCACTCCCTGACTCCATCATGTTCACACCCAGGAAGGCCGTAGAAAGTTAAACGACCACCTTGCGGGAGTCAAACCCACCTTTTTACAGATGTTTAAGTATAAACAACTGATACATTTTGTTGACACCCTCCTTAAAGGACGAGCACTTAACAGGAAACCAACCACATTTGAAAAGAGTTGTATTCACTCAAAGCACACCGACCTGTGCTGGAGGTGAGGGAATGGGGTGGGCACCACACTACATATCTGGTGAGACTGTGAAAAAATAAGGCATTACTGGGCGGGAATACACGGTATGCTGGAGAGGTTCTCCGATGCGCCGTCTCCACTGGACCCGGCGGCAATGTTCTTACACCACACGGCCAACCCCAGATCCAGATATAAGAAATCCATTACCATTAGTATCCTGAACATAGCCAAACAGGTCCTCCCACAGTTCTGGTAACAGGCAGTTACCCCCCCATTCCTGACATGGTTCACCCAAATGGGGGAGCTCAGGGCAGTAGAGGAGCCTCACATGAGGGCTAATACCTCCACAGCGTACATGGAGATTTGGTCTCATTGGATCTTGACCACTGCTGCAGTGGACTTTACATCCAAATTGCAAATATAAATTAACATGACGGACAAAGAGACCCAACACACGTACCTCACCTTCCCCACCTCTCCTTCCCCTCAGCCCCCTTCCCATTCTTCTCTTTTCTTCTTCTTCTTGTCTTTCTACTGTCTCCCAGGATCCTTTCCTGCAACAGGACACCCGACGCTAGGGACCCTGTGCAGAGATCCCTCGCGACAGATGGGACCCGCAACCCTGAATGTTGTGCACTGATGCTTGAATAAAACCCAGAGATAAGAAATCACCCACCAAGGATAAACCCAAAACCTATAGCATGAACCCAATCTAAAATCTTTCCTCGGTAACGGGTTCCACAGATACCGCTATAAAGATAGCTTCTCAGTATAAGTGGATAATAGCACATTTACTAGATATATGCACAACAGAGGGGGAACCCTAATAGTTGATCCCACACATGACTATGCATTATTAATATATGTATGCTATAGGACCTGCGAGTCCATCACAGTGATGCTAACTATGAAATTTAGAGACATGCACGTCTCTGAAGTATGCCTTTAATGATAACATTTTTCCTGTCAGTCGGATGTCTTATATAATTGATGGGACCTGCGAGTCCACACTGTACTTCTTATTACAAAGTAACAAAAGATAAATGTTGAAAAATATTCAATAAAAATATAGTTAAAAAAAAAAAAAAAGCATTGGAGTAACAATATTACAACCAAACAATACTTTAGTAAGACAAGGCAGACTTAAACTGAGAGATGAGCATTTTAACATTTAGGGGGATGTGTATAAGGAATTGTCATAATACCTTTTGTCTGGGTTTCATTTAGGTTAACTCCAGCATGTCCCCTGGAATCCATGTCATAGTGAAACGTGAAAATAATAGCTTGTGATACACATTTTTTCAATTTTGGAAACCAAAAAAGAAAGAAACAACAACAATTGCTGTAAACATATTGCACTATTATTGATTTCTCCTGTTTGTTTTTAATACTGCAACAGTCCTATTGGTGTTGAATAGTGATGTCGCGAACACAAAATTTTCGGTTCGCGAACGGCGAACGCGAACTTCCGCAAATGTTCGCGAACCGGCGAACCGGGGCGAACCGCCATAGACTTCAATGGGCAGGCGAATTTTAAAACACACAGGGACTCTTTCTGGCCACAATAGTGATGGAAAAGTTGTCTCAAGGGGACTAACACCTGGACTGTGGCATGCCGGAGGGGGATCCATGGCAAAACTCCCATGGAACATTACACAGTTGATGCAGAGTCTGGTTTTAATCCATAAAGGGCAGAAATCACCTAACATTCCTAAATCACAATGAATATGGATTGACACCTGACATATGACATATTGACACCTTGACATATGGATTGACACCTGTCCTCAGAGCCCCTGATGCACACGGACACAGAGCAGAATAGAGACTGGTCCCCCTACATAGGGTCACACCTTGGATCCCTGATACACACTGACACAGGGCAGAATAGGGACTGTTCCCCCTACATCGGGTCACTTGGCAGATATGGATTGACACCTGTCCTAAGGATCCCTGATACACACTGACACAGAGCAGAATAGGGACTGTTCCTCCTACATAGGGTCACTTGGCAGATATGGATTGACACCTGTCCTCAGAGCCCCTGATACACGCTGACACAGATCAGAATAGGGAATGTTACCCCAACATAGGGTCACTTGGCAGATATGGATTGACACCTGTCCTAAGGTTCCCTGATACACACTGACACAGATCAGAATAGGGAATGTTACCCCAACATAGGGTCACTTGGCAGATATGGATTGACACCTGTCCTAAGGTTCCCTGATACACACTGACACAGAGCAGAATGGGGACTGTACTACAGCCGGGTCACTTGGCAGATATGGATTGACACTGTATTTACAAGAGCTACTTCTGGCAACTGGCCAGTTAAGTAACCAGTGCCCTGTAAGCTACTTCAGTGGGTTGTGGAGAAGCCTACTTGCCAGCCTCCTCCCGCATGACTATGGCCCCTGGGAGATTGTGAAATGTATGCACTTTTATTTGGTGTGTATGGCCCTTTAAGACTGTCGGTGGGCATATTGGGGCTTATGGACTCTTTATGTGACTAGTGCTGGCCCTTTAAACACCTTTTTTGGGACATCAGGAAGATTGGGACACTGCCCCTTTAAGGCCGTGTCCCCAGACTTGTTGGGGACACGGCCCCTTTAAGATGGTGTCCCCTGTGTCCCCAGACCTGGTGCAAACCCTTTGTGCCTGCCTGGCTATTTCCCACTTAGTTCAGTAAATGGGGCTTACTGAACCAAGTACCACCGAGCAGGCACCCAGAAGTGGAAGTGTGCAGGCAATTTACCTCCCAGAAGCTGCGGTTAACCGCAGCTTAATTGACAATGCTGGGAGGTCTTTGTTCGTTTGCCGAACACGTGGCGGCAGCCATCTTTGATCATTCGACGAGGTCAGCGGTATGTGTAGCCAAATTCATGGAACTAAAATCGGCTACACATTTCCGCGAACACCGCTGAGTTCTACCTTCTCCCCTACTGGTTTTACAGCTGCAGAGACCAAGTCCCATTCGGCGATGGGACTTAGTCGTTTTTTCAGCCTGAAATAGACCGACCGCACAGCCTAAATCTATGGAACTGTTTTGGGCAGGAAAATGTGCTTGCGGTCGGTCATAAAGGGACCTCCAGCTAACTTTTTAACCCCTGGATTGATTTGGCTGATT
>OW240912.1:378357937-378445995 GCA_933207985.1 Pelobates cultripes
ACACTGACTGACTGCTATTCAATCTATAACAGTGAAAAAAGTTTTTTGTTTTTAAATCCAAGCTTTGTGACACCAGATATAAGTGGTGGCACTCACTGGGGAAATGGGCACAGTATCCACTGTGAGCCTGACACAGAAGCTGGCAGCAGTGGCAGACAACTAACTGCAATTACATTACACAGAAAAAAAAAAAAGCATACCCTAACCCTAACCTAGCTATGCCTAACCCTATCTAATCAACAGCAGCTACACTTTCCCTCCTCTCACTAAGCATGCAGCTTGAGAATGAATGTAAAATGGATGCCTTCCAGTAGGTGGGAGAGTCTGCTAGGGAGGGTGTGCTGCTAATTGGCTGGAATGTGTCTGCTGACTGTGAGGTACAGGGTCAAAGTTTACTCAATGATGACGAATAGGGGGCGGATCGAACCGCGCATATGTTCGCCCGCCGTGGCGAACGCGAACATGCTATGTTCACCGGGAACCGTTCGCCGGCGAACCGTTCGGTACATCACTAGTGTTGAAAGTCTATATAGCCTTTGTGTATGGCTGTGGTTTGCTCTCCACTTATATCCCTTTTGGAGATGATCAGGAGCATCCTTTGTGTTGAATATGTTTTTCAGAACTATTGTTAAATTTTTGAATTGACATATTGTTTAATGTTTGTGGCCTGTTTTTAACACTATACATCCCATGCCATCTAACTCTGACATTAACCCCTCTATTACCTTAAACCCCCCTTTACCCTAACCCCGTCTAACATCATCTTTAAACCAGCATGTATTTACACAGCTGCATACACTCACTATACTAACAGATTCAAACACAATACATTACAAGCAGACACATGCACTTGCATACAGTATATACATATGTGGTTGTTAAATATTTATGTCTTTTAGATATTTTTAGACCTGCGATGTCTACTTAAGTCATTGCACTTACAGTACTTTATTTGTCTTATTCTGGGGTTGGGGAACAAAGGGGCACCTTATATTTCTGACATGTAAATCCGACACTGGATCTCAACCAATGCACTACAGGTCTTAGCTCAGAAGAACTAATGGAATCTCCTAAGCATGAGCTTCTGTCTCTATGTCGGAGTAATAGGCACCAGGTAAGAAGCTCTCTCACTAAACACTAACTTCAAAGATCACGAAATGCAATCGTTATTTTTTTTGTTTGTTTAAAACACCTGCCAGGCGAATAATGGGGATTTAGTTACAGTATATGATCATATATTGCATAAGCCTGCCACAGCGTCAATGCACCCCCTTTTTGGTAGCTCTTATCCTAGCAACCTAATGCCTGCTCTTATGAGTTTAATTCACTTACTTGGGAAATCCATCCTCGTGGGACACTCTGCAGGTCAAGGTTAAATAGGGCCCTGGAATGAGGCACCTGTGACAGGGAGGAATGGTGCAAAACCACAGGAGTTAGCCTGGACTCCCAAAAATATTTATATGAAATTAAGAGGGCTGAACTCACCTGAACATGTATACATTATAATGTTTCTGCTGGGGTGACATGGTTGATCGACATTCAGTGAATAAATGAAAACTTGGCCAAATGTCTGGCAAACAGATTTTTTTTTTTTTTTTTAACTATATGAACCAAATTATTTTTTTTGTGCACATCTTTATTATCTTCTTGTAGATACTGACAGCATTATATTTGTTTCATCGTAATAATTTATGAGATTTTTTTTTCCATCACTTGCAGTGGGCATCAATAAACCTTTTGTTGACTTAGGGAAAAGAACTCTCTAGAAGAGTGGGAATACCAGGAGCTGGCTAGGTGACTAATGGCTAAAATACTAATACATAGAGATAAATATAAATATAAAAAAAAAAAAAATATATAAATATAAAAATATATATATGGTACTATGCCTTTAAATCTGGAATGGACAAAGTATCCCTATAAATGTGCAAAAATGTGAGTAAAAGTGCTATGAGTGGAGATCTCAAATAAACGGGATATCCCTTTAAATGTGCAAGAATACAAAGAGAATGCTGCTATACCTTTAAATGTCCTTTAAGAGTGTGCAAACATGCAAAGCAGTGCTATATAAGGGGGGTAAAAAAATTAAAAAAAAAAGGTATATATATATATATATAAATAAAATACAAAAATGCAAAAAGGGGAAAGATGAGAGACCAAATTCTCTGCTGGATGACCAAAAAATATGTATGAAACTGGTGTCTATATCCCAAACAACATGAGGGATAAATGATACCTGTTGCAAATAATATACTTAGTAAAAGATAGAAGTAAAAAATAAGCTATACAGTACAAGGAACTGTTAGCTTTAGGCAATAAAAATGAAAACAATATATCGCTGGAAAACTGAAGCATAAAACTGGATCACTTCATATAAGAAAAAAATGCCAGTTTATTGAATATAATAAAATAACTTTGGAAAAAGTTAAATATAAAAATAAAAATTTGTTGACTTAGTTTGCTCTTCCGCTAGAAGTAATGAAAACAGTATACATTACCTCGTCATATATCGCCTTCCTGTGAAATTGTACAATAAAGCAAATAGCACAATATCACAATAAGATTTAAATGTGTTAACTCATAGTTTTGAATTCATTGCAGTAAAACGTTGATGATTACGCTGGTATAATCCTCCTGCTGAGAAATTAGTCACAATAATTTGCATGACAAAGTGCCTTCAGCTCTCATATCATTCTTGCGCTTGATACAGTTGACTAATAACACAAGGTCGAATTTACTGTTTGTATCTTTGTGAGCGTAGGGGGAATATGCTGTGCGTTCGGAAACATTGTTAAACTTGTATGTGCTTTAACCCCTTAAGGACCAAACTTCTGTAATAAAAGGGAATCATGACATGTCACACATGTCATGTGTCCTTAAAGGACCACTCTAGGCACTCAGACCACTTCAGCTTAATGAAGTGGTCTGGGTGCCAGGTCCAGCTAGGGTTAACCCATTTTTTCATAATTATAGCAGTTTCAGAGAAACTGCTATAATTATGAATGGGTTAAGCCTTCCCCTAATCCTCTAGTGGCTGTCTCATTGACAGCCACTAGAGGCGCTTGCGTGCTTCTCACTGTGATTTTCACAGTGAGAGCACGCAAGCGTCCATAGGAAAGCATTGTAAATGCTTTCCTATGCGACGGGCTGAATGCGCGCGCAGCTCTTGCCGCGCGTGCGCATTCAGCCCAGGAGGAGGATCGGAGGCGGAGAGGAGGAGAGAGCTCCCCGCCCAGCGCTGGAAAAAGGTAAGTTTAAACCCCTTTCCCCCTTCCAGAGCCGGGCGGGAGGGGGTCCCTGAGGGTGGGGGCACCCTCAGGGCACTATAGTGCCAGGAAAACGAGTATGTTTTCCTGGCACTATAGTGGTCCTTTAAGGGGTTAATCGGTAACTGCATTAAACGTATCAATGCTTATATTCTTATTTTCACATAAAAAAATGTTTTAATAAACAACTTAATAAACAATAACAATAAATATATTGTTTTTAACATAAGATGCATTCCTTACTGTGTTTAGATTCAGTGCCTCTCATTGTTTAAAAAAACTACAAAGTCTCATTAATGTTCCCTGTGATCAAGTGCCGGGACAGTCTTCTCTCATTCAGCCAGATCCACCTACTGTGAGATCACCAGTCACGATAATCTCTGTCCAATCAGGTGCTTCTTGAAGATAATGAGCTGTAAATGTGCTGCAGTGGTTATGGTGCCATGAGTGCACTGCCACTCCCCCGTTTTAAGTAGGAAGTCAAACTGTTTTTAATGGTACTGCACTGCTGCTGGGCTTTACTCAGAAAAACTAACAGAAGTTCCTGTGCAGTTCTGCAATGCAGGGCTGAGTGCTTTGGCTGTGAGTGATCAGCTGACTTAGTGAAGGCAGTTAGAAACCTACGGTAGACGAAAGGTAAGAAGTCAAGCTGTTCACATGCACAGTGACTAGGTACAATGGGTGGTGGGGGACCAAAGCATCACATTAGTTCGCAGATTAAAATGTAAACTTACTTAATGTTATTAAACATGATGGTTGAGAGCACAGCTACACAGCTCCCAACATTCCCAATTTTGGCTGGACAGACCTGATATTAGATTCCTACCCCGCAGTCTCAACTTTGTTTCATGGTGTCTTGTTTTTGGGGACATTCAAACCAGGCTGCCCTACAAATTCTTTGGGAAGACCCTACTTTCCAGGCAGACCTTTTGGGTGGTGCCAGTAAGGTGTTTCATGTCACTGGCCCAACCCATTTGCCCCACCCGCCCACTAGAGTTCCATGAAGCCAATGTTGGGGAGGAGGCAACTAGACTAATCTTAAAGGGACATTATAGGCACCCAGACCACTTCAGCTCATTAAAGTGTTATGGGTGCAGTGTCCCTTTTGTGCTTAGTGCTGTAATTTTAAACATTGTAGTTCTAGAGAAACTGCAGTGTTTACTTGCAGCTCTAAGTCTGCCCTCAGTGGCTGTCTACCAGACTTCCTGGATTGAAACGGACCTTTGGTCTGTTATCTGGCGCTGGACGCCCTCATGCTCTGCACGAGGACATCCAGTAATATTTTAAGTTCTGCTATTTTAACCTTACAATTAAAATTCTTGTTGAACTCACTTTGAATTCTCACTTTACTGATTAACCCTGTATGAGTTTTAGGGAGAAAAACACCCATTGAAGATTTTCTAGCCAGATGCCATGGCACATGCCCTGCCGTGGGTTCTTTTCATGAGCTGGGCCAGATATCTGTGTGACATGTTATGGCCTTGCTGCAGTAAGCGCCAGTGCCTGTGCTGGTTGAATAGATCATGTTGGCAACGACAGGCTCTGAGTTTGTGCTGGTCAAGATGGTACTAATACACAGTGTTGCCATGCTGCCCATACTAGCACTATGCCATGTGACCCTGCACGGTCTCTTCTGGTCAGTTTTCAGCCTGTTTCTAATATAATTTGAGAATCAAGAAGCAACACAAAATATGTAAGATTTGGAATCAGGTGGCAATGGGAATCAGAGAGTAATATATATGGTTTGTGTGTGGCAAAATCAAAATTACCTCTGTTTATCAATATATTAATTATAAATGGCTCTGAAGACTTTCAAACATTGCTGTGTGATGTTATGTTCCCATTTGGGGCAAAAAAAAAATGTATACAACTTCCTAAGACAAAGACTGTGAACGGAAATGAACTATGGTTGGCTTTTTTATATCGATGTTTGGCATTTGATTTCAAATGTAAATGTTAAATATAATATATTTTTTACCATAGCTGTTAAAATTTCAGTTGGCAGGTTGTGGTAAAAATAACTACTCCTAAATGTTCTAAAGTTACACAAGCTGACTCACAAAAAAATAATAGAAAGGCAATTTTACCTTTTGTAGCTCAATAAAATGTAACAGTCCTGGTAGGAATAAAGAGAATTAACTCTCACTGATGATGTATATTGATCTGACATGTCTTCTCACTTAGATTATCATCTTGCACTGGCCTGACGGACTATTGCGTGAATATTGTTCTTTTTCTCTTACTCGGGGTTTGAGTAGTAAAGAAAAAAATATTGTAATAAGATTGCTGCCATATTATTAGCAGAATTCTATTAAGCATGCAGCCATTTTTATATCTTCCCTACCTGGTGATAGGTTTTTTTTTTTTATCTGGATAAAATTACATTATGTAATAAAGAAAGGATGCACACACATTTATTTTGGCAACTATTAAATATATGTCCCTACTACTACATATAATCAAAGGAATTTTCTAATCATCAAAACCATTACTGCTTAATGCAATGCTTCGGGTGCACCAAGTGTCACTGCAGACTCAGCAGTGTAAACTTGGCTTTTTTTGTGAATAAGCATTGCTGCCAAGTGGCTGTCACTTCTAGTGGCTGTCATTCTGACAACCACTACAGGGGCTTCCTGGATGAAGTCCAGCAAAGATTGCGGGATCAATGTTTAGCACTCCATGCTCCCCATGGAGACACTGAATGCTCCTCATATAGATACATTGAGTTGATTGCTGTGCATGCGCAATAGCCCCCAATAATTTCCTATAAGAAAGCATTGGATTGGCTAAGCACAGCAAAGATAATCTCAGCCAGTGAGGAGGGGTGGAAGTGACAACACTGGCATGCCGGGGGACAACAGCTAAGTAAAACTTGTTTTCTATAACTTTGGGGAAGGTGGTTGCATCTAAATAAATAGCCTAACAGGTTTACTTTAGGAATACACGTTTGGATACGTATCATTAGTGTTCCTTTAAAATAATAGCAACGCATTTTATACACATGGATAATACTATTTTGTACACTTAAATTAAATGTTGCAAATATTGTATTGATTAGCATATTACACGTAAACACACAGGTGATTAAAGTTTGGAGAAAAACTGTATGAGAACATAACTTGAATTCTCACCCACGGACTTATCACACTGGCCTTCATTGATCGTTCCCATGTAGCTGCTTTAAACTCCCCCAAACTATCTGCTGCAATGTGTGCAGTAAGCAGGCCTTGCTAAATATTAACCTCCTTGTATCACAGGAGCTCATTCTTCAAACATGAATTGTGATGAATTGACAAAGCGCTTGGAAACTAGGTGGTCTGAAAGAAATTATGTAAAATTAGCAATATTCTTAATCTGCTCAATACATGAATAATCTGGATATGCAGAATTTTAAGTATGAACATATATTTTTTAAGAGATTGGAGTAGAACGTGTCAGCGCTTCATGAAAATCTATCCTTAATAATTAAAAAAAGGAATAATTATTAAATAGAGCTACAGGTTGTTGTGGGTATAGTGCAGATGAACCTCCACAGTGATGAGTATGTTGTAGTGGACTTAATTCACAGGATACTTGTTGTTCTCTTAGATGATAAAGTGGTGTTGATAATCCACAGCTTATCAACACCACTTTATCATCTATGACAGGCTTCCCCAAACTCCGGCCCTCCAGATGTTGCTGAACTACAACTCCCATGATTCTCAGCCTATCTATTTCATTCATAGAATCATGGGAGTTGTAGTTCAGCAACCTCTGGAGGTCCGGAGTTTGGGGAAGTCTGATCTACGAGAACAACAAGCTGTGAATTAATTCCCCTACAACATACTCATCACTGTGGAGGTACATGTGCACTATACCCACAACAACCTGTAGCTTTATGTAATAACTTTTCCTTTTTTAAAAATTATTAAGGATAGATTTTCATGAAGCGCTGACACGTTCTACACCAATCTCGTTTTTTCAAGGTGAAATAGGAAGCACCTTTCATGTATCGAGCAGCATTGATTTGTACCACATATTGTGATTTCTAATAATTGTTTGCGCTTTTTTTTTGTCTATATTTTATATATTATTTAAGGTTTGCTTTAACTTAGACTTTTCCCGTGGCCTTTATGAAATTGTGATGTTTTTACAAGTGAAGTTGTTTTTTTCGGCGATTAGGAGTAGAATCAAAATCAGAGTTTTTACATGCTGAACATTCTCTCTTCTGATATCCAATTAAAACAAATAGATCAATAACACAGAGGATCCTAGTTAATATTATCAAAGGTTTTAAAGGTTTACAAATCAGTCTGGTAACAGCAATGAGAAGAGTACATTTCGATTAGGCCAGTCTCTATTACATGAGGATTGTTCCCCTTTGACCTTTTACCAATCTAGGAGAGTGCTATAACGGGCTTTAGATGTGAGGTTGCAGCATTTCAAATGTACAGCTCATTTGTTAAGGATTGGTACAGCCTGTTTATTTTAGTTTAATTAAATTAGTCATTTTAGGGCCAGATAAAAAGATAATATAGATTAAAGAATATTTGTTCACTTGCTGGTCAACTGATCTTAAAGAAGAAACCACTCATCTTTGAATTTAGACTCAAATGTTCGCTTGATTCCTTATTTTCCTGATTGGCAAAAAAAAAGGGTTTATCATGCTGTAGCGGAGCTCCCTGTACCCCGACTGGGTACCTCCACCAAATAACTGCTTCCTAGCTGGAACTGGGGAAAACCTCAGCGCTTCTGCCCCAGTCGCCATGGCTTGACTGAGGTCCTCCTGGAGCCTCTCAGTCCTAGAGCAGGATAGGGGACTAGCTCTATTCCCTCCCAGGGACTGGACGACACACAGTCCTGGGAGCTCTAGTCCTTAGAAGGACTTTCCCCATCGAATCCTCCATGAGCTGGAACAAGGTGCTAAGCAGTGATTATAGCCCTTCCCCTACCAGTAACTAGACAACACATAGTTTGGGAAGTCGACTGATTTTATTCCTGCAACACACTTTATAGATTTATATTTAAAAACATCCAAAAATACATTTTAAAAACTTCAGAACCCCAAGAAAGTCATATCACCGAATAGCTTGGATCTGAGAGCACACTTTGCCAAAATATCACTCAGATCCCTTTGGTGGTTGGGGAACGCCATTCGAATTAAGTTTTGACCGGTCGGCCACGAGGTGATGCCCCAAAACAGTTCCAGAGAAAACAAGGCAATGACCAGTCATTTTTCGGGGGTTCTCACACGACCACTGATGAATCTATCCCCTGGCTGTTAGTATACAAATGGTTGGTAGTTTATGTCTTCTAACTGTTGTTCTCCTAACTGATTGGGAAGTTGCATGGGCAGCAGTACCAGTTTCCCGTGCATTCGTGGGGTCATGTATCCGAAATTTGTGGTTCACAGCCAGGGGTGGTCGGTGATTATGAAGGTGTGAACAAGGGGCCACACAGCAAGGGGATCCGGTAAAGAACGGGGCATAAGGACAGCCGGAAAAAGGGAAATAAAAGTATATTGGAGTTCTCCATTTTACTCCACATGCGTTTATTTTCTCAAATAATTTCTACACACAGCAATTTTTCTCTCCTGCCAGATGTTTGATAGAAAATTTGTGGAGGGGGAAAATTAAGAAAAACAAAGCGAATAGATTATTTTTCATTTAATTACGAGGGATTAAGGTGGACAAGGATTTTTTCTCCAATGGGCAAACCAGGTCATGGACTAGAGTGTCAGGAACTGGAACTTTATTTGTTTTAAATTATTTTTATTTTTTTTGTCAATCAATTTTTATTGAAACTTTTCTTTTTTGTTATAGCAGTGCATGGTTGGGTACAGAAAGAAAAGAAAGTTACATGGTACATAGCAAATTGGAAACAGGAGACAACTAATGTCCGGAATATGAGACCGGTTCATGCGTAGTACAACCAAACATTGACATTTTCACACGATTATACAATAGCGCAGGGAGATCAGCGACATAGCTTATGAGCACAGCAGTGCGAGCAAGTAGGGGGGAGTCTGGCTGTCTTCTAGATATACCCCTAACCAAGGGGACAGTGGGGGTGGTGGATGGAGGGGGTGTTGCTCTGGCAGTGCACACCATATAATTTGGGTGAATCCCCTGTCAACTGAGAGCCGGGGCATCTGTCTACGGGCAACTAAGCTCCGTTTTAATTGCTGAACTAAGGCTAAACACATATGCTGTTTCTAGCCAAACTATAATCAAAAGCATTAATAATGAAACTTAATAAGAAAATTAGGTAGACTAAACATAAAAGTTCGAACCGCAAGTTAGCAACAGCACCCTTTGTGCATTTAAGTCCCTAGTAATGAGGTAATTTGTGCCGCAGAAGTGGAGGGGGCAGCTCGCGTTGGATCTCGTGCTTGTGTGCTGGTTCGCTGGGCAGGGACATTCTTCGGGGCAGTTAAGCCCAGAGTGCATAGGAGTTCGGTGCTTCATCAAGCGTTGGTATTTTGTGTATAGTCCTTTGTTGTGACACCACTAGGAACCTGGGTGATCTCCAGTGATGTTCTATGCCTGCCGTTCTAAGCTGGCTGGTGACAGGGTTCAGGGATCTTCTCCACTGTAGGGTGGATCTTGTGAGGTCTTGGTATACAGAAAGGTTAGAGCCTTCAAAAGTTAGTGGTGTCTTGTCCCATAGTGCTGTCAGCAAGGATCTTTTATCCTGTGAGGTGGAACAGCGGGCAATGATGTCTCGTGTTACCGTAGCTGGAGCTCTACCTGAGATCGGCAAGCGATAGATCCCATCCAGGGAGTACTAAGGCCACAAGTCGGCTCATATAGTGAGGGAGCTCATCAGGTGTGATTAGGTCAGGTATACCCCTTATTTTTAAGTGATTGCGTCATCAAGGGTGGTGTAGTGGAGCGAAAGGGCTTGCTGATTAGCCTGCAGGGTTAGAACAGTGTCCGTTAATGACGACAGGCCCATCTTGAGGTCTGTGATCTCGTTCTCTGATGCTTTTACTCTGTCTGTTACTGACTGTATATAGTTTTTTATGACTGCCACATCGGCAGCTAACAGGCTTTTAATTTCTGTGACCAGGTTGCGGAAGTCACGTTGAGTGACCAGAGCCGATCCGTCTGGATTCCCCGCAGGGTGAGGTACCTGTTCAGGGGCCAAGTTAGGCTGCACGGCCATGAGTCCCGCCGTCTCTGCCATTTTGGAGTGTGGCTCATGGGTCAGCTTTTGTGTCCATTGCCCCATGGTCGGTGGCCGAGCAGGTAGATGCGCAATTGGGAAAGCCTCTGTTTCAGAGTACTCAAAGGGATCAAAGCTGTTGAACAGTACAGACAGATCTAGGCCTGTGGGTGGTCTGTAGGCCTGGACCTCCGCTTCTGTCATTTCGGAGTCTGTCATTTGGTGGCATGTATGAACGGCATAGATTGCCTCTGTGATATGCACCTTAGGTATTCCGGTGCTTGTGCAGGGTTTGGATGGGTTCAATCCTCCAAAACCAGGCTTTTATTCAGCTTTGTGATCGGAGTAAAGTGAGATGGTTAGGCTCCGCCCCTTAAATTATTATTTTAATGTTGAACAATTGCTTTGAGAGGCAGCCACCTGGCATCCTCTATATTGCACTGGGTGTGCATGCGCAGTGGTCATCACAGCTGGATATCATGTGCCTCTCTAGTCATTTACACATATACTGGAGCAGCCCATTGGAGTGGTCTGTGTGCCAACTCTGGGTGCCCACTGCCCTTAACCCTGCAAGTGTAATTATTGCAGTTTTCATAAACTGCAATAATTACCTTGCAGGGTGAAGTCCTCCTCTAGTGGCTGTCTACTAGATAGCCACTAGAGAACACTTCCGTGTTCATAGAACATGAAAAGTGTGTTATACAACGCATGTAGTCCTCACGTCATGTGAGGACCTCCAGCGTTGCCGAAATCCCCATAGGAAAGCATTGAAAGCATTATTCATGCACGACCATTGCTACGCATGTGCATTAGGTCTCCCCCACCAACGGCCACGCATAGGAGTTTGTTCTCCCCCGCTGGCTGACGTTGGCCTGACCCAGCGCAGAGGGACAGCGGTGCTGGACTCCGGTAAGTTACTGAAGGGGTTTTAACCTCTTCAGCAACTTGGGATGGGGGGTGGGAGGGAGAGGGGCACTAGAGGGTCCTGCCGTGCCAGGAAAACGGATATGTTTTCCTGCCACTGGAAAGTTCCTTTAATGCACTGCCCGGTACCTGTGTAAAACCATTTCGTAACATAGAGTTACTATAAAGTAACCCCTCAACCTTTTGGATCAACAGCAAAAACAGATGTGACGAAGGCTGTGACCCATGTATTTTACCCATTAGTAGTCTGCAAGAAGGGCATTCCATATTTAGACTTTAAACATTGCAGGCGATCCCCTGACTGTCCACTTGAAAGGAGCCAAAAGAATAAGAAAAGAGCATGCACGTCACTGTGTGTCCGTTCCCGATCACCTCCCAAGACAACAAGGCAGCAAAGAACATCAAACACCTTCGTCTCCACAGCCTGCACTGCTCAAGGCAAACAGAGGTAAGCAGCAGCTGGAGGAGGAGTATATCAACTTTGTATGTAAGAGTGTAAATAAAATACTATGAGTGTATGTAATATGGTGTGCGAGTAACATGGTATAATAGTATATGTAAACGAATGTATGTCAGTGTGCGCAAATTAGTGTTGTATGCGCTGGTATAATTTAATTTGAGTATGTGGCAAAATAGATATAGTTAGGTAAGACCACGATTTAATATTTCATTTTTTAATTAGCCTTTTAAATGATTTAATACATTTATATTTTTTTGCTAAATTTGTATATATATTTTTATATATGTTTATATTTGATTTTTTTTGTTTTTTAAAATATTTTTTCTAAAAAAAAAATAATTCACAAGCTTATCCCAAAAATTTTAATTCAGGCCCCAGTATGTTTTTATCTCTCTATGGCACTCTACTTTAAAGGGATACAGTGTACTAAAAATTACCCTCTTATATTTTGTGTGCATTTGTTACCTTTTCGTCACTACTTTGTAACTGCATAAATATTTTTGTAAAATTTTAAATAAAAGTACTCTTTTGTTCTCTCTATGTTGTTCTCGGCCACTAGTCTTTAATTTCCTCTTCAGTTCTCATCCAGCTTCCATTTTTTTTGTCAGTTAGAATGTTCTTCCTCTTTTCCTCTCCCCCCAAACGGTCTAGTTCTATCATAGGAATGTTTGAAAGAGCGGCTTCAAGCCACGCCTCCATACTCTCTGCATCAGAGAGGTGGGATTCTCATTTCACAGCTCTCATACCAAAGCATACTTAGCGTACTAATGTTGACAGATATGGGCACCTCTGTGTCCTTAACAAGTGCCTGTAATGTGTGGTGTGAATACTGAATTTAAGGGAATACTGAGTTGTGAGCTGAGTTGACATGAACTCACAACGTAGACATGCGTATTGTCGCGTTCTAAACTTCTTATAGACAATCAGAGCATTCAATAATTCTCTATGAGAGGAATTTCATTGGTGGATCGCTGTGAGAGCCTAGGGTCCACAATGCTTCTAAGTGAGAAGCATTGGATTAGACCCTTGTCTGGTGACCTTATGATGTCAGAACAGAATGCCGTGTTAGAAGGAAGCGGACGGCTAGGAATAAAGGTATCTGATTTATCTGAGACAAAGTTTATTAATAAATAAGTTGCTTTCAGTACACAATATATATTTGAGACAAGTGACTTATTTTAAAACACCTATACAAACACAGTACAGTGTTCCTTTAAATACTACATGAGACAGTATAGATTAAAGATGGAATACATACAGCCTTGGACGCAAACAGCTTTTGCAATCTGATTCCCTGCCAATAGCCCATTCTGCTTCTTCAATACAGCAACCTTTACATTAATATCAAACAAAATATCACATTTGTCCTGCGTTCGCCAAGCTTGACAAAAAGGGGGAGCTACCTTTTTTCAAGCCTTGTCAAGCCTTCACTAGTGACAGGGTAAAAAGGCTCTGTCTATGGAGGATCTAGTGTTCTTGTGAAATGCTTCACAGATCCCAGTGTTGTACTCTCACACATGCGCAAGAGTTCAACATTGATATGGGCCTGTAGCACCTGAAGTTCTAGGAACTGAAGAGGAGAGGCAGGAAGAGCATTGCTGCGGCCATGAAGGATCGTTTCAGGTCAGTATGACTCATCTTTCGTTGAACCCCGCTGCAACCGGACACCCAGCGGAAAATTCACCATCGGTGGTCAAATTATGTAAAGACCTCCAGACGGTGACAGAGCTGCTGTAATACACAATAGTTGTGACAAGGCAAAATGCAAGCAAGATTAACACACAGAGCCTGAAAGGGTTAACTGGGTTAAAGTTTAGAATCTAATAACATGCATTTACAGATAGGAAAAAATATCAGAGCCACGAGCTAGACTCCTGCTACCCAGGAGACAGTGTTTCCTCATACTCTACTCTCACAGACCATATTCCTCAGAGGATTGAGTGACAGACTAGTGTGTGATGGGTAGAGAGGTAGGTGCCAGTTTAGGAATGCACATCACCAAGTATGTGATGTGCCTATGTTTTGGCAGAAAATCCACAAACAGCTTGTTCCTGTTTAAAATTCAAAATGAGGATGATTTGTCTACTTTTCAATTCTATGTGACATCTATCCTGCTCAGTGTAATGGTTGTTTACTAGTAGATAGAACCACTTACAAAACCAAAACTTACAAAACTCACAAAAGAGCTAATGGATAATACCTGGTGGATCCTATTATGGCAACTGCAATTGAGGTCTGGTTATCGTTTTTGAATTTTCTAAGGTAATAATAATAATAATATAACAGTTGTGCAGCTACTCTGTTAAATTATCCCCTTCTGTTTTATCATACCTTATCTATTAATTTTAATTTCATTTAGTAACACCGTTTGCGCCATTTATCCATCCTCTTCAAAAGGAACTAATTGCTAATATCAGGTGGAGATAAAAAGAATGATAGGACAACTGCAGTGAATGCCTAGTTATATATTTATAATGTGCCAACATATTGCAAAGTGCTTTTTACAAAATTTGAGCAAACAAACAAGTAATTGCAACATTAGAAGTTGGACGGAGAGGAACAGAAAGTCCAGAGGGCCCTACTCAAATGACCTTACGTTCTTACCATGGAGACTTGGTTTTACTGCAAGGTAGGCCGTGAATATTGAAATGGAGGCCTGGTAATACCACAAATAATTCATGGTTATATTGCAAGGGAGGCCTGGTTATATAGCAACATAAACCCAGTTATAATTAAGAGTTTTCTAAGTTTATATACTGTTACTTTAAACCCCCAGATTTTTTACCATACCCCCTCTTTTAAATCATATATTACTTACCCATCCTGGTCAACATTATTTAAATATGTCCCTACAGCCTATGGAACGTATAGCTGTCTCGGGAAACGCAGTTGGTGATCCTACTTATATTTTATGTATGTGCTTCTATTTACAAATACAATTTTCAAGCTGTGATAATCAGTGCCGATTTATACATGTAACTGATCAGAAAAGAGAGACTTACAGAATGTTGTCCTCCCCCCCGCCCCCCATGGTTTGACAATTCGTAAGACACTTGAATCAGAGTGCGGAATCAATATTCAATAATAGCAGGGAATCATGACAACACTCTACACTCCATCATAGGTGTTATTGTTGCAGTTAATAGGCTTTCCTGCTTGAGTATTAACATATCAACTGTGATCTAACCTTATTTAACCCTTCAGAGGCTCTGTCTGTTTAACCCCTTAAGGACACATGACATGTGTGACATGTCATGATTCCCTTTTATTCCAGAAGTTTGGTCCTTAAGGGGTTAATGCTCCAGTGGTTGAGGCAGAATACGATACGTCTCAACCTCCCCTATTGTATTATTTAACACTTGTGATATGCACAGATTTAATGTATCAGCTTTTGTTTCTTTGTTTTGGTTCAGGAAAAAGCATATTGCCTGTTACATAAATCAGACTTATCGCTGATGGCGGTCATACCTATTATAATAAATGTAAACACGGGGTTAATATGAGCGAGTTACATAAGCCTTTTTTTTTTTCTTTTTTTTTCTTTCTTTCTTTTTTTTTTTTATAAAAGGGGAGAGCCTGTATATTGTTGCAGTTTGCAGATTGATTTAGAATGGATGACAGTGGAATTGGCTCTAGCCCATAGCTGACGAAAAAGGCTTATCCCTGCGGTTGCTATGGAGATGGACAGGAGCAGCGGAGAAGCTGCTAGTGAGAAAATCAGCATCAGGCATCAGCGGGGGTCTGCAGGAAGAAGGAGGCAGGATCAGGGAGGCTGCAAACATGGACTTGCATTGTGATTGTGCTGATTCTCAAGCAGCAGAACAGCCGTCTGGGAAAATCAACAAGACTGCCTTTAAATTATTTGGGAAGAGGAAATCTGGCAGTGCCATGCCAGCTATATTTGGTGTGAAAAACAAGGGGGATGGTAAAAGCACAGGCAAAATGGCAATGGTACGGAGCAAGACCCTGGATGGACTAGCCGAGGTTGTGCTGGAGAGCAACAACAAGAAAGAGGAGCAGGATGCTGGGGCGGCCGCTGTTTCTCCTACACCTGCCGAAGCTGACAAGGTGAACCCTGATGTAAATCCAACGATGGTGACAATAAAGGCAGATGTGGCTTCAAACAGCTGCGTGGCAAAGTCCCACAGTTTTTTTAATTTGCTGAAAAAGAGCAGCAGGTCGGATACCGTGAGGGGAGAGAATACCGAGCAGAAACCTGTCAGCAGACAAAAGAAAGGACTCAAAGGGCTATTTAATAGCATGAGATGGAACAGAAAAGAGAAAAGCAACAAAGACGACAGGGAAGGGGTGACAGAAAATGCACCTGGCCTGATTTTGCCTGGATCATTGACTGCTAGTTTAGAATGTATTAAGGAACAAAAACAAAAACCATTGTTGTGTGAAAGCGTAAAAGCCAAGGAGGATGTTGCTGTTGACTCACTCTGTGAGGAACACGGTGGCGAAGTGAATGCATCGGTGGGGGAGGACCGAGAAAAGGACAGAGTGGAATCTCCCTGCTCATCACTACACAGTGGTGACAGCAAACCCCAAGAAAATGGTGATTTAGATGGACAACACGTGGAGAACCTTATCCAGTTGCCAGGTCTAGAGGTGGACGCCCCGAACGAAAAGGAGGATGAAAACATAACAGGTGAACTGTCAATAAACAATATTTCCTTTGTTGAACCTGAGTGTGATAGTGGCCAAGAAATTGCAATCCCCGACCCTTCTACTGTTGATCCTCCCTCTGAGCCGTCTCTTGACCGTATTTGTTTGATGTTGGCTGATGTTACATCATTGAAAAGCTTTGACTCTCTTACAGGATGTGGTGATATTATTGCCGATCATGATGACGAAGGAGGGAACAGCGTTGTTACAAGGAATATCCACGGTAATGGCAAGAAACCTATTATCAAAAAGACCCCTATCATTGTTGCCTATCAAGGAGGAGGAGAGGAGATGGCAAGTCCAGATCAAGTGGATGATACCTACATACAGGATATTTGGGGAATGGGGCCTCAGTCAGAGGAGGAGAGCAGAGAAATGGAGAAAGCAAGCAGTCCATTACAGGCCTCAGGCGAGGTAAACCGTATTGACATCACATGTGAAGGGAATTCAGTTAAACTGTCTAAACTCAAGCAGGTGGCAAAGAGTCGGAATGAGAAAGGTGATCAAAAAATTACTGGTAGGGAACAGAAAGAGTGTGTTCGGAATAGTGATGAGGGTTACTGGGATTCATCTACTTCAGGACCTGAGGAAGACCCAGCAAGGAATGTGGCAAAGAAAGCACTTCTCAGAGACAGCTGTAGCGGAGACGCTTTGTATGACCTATATACAGAACCTGATGAAAACACAGCCAGAGCGCATGCGGGCGAGGAAATTCCATGCCTGCCACGTTCCAAACCATTGTCTCCAGTAACTGCCACATGTCCTGCGAAAACCAGTTTTGCTAAGGATTCAAAGATACCTATTAGCGTTAAACATCTACCAGTCCATCCACCTAGCCAAGGGGCCGACACTAGCGGTTCGTCAGCTGTGCAGCAACCAGTGAAAAGTGAACTGCCCAGAACAAAAATCCCAGTCTCAAAGGTACTTGTAAGAAGGGTCAGTAATAAAGTAATAACGGGGACATCAGGTAAACCAGT
Organism: Pelobates cultripes; assembly: GCA_933207985.1. Classification (NCBI taxonomy): domain Eukaryota; kingdom Metazoa; phylum Chordata; class Amphibia; order Anura; family Pelobatidae; genus Pelobates; species Pelobates cultripes. The sequence continues at coordinate 378,375,379 of OW240912.1, forward strand.
CTACCACGATCTTGCCAGAAAGTAGTACTGGCTTAAGTGGAAAGCAAAGCCAATCTAATTTGTCCGGTTGTTGTCTCAATAGCCTGCAGTTACTTAAAAAAATACTTTCACACTAAGAAAATGTAATCAAATCTGTTTTTATAATGAAATAATCCAGGGCGGATCTTCAGATCAAGTTTGCTAAAACAATTGTTTTGTTGGGATTTTTTATTTTATTTTATATTTGTATGTTCCTGATATACACTTTTCTCTACACACGTTTCTTTCCCTCACTGAGCAAAAAAAATAAAAATTAAAGATTTAATTGGACTTTTTGAGACAGATTGCATGGATCCCTATTCTATTAATTGAACGTGATAATCTTTTTATCCATGGATACAGGAACTCCAGCACTTCCACAGATAATGGAGTTTAACTACAACGCTGCTCAGCCAATGGAGTGGTAGTTCCCAGCATTTGGGTTGTAAGAGGTTATTTATTACTGAATTTAACACTGATGTTTTTAAATACCTGTTTATGTTTAACAGTCAGGGATCTTAACAAGCAAAGTTCAGCTTTATTACAAGCACTGAATTGTTTTGCCAAATATATTGAAGCTGCTGGTTCCAAGACAAAATGTACACAGTTATGGGATTACCACTGTCATTTGATGGAAAGTAATTTATCCCAGTTTGAGTGGTGTATGAATGAGTTAGGTAAACCTGAGGACACTTATGCAGATGCAGTAAAGCTTATGACTGCTGCAAAATTTCTTGGGAAGCAGAACTACTCATTACAAACATGCTCCAAGAATTTAAAAGACGACAGGGTGGGTCCACCAATGAGCACAACTGTCCCTCTATAAGTCCCAGAATGCCCTGTATTAGGCAAAGTCCTTTAATTCAATAAGCTTTACTGGCACGAGGTAGGAACAATGATAAACCTACAATAACTAATGATTTAATTATGATTAAAGTGCAGAAAAAAAAGAATCTTTAATTTAGCATAGTTTCCATTTTGTCTCACAGCCTTTCTGTTTGAAGCACCTTTGCTTCAGTTGTTGTGTATGGGAGATTGTGGGCTTTGTTTCATAAATAGAGAATTGTGAAGAACTGAAAAGGGAATTAAACATTTGGGGCAAAATAGCAAAGCTGGAATAATAGGTGATGTGGATGTTTTTTTTTTAGTGCAAATTCTTTGGCCTTCAGTCTGCAATTTCTGTGTCAATGTTCTCAATTCTCAGTTTAGTGAATAGACTCCAATGGGCCATTCGCATTGTTCTCCATATACAACAATAACACCATTATTTTTAAAGGCTGGTGAGTACATTGCATGCACTAAATGATAAGTAAAGATACCATACCTTAGTGGTTAGTGATTTAGTAGCTAGCCAAGATCAATCCTCAAGGTTACAAGTTCAGTTCTGGCAGGATTCTATGAACATTATAGTGTTAGGACCTGTCTCCATCTAGTCCCCTCCCAGCCATGAAAGGATTAAAAACCCTTTTATTTACTTACCTGAGATCCCTCAGCACTGGGTAAAGCTCCTCTGAAGTCAGCACGATCTAAGAACTGAATATGCATGCGCAACAAGTGCCGCGCACATATTCGGCCTTTCTCATAAGAAACCATTGAATCCAGCGTCGTTTCACACAGTTAACCTCTGTGAAACTAGAGGCAGTCTTAAACCTACAATGTAAACATTGCTGTTTCTCAAAAAACGGCAATCGTTTACATTGCAGGGTTAAAGGGACAGCATGAAGTGGTCTTGGTGCTTATAGTGTCCCTTTAAATCAGAATTTCATCTGTCAGAGGTTGACTATCTAAGTACGAATGAATTGGTTAAAGACATTTTAATGTCAGGAAACACAACAAAAAAATACAAAGCTAAATGTACTAATGTATTCTTCCTTGTAACAACATTTCAGTAACTGCTTCCACTGCTGTAAAAGGATCATGTCTATTAAAGCAGGGAAGCTGTATACTTCAGACGGTACATAATTTTATTTTTATAATTATGGTTTATTTTTCTAGATTTATTTTGATATGGTCCTGTCCCTTTCTGCAATATAAAAGCTACCATCTTGCAACTGCGCTGCATTCTTTATCTGAAGATACATGGCACAGTAATTATTAATGCAATAATATCTGGTGAACATAACATATGGAGAAGTGCTATGCTTTGCATTGCTCCAAGTTTACATCTAGACCCTTGAACTGTTCGTGTTTTGCATTGATAAATATGGCCGATGTTTTACTGGATGACCCATATATGAATTAAAGAGACGCAAGCCAGCATTGTACAGGTACTAGACGTTTTGGTTTTATACACTTTCTCAGTCTAAAGCAACTGTCTTTATACATGTACAGTACTTATAAGGACCAAATTCTGTTTAGTTTCATGTGTATTATGTAAATATGTATATTTATATATATATCTATGTGAGTAAATGTCTGTATTAATATGCACAAAAAGACTGCCATTTATTTTACATCATAAAACACATATAGTACAGGGCTCTCCATCTGGGGATGTTTAGAATGTTTTGTCACCCCCATTTTGGCTTGGTTTTGATTGATGGGAGGTAATGCTTCCAATATCAATCCTTAACCATGAATCCCTAACCTTAATTTCTAACTATATTGAATCCCATAACTTTCAAATCTTTTACCATTATCTCTAATTCCTAAACCCTATCCCCCAACCGCTACCCCTCAAACATGACCATGCCAATATGGTGCTACCAAAACATTCCATTCAGGTCTAACTGGGACCATACCTTTTGGTGTTCTTCAGCCAACATCTGTTTGAAGGCCTAAGTATGACTGCAACTTGTAGAAGATATGACGACATATTTCACAAACATTTATTATTTTCTGCCTACAAAATGCACATTAATAATCCATGTTGCTGTATTTTATTTTTTGTTCCTTTTTTAAACGGGCAATATAGCGTTGATCATGCACTGTTATGTGTTTGAAGCAAGGTCGTTTCCAGTAACAAACAGCTGGAATGTACAAACATATTGCACAGCAGGTGGCTCATACCTTCAAAAATATACAAACTGTAAAATATCTCACAAATTTCTGTATGGATAATGGGTGCATAAACGCTGGTTATAGTTATCCAGAATTAGGAGTATGCAGAATGCAATGCATGAATTAGTGGATCACACCCTTCATGCTGTAACAAAGAATGTGAGATTTGTTCGTCTATTGGATTGGAGTAACAGTTGAAGCCAAAGCGGCTTGTTTGGGATTGCAACTCCCATCATCACAGGGCTAATCATGGTTCACAAAGCCAAATAGACTAATTTGCCATATTGTTGATAAATGCAGGATGGATGACAGGTCTAATTTAAGTATATACTGTCTTCATTAACACTGTACACATTGTATGCTACAAGCCTATCTAAAATTATCAATTGATTTCTATACATCTTCTATTATTGATATATTAATTACTATCAGCAAAAATATTTTGTAAGCTCTGCTGCCTTCTCTGTTTAATATAGATGAACATATACATTTTTAAACAATTTTATTTTCCTGCATTTTGATTTATTATCAAAACCATCTTAATCATCACGTGTTCCCCACAGTCACCTGTGAGCTAGGTGTTGAAAAGCAACCTTTCAGTTGTATTAGAGCATTTCATTTGGCCAATAGGGAAAATCTTGTTTAACCCCTTCACGAACAGGCTTAGACAAGCCCCTTGCTGTTGTGACAGTCCTGAGATGTCATAGGTCCTGATCCTGAAAGGGTTTTTTAATGTGAACTATCTGGTTGATCACGGGGACGTGGATGGGGGGGAGGGATTTTACTATGTGTAGGGGGTGTCATCTTGGGTGAGAACATCTTCTGCAAGGCTTATACTGTCTCCTTATTAAAGCACTTAGCGATAAGAATCTATTTGCTCTCCTCTTTTTAAGCCTGAAGCAGTAAATGGATTAACATTGTTATCCCTGCATTAATGGACTCATCAGCTTCAATGAAAGATCGGTCTGCATCTTTGAAGTCGCCAAATCCCTAACGTGTTTAACCCTTTGGATAACACAGGGTTACACTGTACATCTATATGTCCCACGTGCACTCCAAGAGTTAACTGTTTGTAGTCAATCGCTGAAACTGGGAATTATTGGGAAGTGAAGAAGGTTTCACAAATTTTGGGCAAATGTAGCTGAGCTGGGAAAAGAGATGAAATAGAAAATATTTCCAATTTGTTTTATTCTGCGTTAAAAATACAATAACATTTTCGGTTCCCAGTTTAGTAAATAACACTGGGCGTGTTTAATAAGTATGTAGGAAGATAGCAGGGGCCCTCTGATACAATAGACTAAACTGACTGAAAAACAAGAAGAGGTCATGCTCCAAGGACTTGTTCACGAGTAGCAAATATTTATTGGAATAAAGTTGTCGCTGTTTTAGTCCCCATGGAGACATTCATAGCTAAAAACAAGATGGCTGACACTTGTGGGTCTTTTCTGGAAATGTAAATAATTGTTTTTATTTTATGATAGCAAGAATCGTGAAAGGGCTAATCAAACCAAAACAAAACAGTGTTTTCATGAAACACTGGTTTCGGTTAGAGAAACACTTTCTGAGGAGGTCCGCCACTCCGCCACCTCCCCAAAAACCAAAACACTTCAACTTACCTTTGTTCATTCTTCCTGCAACCTGATCCTCTTGGTTGACGTTATTCCTTCTCACCAAAGGGAGAGTGAGGTCAGGGAGGATGGACAGAGGGGAGGACAGGAGCAGCATGGGGTATGCTGAATTGTTTATCTGGCTCCAGCATGCTGTGTGTGCTGGCATCAGACTCCAATTTCGCTCTTAACTGATATTCGCCATCCCTGAACTTTGTTCTGGTCTGACTAATGACGCTACAGGTGGTAGAGTTAAACCTCTGGCAGTTAAGAGGTTAATTTCTGTATGCGCAGCGTTTCAAAGCAAAATGCTGCACATAAAGACTCCTTTAAATCACTGAAGTGGTCATGGTGCTTGGGGTATCTCTTTAATCGTAGCATGGTTAAAGTCTTTTTTTCTTCTAAAGGCTCACAAATACCAGTAATTTTTCTTTTTTCTGTATTGGTGCGTCTTACCAGACCTAACAGCAGGAATAAATACACCGCAGGGAGTGGTAGGGCATAACTTGTTTTGCCAATTTATTTTATTGTATGACATGAGATAACATTACATCAGATTCTCTTCTTCATTAAAATAAATTTATGACAGTGATGAAGAAAAACAAAGCCAGATATATTTGATATGTTATGGATTTACCCCAATTAAGTCTATGTATCTATCCATCCATCAATCAATCACAAACATTCCATCCATTAATCACCAACAATAACATCCATATATATTGGTAAATACACACATATATACGATCTATATACCGTGGCTCGGTTACTCTCCTGCATAATAAATATGTTTTAACGAAGACTAGCAATATGTATCACATTACGCAGTGATGTCAATTTGTCAACAAATTGAAAGGTCATTCAAATAAAATACATTTGTTTCACAAAAGATTCTTGAACTTCAGCAAAAATACAAGCTCATTTAACATCTGGGTATCAGGAGAATGATATGTGTAATTAAATAGGTAGGTTATTCATCTGACCTTTTTTTAAAATGTGCACATATTGTGGATTGTTTTTGTTATAATAATAATCTCTGTATTGGTTTTGCGGTACATGCCATTCTGCTATCTCTGTCTCTGCCCATATGGTGGATAAGCATTGAGCAAAAATGTCCTATGGTGTGTGTGTAGCGAAACGACACAAAGCTGTCATTGTTTCCATACAGCGCTGATCCACTGAACACTGGATATGTGTCAAGGCTACGTTCTTTTGTGATTCTTTGTATCATTTTCCCAAAATGCCAAAACCGATTCATTACTTAACGACAGGAAGAAAGACAAAATCACATTTATTTTTCATTTTATTTCCGTTTTCATGGTGTTTTCGTATGTGCTTATTTACTAAAACAGAAATTATGAATTGCTGATAAAACTGGGTTATATCTCCTTCTTCTCTATGGCTTACAAAAACAAAGAATAAAATCTTAATTAAAAAAACAAGAATTGCAAATTAATAAAAAAAAAAAATCATTTGCAAATTAAGGCCAAAACCGTGTACATGTGAATCTTTCACACCACGATGATATTTTGGCCTTAAATGTGTCATTTTTGTAATTTATTCACCCTATTCCTGTTTTCGTATATAACCCTCTGCTCTACAATATTCTATGTTACTATCACGATTTTTAAATGGCCATTTTAATCTTTGGCTTTTGTTCCTATTATTAAAATGATTAGAGATATGAAAATATGCCAGTAGGTTTGATTAGTAATATAACTTTCGATAATGTCTGTAAATGTGGGTCTTTTTACAGTCAATAAATGGTGAATTTTATCAGTAAGGGAATTGCAATATTCAGGTCAAAATAATTGTTCTGGAAAAAATGGCCATCTTGGACAGTGTTTTCCAATCCAGCTTCTATGGCCTGAATTTAAAATGTCTTGGTAAATTCTTTTTCATTCACAGTTTAGAGAATAACTTTGTTTGTGGGGGATATTTATTCACCACTGTGCATGTTTTACTTGAGTTGTCACTATATGACGAATTGAGGAGAAATGAAAACTGAACAGCAAATTTTAGGCCAAATTAGCCTAAATGGCAAATTAGCCAAGCTTTTATTCAATTTGTCTCTTTTGGCCTACAAGGTGCACTTCCATTCTCAATTTACCACAATTACTGATTTAGTGAACACCTCTGCAGGAGAATTGTGCTTTTTAGTGCAAAAACAAGGGGGCGATACTCAAACGATACCAAATTTAATTTTGAATTGCTCTCAATCTCTTGGTTAATCAACAGACCCCAAATTTGTTCAATAATTCCAGTATCTTCATCTGTGTTACTCACTGTTAATAACTTGACTACGTCTGAACTATGTAAAAATGTTTTATTCTGATGTCTGGCATGACGGTATGTATATGCACACAAACAATTTTTATTTTTGCTTCAACAGATGTTTTGCAAATATATTTTCGAAAATCAAAACACACTGTGTAGATGTACAATTGTTGTAAAATAAATACAAATAAAATCACAGTTTCTCACGTATAAACAATACATATGTCTTATTTTAAGGTTAGGCACCTGGAGAACAAAAATCAAAATCAAAATGAGGCTACTTAAATAAGGATTAATTGCATAGCACAACATAATTCAAATAAGTGTAAATCGAAAAATATAAATTAACATAAACAATGCGGTTTATCTGAAAAAAAGGTTCCAGTTGAGACCAACAGGATGCTGACTCCTTAAATGTCAGGTCGAAAAACTTTAATGGAGAAATGGAATCGGTCATTGAGTTTGTTAAAAAGTCTGCGATGGACTCACATTGGCGAGGGTGCAGTTAAAAATATGGCTGACTAGTATAGCGAGTTAACAACAAAGCTCTGAAGTAGGTCTTTGTCACAACACTGGCATTTGTGGTTTTATTCCTTATAGACCTTGCGATGTTTATTAGCTGCACTTTGATGATGGTCTTTTGCAAGCCGGCTATCAACGATCAATTCTCTTTACCAAATCAGCATTAAGAGTGCTTTAAAGGTCAGTTCAAGATTAACATAGCTAACATATCAAATACAATCAGATATCTGTTCTCTTCCCTTAATTTGGCTGTATGTACATTGCATGACTCCAGGTTGCTATCAGGCACCCAACTTTTAACCAACTGCATCTTACCCTCTTCAGTTAGCTTTCCTACAACAATCAGTTGACTTTGTTGTTAGCCACTAAAATTAGAATGGCCAAAGATACAAAATACAAATGGGGGAAATCATAGCTGGATTAAGATGGCTTCCTATGGTTCAGGAGATGGACAGGGACCCCGCTGCCAAGAAGATACTTGGAAAGATTGACTTAATTCTCTGTCCCTAAATTAAGAGTAAAAATGGGTGTCTCTAACTGGTAACCTGCCATCAGGCCCAGTAAGGTCTTCATCCTCCTCACAGTACACATAAATGTGCAATGAAAAATAACAAGTAAAATTGTGCAAAAATTAAAAGCATTTTGCATTTAAACATTCCCTAAGAAATGAAGAATATAATATTATAATTCACATTTCAAAAGTAATGTTCTGGAAACATATACAGTGATGCATGTCAGTAGTAAGGATATAGCTAGGCTAGTAAACAGCTGGGTCATCATTGTGATGGTATGTATGGCTCATTGTGTGTGTATGTGAGTGTATGTATTGGGCATTGTGAGTGTCAGTGAGTGGGTGTATGGGTCAGTGTTTGTGTCCACATTGATCAGTTTGTTTGTTTGTTTGTATCTATCGGCTAGTGTTTAGGTCAGTGTATGTCTATATGGGCTATTGTCTGTGGATGTCAATAACTGTATGTTTGTATATATTGATCAGTGTGTGTATCAGTGAGCGTGTGTATTTTTGGGTCAGTCTGTGTTTGTGTATGTATGTTTCAGTTTCCCGGAGTGCATCCATTCCTTAAATAGTGCTTGGAGGTATATTTAAACTATTTAAAAATAGGTCTCTCTAGGACCAATTCTTCGGCATAGTGACATCCAGCTAGGGTACCACAGTAGGCCAGACTCTGAAAGCAGCCTAGTCAGTGCCTTTTGAGGTGAGAGAGCCTCGTCTCTCCAGGTCTTGTTAGAACTCGCTGTATTCTGTCTCCCTCCCAGTTAGGAGAATCTTCTCTTCCTATAGTTGAAGATGACTTCATCTCAGGAAAGTGTGAGCCAATGTGAGCCTGAGTGCGTCTAATAACCCATTTGGTACAGTGCAAAAGGCAAATATAAATCTAACCCAGCAGCCAGAATGGCAAAGGTTTTAATGTATGTAATGTGTGTATTTGTTGCCACCTGCATTTTAAGGGTAGGACAACCAAGCAGTATATAGAATGGTGGAGGAACAACACCACACACAAATGCTGTGCTTCTCGGCATTCAAGAGGGAAAGAGGTCGGCAAAAACTTTATTTACATTGACACTATTGAAAATACTTCAGCATAATAGCTCAGCAGTATTCAATATGTGTCATGTACACCAAAATGTATTATGGGAAAATGGGACATATTGTTGTAATTCCCATCTGAACCTACTATACCTCTTTATCGATCTTTCTTTCTGCCAGTGTTCTTGGCTACTCAGTCTCTGACAAAATTTTATCAGCCTGAATATTTTTTTGGCTAAACATTTCATGGGGGAGGGGGTTCACCTCCCATTATGAAATACCTAACATATTAGTAATTATGTGACATATCTCTGTAATTATGTGAAACCACCTGATCTTACCTGACCTAACAAAGACCTATCCACCTGAACTAGTTTTTGCCTCAAACGTTTATGTGGGTGGGCTAGCCCTGCTCATTAAAGGCATAATATCTCTTTAATTAAGGGAGATCTATTAAACCAACAATCTTATCATACCTGATCTAACAAAGATCTACTAAAATAGCCAGCACATTTTTTTTTTAAATGTGGACTTACCTGGCTGTGGTACTGTACACAAGTACAGGAACAAACAAGATGAAATATAAAAAAATAAGATGTGCTACAAAACATTTTTTTTCTTTTTTCTTTTTGCAAAAACAACACAAAATGTGGCATTTAGATCACGTGATATGTAATGCATAAACATTATGTTTGAACTTGTAGTATCCCTTTATTTGTACATAATAAATCATAGAAATGTTTTATTTTGGAATGCTTTTTAAACCTTTTCATGTATAATGATTTTACACAGCAAGTAAGTACTTATTTTTCACTAGAACAGAGACATTTTCAGGCCCTATTTATTTTTGCACTCCCCCTTCTCTGTAGAGTATCTCACAATATGTGTATTCATTCGGCATACAATACACAATTACCACTTATTGTTTAGCGATCTAACTGTATCTTAGCTATAGCAATGAATAATTCTATTCAGAATCTGCTCCAGCTGCACTTGAGTTTCTACACACACCACTCGGGGACATTGTTAATGAGACTTACCATTTAGTACAACATTTACACTTGTCAACATATTTGCCTTTGGGTCTTTAAAAAGCTAAATTTAATATTATACTAATAGTATATTAAATAAGTAAAAGGCCAATTATTTCATGTCGGGCTTTGATGTTGAATTTAAAATATATTAAAGAAACGATTAGCTTTACTTTTTAAAAAATTGTAAATACAAAACACTCTCACTTAAAGAGGTAGAGGTAAGGAATTGTCCCTACCTCTCTTTAACTGACTCGATATTGTTGAATTTTAACATATTTAGTCGAGGCTGCAAAAGCTTTTTTCTCTCCAGATATACGAACAGGGTTATTCACAAAAGTGAGAATTTAGAGTGGATTCATAACCCCAGAACTGGGTGGAGGTGTGTAAAGGGGATGAGCCAGTGATACAATTGCATCACTGGCGCTACCCAAAGGACTCCAGGCTGCCTGCCAATCAAGCAGGCCAGCCCCCTGAGGGCAGGACATGCAGGTGGAATACTTGGGAGGAACTGCAAATTATAGTCAAAATTGGAAACTTAGTCAACTAAGTCAATTTGGCTACTCTAGCCTTAGATTTGAAATTCACCTTGAATTCACTCTGAATTCTCACGTTAGTAAATAGCAGAGGATATTCTGTAGGTGTCAAGCTTGGGGCCTTGAATGTGAGTACAAAGTAACGTAACTTGTTGTCCTGGTTGATCTGTGCCACCACTAATAAACATGACACGTGTACACCTTGCCCCTCATATATAATACATATATAATAATAATAATTTCATTATCATACCATTGTGTTTTTATGGTAGCGTGGTGAGCAGCAAACCAAGATGGGTGCGTAATTACAGAGCTCGTTTAGACCGCAGGCGATGCAGCAGTGAAACGCAAGCAAATACTCTACCATGGGGAAACCACGTGGAACTACAGGAGCTCCTTCTACCCTGGATGCATCTAATCTGCTTTGTTAGGGAATTTGTGGCCACCCTGAGAGATCTTGCCTCGCACCACAGGGACTATAATATACAGGGACTATAATATACAGGGACTATAATATTCTGCCCAACACCAAAGACAGTGCCTGATTCACCTGCAAGGCACACACAAGATCCAGCGAGAGACTGCATGCAGACTGCCAATCACCTGGCAAGCATTTTTTTAAGTTCTAACTTCACAGAGAGTTAGAGCTCAGAACACAAAGGAAGCCAATGGGAGGGGAAGAATAAGTCATTGCTAGTGTTTTTTGCATATTTTTAAAACTTTATTCCTGACATCTTACCACATATATACATTCAGTCCATTGATTGCATTTCTGATAGCACTGACCAATGTGTCCTACCACAGGAGTTTAGTTATCAATATTTGCCCAAGACGCCCAAATTGTTAAAATAGCAATTTCAAATTATTTGACTAGCAAATGCATACTTAACTTTTTACCATTTAATTTTTAAAAAATTATTTATTTGTATTATTTTTGCTGTGCATATGAATACAAACAGGCTCGCGATGCCGCGACAGCATTAGCAAGCAGTTTAAGAACACAACACATGATGGATCTGCACATTTTTAAAAATAATGACAGGCTAGGCACAAAAGACTCGATAACAAGTATGTCAGTAGGGAGTTAACATATATACAATAGGCATGTCTGGCTACCTTGAAAGACTTGTAGTGAGGAAGAGTAGCATATGTTGAATCTGAAATAAAGGCCAACTGCCTAAACTGAGTTAAATGCTGAAACATAGCTGTTTGTGCCACTGGCTGGCGGTTAGTGATACTTATATATGGCCATCTAGACCTGTGGAGCGGTACTGAGAGATACCGTTGTATAGTACACAAAGCTAATTTAAGATATCTGTCAGACGAAAGCCTATGGCACAGAGGTGTCAAAGCAGATCTACATATATTAAGGGGTAGAGCAAGGTGCACATCACAGAGGACTGTCTAGCAGGCTCTTCTTGCTTAGTTGGCTTGCGGTTTAGTATATTCAAACCAGTGCTTCCACAACAGCAATTGAAAGCATAGTTGCTTATAGAGCATATGGTATGGCAATTAAAGTAGACATGCACGTTTTTGTGGAAATATCTACACCAATTAACAAGCGAGGTATTCTCATCTGGTCCCCAATTTGTGTTAAAGAAAGAAAAACTGGTGAATGGTTAACAAAGTACAAACTGTTAGAGGCACTCAAGCGCAGGTTCACTATGCACCTTACTGTAACATGTGGAGCCTAACACAGCAATGGAAAGCAGAGAAACATGAAATAATAGCATAAGGAGTGTAGTAGAGAGACAAGGTGAGGTATAAAAAGCACCTTGCCATTGTCCAATTATAAGACAGTCCCATAGTGCTCACATTGGCGATGCACGCTCAACCTATGCCGGCTGTTGGCAGGCTCAAGACATGGATGGGGGGAGAGTCCGGGATTTCAGTAGAGGGATCGCAAAAGGGGGCATCCCTCCCGCCCCAGGCCGGTAAACAGGCAAGCATCATTGATCCACGGACCTAGGGGCTCAAAGAGCCTGTGTAGTCGATGCGTTAGGGTCTTGCCCTTATTAGCCCAGGTGGGGTTGAAGCAGGGATTTCTTGCATGTGAAACAGGGTGCCCAAAGGTGGCCCACTATCCTCACCCATCTATCTGCTCCCAGCCACCCTGTTCAGGTTGGTGCAGCATGATGCTGCTATGTTGTCCTTTTGTTTGGATATTTTATTTACACAATTTGTTTTTATTATTGAGTCCCTAAAGAAGTCTTCTGTTAGATGAAACATGTTGGACCAAACTTGTTTTTTATCTTTTATACTTATCAAATAGAGCAGATTATTTTTACCATTTCCTAAGTCCGGACTTCCATATTGTGGCGATACCATCAACCAGCTGAGAGGGAGTTCTGGATATACCACCCATATACCTAGGAGGAGGCACCCTAAGACGATCTAACTATCTACATCTTGTGAGTTCTACTTAAGTTTTCGCAGTTTTAACGTTCATTTGCAGTATTATATTATGGTGTTGTTTTTGTTTATGTAGACTATCAGCCATACTCCTCTGCCATCTATATATATATTCCATTTTGTATGGGATAAAGTCTGGAATATCCAGAGAGGAAGCTGTTTTTATTACTATAATAAGTTAGTATTTTTGTACAGTTATCTATAGAGGTGTGGGTTTAACACACTTGCTTTTCTTTTCTGTCACAAATTCTTTGTGATGTCATGAGATGGACAGATCATATGTGTTGGGTGGAGCGAAGGGGGCGGCAAAATCTTTTTTTCCTAGGGCGGCAAAAATCCTTGCACTGGCCCTGTGCAACACAGTGCTCCAGTAGGCTTTAGGAACAGGTATGTCACAAAAAAAAAGGCTTCAGGGCGTGCTGGTGATCAAAGAATGGTCTCAGTATAAAACTTAAGCCTGGAGCTCAGCAAAACCCTCCCCCCCCAACTTTCACTATTTCTTCAGTAAACCATTTGGTATTACCAAGATGAACTGTGCTGAATTTATTAACCTTGTATGGATGACTGTCAGAGATGACTTTAGGTATTTCACCACCGGTAGAGAGAAACATTGAATATTTGTAAATATTCATGGTTTGCAACTGAGGTGTTATACCAGTGCTATATTCTGCCCAAGTCAAACAAGGCATTTGCCTTGGACGACACCACCACCCTGATATTCCCACTTAAAAGCCAACCCCCCTTGTGTTTTGCAGCTTTCTCCTATGGGGGGCCAAGAGCTGGCCACCTTAGGGCCCCCTCGAGATGGGGCATTGTGTCGGCAATGGAGTTGACGAAGGAGCTGCTGTGATGCCTGAAGCCGGAATGTTACATGAGGGTGCAGAGCAAGAAGATTTACAGCTCCCTTGCTGCCTTCAATGTGCACTCACTTAAACAGTATGCCAATAAGTGCGTGTATGGGTCAGTGAGAGTGTGTGTGCTTAAAAGGATGAGATAAAACGAAGTGAAGTGCTAAGAGAAAAATGTGGGGCCTAAAGAGGAAGGGGTGTGTCGTAAACAGGAAGAGGTGCTGCATTGACAGGACAGGGTAGGGCAAATTTAGATTAGGGGGTGTCCCAGTTTCGTCATGCCTAGGGCAGTACAAAATCTAAATACAACACTGTGTTAGACCATGAGACAAGGCAGGCTTTGATTACTGACACTAAGGTATCGCACTTTCCCAATGTCTTCAATTGCCTTTATTGTTGTAAGGGGGAAGATACACTTTAGGGACCTACTTTATGTTTGTTAGTCTGATAAAAAAGGTCACTGTAGGCACTATAACCATTTCATCTTATTGAATTGGTTATAGAGCCTGGAGTCCCCTCCATTCAGTGTTAAACCATATGTGAACAAATAAACACTGAATGAGGGTCCCTGACCATCCACAGCCCAGCTCCGACTGGAGGTATGGATAAGGCAGAGATCACACACTTCCTTCTATTCATACTAATTCATACCAGCAATGGATTCTGGGTTAAGTCGTCAGCTGACAGTCTTAACCAATTACAGCTGCCCATTGCTGCTCGGGTCAATACTTCCTTATTAGCCCAATCAACACAAATGTAATGGGCTGCTGGGGACTTTCATTTAGCATTAAAAAACATTTTAAAGCTGAATGGAAGGAGCCAGTGGATTCCAGACATGATAACCACTTCAACTAGATAAAGCAGTTACAGACCCAACAGTGCCCTTTAATATTTACATCAGAAAATATCAGAGCAGCCAAGGGTTTTGGTGATAAGACCGCTACATGAGAAGAGAGGGATTACTCTCGTCTAATCTCATTTGAAACGTCTCATCTGAAATTTCTAATGTCGTGGTGATAAACAAAAATCTGCTTTATAGTCCTGAAGCTGATTTTGTCGAATACAAAAAAAACACATTTGCCATAATAAAATTAGAGGGAAAAACACATTTTCTCTGCTTTCATGGTCTGGAGAAGACATCCAATTGGATTTACATTTGCTACCTGAATAAGATTAAAGACCCTTTTTATTGTGTACGAGGCTTATGGACTCTGTACAAACCCACCTTGATCTGAGTACAAAGAAAAGTGTGAGTTACAATTTGAGTAAATCACAGAAACATTTTATAATAAGATCAGAAGCAAGCAACTGCATTTCTAAATCATTTGTCACTATATTTACATGAAAACAATAACTAGCCGGATTTGCAATCTTCTTCATGCTTTATTTAACAATTGCCTAGCTATTCAAGCAATTTAAATGGTCTGGGCATTTTGCTGAATATTTAAAACAATTTTTGAATTATTTAGAAATCTATACTACAATATTTTTACTTATCGCTGCTTTTAAGCTTTAGGAGAAAATGCATTTCATTATAAATAGATCTCATTTATTTATTTTTTGCTGCAAAAGATCCACTCATTTAATTTCCTCTCGTTTATCAAATGAGTGAGTGGGGGAGATCGACATTTTCTATTTAACCCAGACTAAATTGACCATAATTAATTGAGGTTAAGAACATTTAAAGCTATAGGGATCTGAATCACACTCAATGACCTGAAAATGAATTAATCTCATATTGTTTATTTGATAATTAACCCCATAGCTTACATACAATATAGGTGTTGTGCAGCCATGAAAATATGCAAATAAATAATGATAAATGATAACGTACCAAAATTACTCCAACTCCAACTAATGCAAATATACAAAAACTATTACATAGAAATATTTTAAATTGCATTAAAACAAATGTAGCATACACAAAGGTGTGTATTTACTTTTATGCCGACTTCTCCATTGGGAGATACTTAAAGGCATCTATAAAGAGACTTTAGAAAAACCCTTAACGTCCCCTGGTTTACAGTCAGTTGAAACTGTTAGTCCCTCCTTTGTCTAGAGCAGGGGTAAGCAACCTTTGTCACTGTAGTTTTTCTGGACTACATCTTCCCCGATGCTTTGCCAGCTATCAATGAACTACATTTCCCATAATTCTCAGATAGCAGATATAGCCAATAAGCGCTACAGTACACGCAACTAATTTGATTCAAGGTACCCGGTTAATGCTTTTGCTATACGGAAATGAGAAATAATGACGAGAAAGTCTAGTAACCATAAAATGTCTGGATGTAAACATTGTTTACTTCATGGGCAAAGCTTTCTCAGAAATAACCAGAGCTGGTTAAAATGACATATTGGGTGTTCTATTAAAAGGGGTCCCAGTACAGAAGGAAAAAATAAATGATATAAATGAATTGCACTGCCAATGAAAGCATCAAGCGGCATTTATTTAGATTTATACTTTCATTTCAACCAAAGTCGGATCCTTCCTTTCTCTCTGTCCTTTTTACAACATCTATAACGAGTGCCTTCTGTACAGAGGCCTTCTGTACTATATGTAATGTTGCTTGATAGATATGAATAACAGCATATCAAGCTACACTATTTATTGTATCCGACAAGTTTGTTACATAAGATGTCCTTGCTGCCCAGAAGCTCTCATCACTCAGAGCTCTAGTAAACATATGCACTTTGTCAACTCCTTCACTACCGAGCACTTTGTGACTGAAAAAATATTAGCATACATTTATTTGTAGCAAGAGATGCATAGCTAGCATATAAATAAATAATTAGATTGCTAATAGATTGCTTCGGAGACAAACTTAAATATTACAATTTTCACTTCTTCGCTTATCCTTTAAAAAATAGATTTTTTAAATTAATATATATATATATATATATATATAATCTCACAAAAGTGAGTACACCCTTCACATTTTTGTAAATATTTTATTATATCTTTCCATGCGACAACACTGAAGAAATGACACTCTGCTACAATGTAAAGTAGTAAGTGTACAGCCTGTATAACAGTGTAAATATGCTGTCCCCTCAAAATATCTCAACACACAGTCATTAATGTCTAAACCGTCGGCAACAAAAGTGAGTGTACCCATAGTGGAAATGTCCAAATCGGGCCCAATTAGCCATTTTCCCTCCCCGATGTCATGTGACTTGTTAGTGTTACAAGGTCTCAGGTATGAATGGGGAGCAGGTGTGTTAAATTAGGTGTTATCGCTCTCTCACGCTCCCTGAGGATCTGAAAAAAAGAATTGTTGCTCTACATAAAGATGGCCTAGGCTATAAGAAGATTGCCAAGACCCTGAAACTGAACTGCAGCATGGTGGGCAAGACCATACAGCGGTTTCACAGGACAGGTTCCACTCAGAACAGGCCTTGCCATGGTCGACCAAAGAAGTTGCGTGCACATGCTCAGCGTCATATCCAGAGGTTGACTTTGAGAAATAGACGTATGAGTGCTGCCAGCATTGCTGCAAAGGTTGAAGGGGTGAGGGTCAGCCTGTCAGTGCTCAGACCATACGCCACATACTGCATCAAATTGGTTTGCATGGCTGTCATCCCACAAGGAAGCCTCTTCTAAAGATTATGCACAAGAAAGCCTGCAAAAAGTTTGCTGAAGACAAACAGACTTAGGACATGGATTACTGCAACCATGTTCTGTGGTCTGATGAGACCAAGATAAACGTATTTGGTTCAGATGGTGTCAAGCGGCAACCAGGTGAGGAGTACAAAGACCAGTGTGTCTTGGCTACAGTCTGGCATGGTGGTGGGAGTGTCATGGTCTGGGCCTGCATGAGTGTTGCTGGCACTGGGAGAGCTACAGTTCATTGAGGAAACCATGAATGCCAACATGTACTGTGACATACTAAAGCAGGGCATGATCCCCTCCCTTCAGAGACTGGGCCGCAGGGCAGTATTCCAATATAATGACCTCCAAGACGACCACTGCCTTGCTAAAGAAGCTGAAGGTAAAAGGTGATGGACTGGCCAAGCATGTCTCCAGACCTAAACCCTATTGAGCATCTGTGGGGCATCCTCAAACGGAAGGCTGGGGGAGCGCAAGGTCTCTAACATCCACCAACTCCGTGATGTTGTCATAGAGGAGTGGAAGAGGAATCCAGTGGCAATCTGTGAAGCTCTGGTGAACTCCATGCCCATGAGGGTTAAGGCAGTGCTGGAAAACAATGGTGGCCACACAAAATATTGACACTTTGGGCCCAATCTGGACATTTCCACTTAGGGGTGTACTCACTTTTGTTGCCGACAGTTTAGACATTAATGGCTGTGTGTTGAGTTATTTTGAGGGGACAGCAAATTTACACAGTTATACAGGCTGTACACTTACTACTTTACATTGTAGCAGAGTGTCATTTCTTCAGTGTTGTCACATGAAAAGATATAATAAAATATTTACAAAAATGTGAAAGGTGTACTCACTTTTGTGAGATACTATATATACTTTGGCAATGAAAAGCTTTAGACCAGGGGTACCGAAATGGTAGATTCCCAGATGTTGTAGAACTACAACTCTCAAGATGCTTTGCATGTCTTTGCATGCCTTTAGAATGAAAAGGCATCATGGAAGTTGCCGTTTTAAAACATCTGGGGATCTACCTTTTGGACACCTCTGATTTAGACTGTATACAGCAAGCATGTTAAACAGGCCGCATGCGGCCCACAATGAATATTTTTGCAGAGGAGCGTCTGGCCTGCTTGAGCAGGGCTGGAGCTAAAGGACGGACGGCAAATTATAAGGTAGAGAAGAAGGGCTTAAGGGAGGGGGGCAGGGTATTTGAAGGAGGGGGCAGTATGTTTATTTGGGGGAGGGAGGGGGCAGTGTATTAGAGTGGTGGTGGTGGTGGGGCAATGTGTTAAAATGTGAGGGGGGACCAGTGTATTAATTTAAGAGAGGGAAGGGACAGTGTATTAACTTGGGGGAGGGAGGGGCCAGTGTATTAAATTAGGGAGGAGTGGCAGTGCATTAATGGGAGGGAGGGGGCACTGTATTAATGGGAGGGAGGGGGGCAGTATATTAATTTGAGGTAGGGGGCACTGTATTAATTTGTGGAAGTCAGGGGGCCAGTGTATTAAATTGGGGAGGGGGCAGTGTATTTGAAGGAAGAAGAGTGTCGTGTATTTATTTGAGGGAGGGGGCAGTGTATTAGAGTGGTGGGGGGCAGTGTGTTAAATAAGGGGTAGGGAGGGAAGTGTATTAAAGTAGAGTGGGAGCAGTCTATCTAATTAGAGCGGAGGGAGGAGGGGCAGTGTATTAGATTAAGGTGAATTTATTAGATTGGGTGAAGGGGGCAGTGAGTAACAGTGGAGGGAGGGCAATGTGTTGGATTTATGGGCAGCATATTAGAATGGGAAGAGAGGCATTGTGTTATATTGGGTCTGCATGGAGGCGCTGAACGCTCCCAATGGAGATGCTGTTTGGCCGCGCAGCTTTTTTGCCACACATACACAATAGGCTCCCAATGCTTTCCTATTTGATGATCTCAGCCAAAGTGAAGAACACACTCATAAATTTGGTTTTTTTTACAGCTGTGCAACAGCATACATTCACTATTCAGTCCCATTACCAAACATTTCTTAATATGTCAAGGTAGTTGGGCTGAAACGTTCGTTATATGCAAATGCATTTCTTCTTAAAATAAATTCGCTCTTTTGTTTACTTTGAAGCCCTACGAGCATGAGGACGTCCAGGGTCAGTTAGGCAACTTTTTTATACTGTACTTTTTCGAAATAAACCTACATTTCTATGAAAACTGACATTATTTTTTTTTTTGTGGCCCACATATACGTAAACCGTGTTTATTTGGCCCGTCTTTAAGTTTGACATGCTTGGTATACAGTGTCCTTTATCTTGCATTATTTCACACAGGGTCTGAAATGTTAACATAAAAGCAAAAAAGTTATTTTTCTCAAATACAGTAGATGAGACAAAAAATAAATAAATAAAAATGTTCAGATCCCTTGCTTTTAGGCAGGACCGGCCTTAGTCCCCTAGACTCCCTGTGCTAAAAATCTTCACAGTTCCCCCTCCCTCGCTGGACACACCTTTCCTTTTCCACAGCCTTTCCCTTTGAAATCTCCTATGCTTCTTCATCCCAAAAGAAAGAAATTAGAAAGCTTGATGAAATTAAAATTTTTACTCAAAGGTTTTAAACGTAAGTTCAACATAAGTATAATTATTAAATAAAACAGCAGTAGATAAACTAAAGTTTGGCCCTGTTTATCATGAAGCAATTTCAGAGCTAGAACGCTATTTGAATATAATGATTTAAAACTGGGGCAACGTTCTAACAATGTTGCAGCATCACGTCATTGATTTCCATGGTGATTGTTCCACATTTGTCCCTATTTACCAGAATTAGTTTTAATACATTACTGTCAATGTGCAGAATTAATTTTAATGTATAATTCAATATGTGCTATAATTTCCTGTAACGATCAAATGGGAAAGTACAAATATATAGCTTACCTCCTGGGCCAGTAGAGAGGCAACAATGCATTCTTTGGTGGTCCGTTGGGGTCCTGGTTCAACAGTACGTCTGTGGTGGAGCAGACCATACATACGCTCCTTCTGGCACTCAGTGAGGAAGTCAGCACAGGCTGGGAATCTTGGCGCCCACACTCTAACTCCTTCACAGACTGCCAGAACCGCATCACAGACCACCAGGGAATCATGTTTATCAATACAGGTCTATTCGCAGAGGAAAGCGGTATGCTTGGATACTGCACATCTCCCTGCCGAGTTGACCTACCTGTGCTGGTTGCTAGCTGTGTTGTAAATCGTTATTATTATTATTATTGTCATTTATATAGCGCCAACAGATTCTGTAGCTCTTTACAATATTATGATAGGGGGATTTAACTGTAAACAGGACAATTACAAGACAACTTACAGGAACGATAGGTTGAAAAGGATCCTGCTCAAACGAGCTTACAGTCTACAGGAGGTGGGGGGTAAACACAATAGGACAGGAAATAGCAATCAAATAAGGTGGGAGTGAAGCAGAGCTGGAGGAGAGAGTAAAGCACTGCCCTATAGGAGAGAGCAAGAGACAGGTATGTGAGGTAGAGGTTACTCTGGGTTGCCATAAACTTTCCTAAAGAGATGAGTTTTAAGGCACTTCTTAAACGATTGAAGACTATGGGAGAGTCTGATGGTGGTGAGCAGGCTATTCCATAGGAAGGAAGCCGCCTGTGAGAAGTCCTGTAGGTATGAGTTGGCCGTACGAGAAGGGGCATACCTGCGGATCAGTGAAGAGATATAAGAAAGGCTAGAATTGGTCAATACTTTATTGGTATGGGTTATCAATGTCTGGCTCCTGATGAAAGGTTATATTTTAATCTGAAACTCTGACACAGAAATAAAAGATAATTTTTATTTTTTGTAAATACCCAGAGTACTATCCATTCCTTCTCTTTTATATACATACACTTAAAAAAAATGCGGCATTCTGCCTCACGAAAGTATCTAACCAAAAATAATCACACATTTTTTTTCTTGGATTAGTCCCAAGCCAAACAGATTCCAAGGGGCTTTGAAATTCTCCCACTATTGGGTGACTTAATACAGAGTTCTGTAGGAAATGGGTAAGTATAACAAATAAATGGTCCCTTCTTTGGATGATTACAGTGGTAAGAGAGGTGCAAAATGAACTGGTATTTGTAAAGAAATCTGTCAATAAATTTGAAACTACTACATGTTTCTTGATAAAGACCCAGGAGGGTTGACGTGTTGATGTTTGATTGAAATCCCAGAGAGTGCTTTCGTTTTGTCTCTATTATATATTTCTTGAATGGCACACACACATAAATACATGCATATACATCTCTATGCATAACAATAAAAAAAAAAAAAATATTAATTAAACTTTGTTTTCATAAGGAAAAAATAATATATGCAGCAAAGAATCTATCTAAGGAGTGGACACATTCTGAACACACACTATGAATATACGAAATGTCGCTGTGTCCTGTCGATTAGGTTTCCAAGACACAGAGATTAGTAAATACAGTGAATGTTCTCTGCAAGTTTGCCTCCAATTTGATGCTTATTGCCCCAATTATATTTAAATTTTACCTCCTACATTGTTAATGCAATGTTATATTATTTTACTGTGTTTATATAATATTATTTTAATAAAAACAGTTAATTTTTCTTTAACAGATTTTTCTTTTTTGCCTTTAGTTGGATTTATTTTTCAGTAAGCGCAATTATTTTTCTTTCACGTCGAGTACAGTTAAATGACAGCTTCTTCATCGTACACAATGAGCATGTCTCTTCCCTATCTTGTTTATAAAACGGACTATTGTTTCATAAAAGAATATCTTAGCATCGTCAATAAATCTGACTTTCAAAATCAAAAGCATGTGGGGCTTCTTATGTCAGAAACTGAATACAGAATAAAAGTCAGTTCTCGAGATAAACAGAATTTGATGATTTATGACAGCCATTGTTTCCATGTGAAGGTGCCATTGTTATGTTACATGACACATCACTAGATTTCATTAATATGCAACAATCTATCTTTCCTCAACATGCTCCAAGTCAGTGATGCTGAAATGGCTGTACAATGCTGTACAAATCTCTGTATGTTGGAGTCAATCATATCTAACTTTTAGCATTCCAGCTGTGGATTTTGGTTAGGTGGGGTCACCAAGGCTCGCATTAACATTTCTTGGTACTAGCCAAACATAGTAACACATAGGTGATTTTGATGCAATAGCCAACCTTTACTCTCAGTATTTTGTTCTGCAGAATAAGTTGGATCTATATAAATACATTTCAGTATTCAGCTAAACATAATAGGACCTTGTTTTAGTTGTAAAAAAGTAAATATACGTGATCAAATCTGTTAAAGGACCACTATAGTGTCAGGGTCCCCCTCCCACCCGGCTCTGGGTAGAGGAAAGGGGTTAAAATTTACCTTTTTCCAGCACGGACGGGGAGCTCTCCGCCTCCGATCCTCCTCCGTTCCTCCCATTCGGCTGAATGCGCACAGGCGGCAAGAGCTGCGCGCACATTCAGCCGGTCGCATAGGAAAGCATTTACAATGCTTTCCTATGGACGCTTGCGTGCTCTCACTGTGATTTTCACAGTGAGAATCACGCAAGCGCCTCTAGCGGCTGTCAATGAGACAGCCGCTAGAGGAATTGGAGGAAGGATTAACCCATTTGTAAACATAGCAGTTTCTCTGAAACTGCTATGTTTATAAAAAAATGGGTTAATCCTAGCTGGACCTGGCACCCAGACCACTTCATTAAGCTGAAGTGGTCTGGGTGCCTAGAGTGGTCCTTTAAGTACTGCTGTAGCTGGTCCTAGCTGCAACCAGGTCACCCAGAGTTTAGTTGTCTAACTGTGATGTTCAGTGGTCTTCAATGGCTAAAAATAGGAAAATTGGGGTCACACCCACATGGATTACAGTTTTCCATTTCACATGGCTGCTTAAAATCACCTATCTCAGCAAACTGTACCAAACAAATATAGGGATTCTGTTCCACCACAGGACAATATCATGTTAAGCCCATCACTAGGCCACAGTACTCCAATATTGGTGTTAAAAAGCAAAACGTGTAAAATGCAAAACTGTATTTTTGTGTGCGCTTTTCCTTAATTTGTATTTTGATAACATTTTGGTCTTTACGGGAATACCACTGCTGAGAAATGCATGTACCGGGTGTTCTCTGTATATTTGGGATCCAGACCAGACTTCTCTTGAGTTGAGCACCCCACTCTGCCCCTCTCCTTTAGATGCCCATTTGGAGGTCACAACAGAAAAGCAACATTTTGGGGAGGTTTTGGATAGCTATGTCCCCTTTATAATATTTATTTCATATTATTATTATTATTATTATTTATAAAGCGCCAAACACGTAACAACACGTAATTGTAACCAGATGAGTTGGACGCACAGGAACAGCGGGGTTGAGGGCCCAGCTCAATGAGCCTAATTGCTAAAGGGAGTATATTTATTATATACATTGTTAATGTATACATAAAAGCACCGTCATTTTAATTATTTAGTTATGACACATCTTTGAATTGTGTTTTTGATCACATTAATTTTGTATAATATGTATTTATAATGCACTTACAATGGATAAATTGAATGCACTTTTACATTTAAGTTATATTAATTTAGCACTTGCAATATTTAAGTAGTCATTTGTCTCCCATGTTAAGATTAGTATAAGATCTACCGATATTGGGGTACTGTGAACTAGTGGTGGGTTTGACACAATATGGCCATATGGTGGAACTAAATCCCCATATTTGTTTGCTGAGATAGGTGATTATAAGTAGCCTTGTTATATTTTCTAAAACTATATTTTTGTGTGTGTGTGCTTAATCTATATTTTGAATACATTTTTGTCCTCAATGGCTGACACTCTAGAGAATATCTCACAATGTATCTAACTTAAAAAGATACAGAAACATGTGCATGCCAAGTGTCCCTATTTAGGAACCTGCTGGAAAGAGCTTACAGTCTAGAGGAGGTGGGGTAAAAAAGGCAGCGTTGGGAATAACAATAACAAAGTGACAGGGTTGTAAAGTAGCAGAATTGGAAGGTGAGAGTCAGGGACGTTTTAGCCGCGAGGCAAACAAGGCATTTGCCTTGGGCGGCAAAAAAAGCCGCCCCCAAATGCCCAGGGCAAATGTCTTGTTAGCCTTGCGGCTAACTGACCAGCCGGCCGGGCGTGTGGGTGGCGCTTGCGAGGGAGCACTTTCCCCTGAGCTGTCTGCTCAGCTCCCTCGCGCGCCGCAGAGTGATGCCGGGAGCCGGAATATGATGTCATAATGCCCGCCCAGCAGCCCAGCAGCCCCACTAGACCCCAGGGAGAGGGAGAAACCACCCCACCCCCAGCATTCCCAAAGGTAAGGTGGCTGGGGGGCAGCACAAAACCAGGATACACCACTGGTGAGAGTGGATTGTGAGAGAGAGAGATAGGTTTGATATTACAGTTTCCCTGGAAGACCATAGGCCAGTGATGGCGAACCTTTTTGAGCCCGAGTGCCCAAACCGCAATACACGCCAACTTTTTTCCCCCTCAAAGTGCCAAGTGCAATTAAACCTGAATACTGAGGTTTAAGTTTAGAAAAAAACAACTCGTACAGTTGTCTGAACTAATTAACAACTTTGTTTTAAAACAAGAACACAACAGAGAGTTCAATGATACAAATTTTAAATAGTGATATAAATAGATAAAATGAAGCTTATATTTATTAGTATCTCCAACAAATACAATACATACACACACAGACTGCTGAACACATTCAGACACCAACTGCTTAATACATAAACACACCGACACACACAGAGACTGCTAAATACACACACAGACTGCTAAATACACACACAGTCTGCTAAATACATACACACACCGACACACATACACACACACACACACACAGAGACTGCTAAATACACACACAGACCGCTAAATACCCACACAGACTGCTAACTACACATACAAACTGCTAAATACACATACACAGTCCTCTGAATACTCACTCTGCTGAATACACACACACTGCTGAGTACACACAGTCTGCAGAATACATACACTGCTGAGTACACACACACGCAGACTGCTGAGTACTCACACACGCAGACTGCTGAATACATACACACACAATCCGCTGAATACACACACACTGCTGAGTACACACAGGTTGCTGAATACATACACACACAGGCTGCTGTATACACACACTGCTGAGTACACACAGACTGCTGAATACATACACACACACAGTCTGCTGAATACATACACACACACACACACAGTCCCCTGAATACACACAGACAGTCCGCTGAATACACACAGACTGCTGAGTACACACACACTGCTGAGTACACACACTGCTGAGTACATACACACACACATAGACTGCTGAATGCACACACACATACTGCATTGAGGGGTGCAGTGTATGTGTTTGTGTGTGAGGGTGTGGAGTGGTGTGTGTGAGGGGTGCTGTGTATGTGCGTTTGTGTGTGTGTGAGGGGTGCTGTGTGTGGGGGTAGGGGTGCTGTGTGGGGAGTGTTAGGGGTGCTATGTGTGGTGGGCTAGGCGTGCTGTGTGTGTGTGGGGTAGGGGTGCTGTGTGAGTGTGGGGGGGTAGGGGTGCTGTGTGTGGGGGGATACGGGTACTGTGTGTGGTGGGGGTGTGGGTAAAGAGACAAAAAAAGATATATTAAATCTGTGTGTTCCCCCCTCCCTTCCTCTTACCTTTAGCAAAGGAGGGGGAGACACAGCCAGTCCTGGTGGTCCGGTGGTGGTAAGTATGGCTCTGTGAAGCTCTCCTGTCCTCTCCCTTGATGCTGTGTGGAGCGTTGCCATGGTAACACGCGGCAACTCTCCACACAGATTGCTCGCTGTAGAACAGGAGAGCTGCTTCCTCGATCCCTCCCCCTGCCTTCGGACACAGAAGCAGAGTAGGCGCCTGCTGTCTTGGGCTGGCAGCCAGCGGCCCCCTCCCCCGGCAACCTATGGCCGAGTGCCCACAGAGAGGGCACGGCGTGCCATAGGTTCGCCATCACTGCCATAGGCTATTCTGAACAGAGGGGTTTAGAGGGACTTCTTAAATGATTGAAGACTATGGAGAGTCTGTGAAAGTAGGAAGGCTGTTCCAAAGGAGTGGAGCTGCCCACGAGAAATCCAACAAACGTGGCAGCAGCGGACAGGAAAAGATCACTGTCAGAGTGGAGAGACAAAGAAGAGGCGTACCTATGAATTAATGAAGAACTGTAGTGGAGGGTAGTGTTGCATAGAGCGTCATACGTAAGGATTAACATTTCGATTTGAATATGGTACAGGAGGCCAATGTAATGATTAACAGAGGACTCAGATATGAGAGGAGCAATGGGAGAGACAAATCAGGGTGGCAGTAGCATTCATTACAATCTGTAGTGAGGCAGTATGGTTTTTGGGAAGACCAATTAGGAGAAAATTACAGTAATCAATTAGAGGAATTACCAGAGCATAAACTAGCTCCTTAGTAGAATCTTGTGTAAGAAAGGGGCGGACGCGGGCAATGTTGTTAAGGTGGAATGAGCAGAATTTGGCAACAGACAGGATGTGAGGCCAGAATTACAGATAACACCAAGACAGCGAGCATGCAAGGATGGGCTAATGTGTGCGCCATTAACTTGCATGGAGAGTAAAAGAGGAGGATTAGTATTATAAGAAAGGAAGATAGGAAGCTCAATTTTAGAAAGATGGAGATAGAAGATGGAAGACATGCATTTGGTGACCTATTCTAGACAGCGAGAGAAAGATAGATCTATCTGGGTGTCATTGGCATACAAAGGAATAAATAATTTTACCAAAAGAGACCGTACAAAGAAAAAACAAAACGGGACCTTGGGGGACTGTGAAAGAGAAATTGTTACAGCAGCTTTGAAGAGAAAGGCTAGAGATATGGGATGAAGGGGAAGATGAGTTAAAAGATGGCTTTCTTAGGGCAGGTATGACAATAGAATGTTCAAGGTTACTTGAAACAATGCCCGGAGAAAGAAAGATATTGAAGATGTGCATTAAGGATGGCACAAGGCAAGAGTAGAGATATAATAAGGTGAGATGTGCAATGTGTGGAATGGGATCAAGTGGACAGGTGAAGAGCATAATTGTTATTAGTAAGTCACCTAAAATTTCTCAGAACAGCCCAGCCCTGCTCCGACAATACACCCTACTCAATGCCCTAAAATTAAAGTCTCCCATTTCAAATGTCCAGAAGTATGCATATGTTTCACAGGAACTGGCTATTTATCTAAAAGGAATTTCTTCCCATTTTTAATAATACCCTATATTAAACAAATCTATATTTGTGAGACATGAAAAATACATTTTCTGAAGCAGGTAAGCAGCTTACACAGTCTTTCAGGAACAAAAATTCTTCAAATTATGAATATTTTACATCTGTAAAAAGTAATATTACTTAATTGCCTTATATTGTGAATGTAAGCTATGGTGAAATCAACTAGAAAAAAGGACCAAAAAATTCAAAAGAAGAATAAAATGTGGCAGAAAGATTATTTTGGTGCATTGTAGAAAAAGCAGAAAAAGTCACCGACATTTAAAGAGGATGTAGTAACAGTTTAATGCATAAGAAAATGTGAACAAAACTGACTCACATATGAAAGGAAATGCATCAGTTTTTATAAATGGCCCGCAATATTCTTTTATTCTCATATGCAAAAATGTCCACAATTGACAAACCAATAAATAGATCCCAAACAGAACAATTTTCCACATTGCATCTGTCTGTCGTTTTTACATTGTCAGCTTGCATGTTACGGCACAGCCAAAAGGTCTTGTCGAGGCGGAAGGTCTACTCACGAGTAATAATAACTTTCAGTTAATTATTTAATGGAAATATTACGGGAAGACATTAAAATGTGTTCTCCTTTCACAAAGAATCATGCTGACGTGCAGAATATGGAGCAGTTTCTAAAGACCCGGTGACAGCATTCCTTTCGAAAATGACACAAATTCATTTTAACACGCCTGCCATCCCCACCACAGTGACTAATATTATGCCACGCTTGGCTCTGTCTTCGTAATGATATAACTTTCGAAATGCTGCCCAGAGCTCTCCGATTAAATGTAAAATATTCATGAGATGTGCTATGAAATGTGTAAATTTAATTAATCTCTAGCTAACCCCTGAGGGTAGTTCATAGGAATGGTAAAAAATGGGAATGCCCAATGTTTTTAATTTTTTTGAGAAATGTAGTTTTCTTTTGGTTTAGATATATTGACTACTTGGCAAAATATAAGTTATGCAAGTAGTAATGCATACAAATATCCTTATCTCCACTTCACTGAGATGTCTGGCAAATCCTTGACCTGCTCAGCATTCATTCTCTACCAGTAATCATTGGTTGATGCAAAGCAAAGAAAAACTGCATTCTACATATGTCAAGTAAGAAGTCTGTTTGTTTAAAGGGGAACTTTCACAGTTTTGGAAATTGCAACATTAAAGTGGCATTATCAACGTCTGGGGACTTTGCAGAATTCACAAAAACCCCTGACAAGTGACATTGTAGCTGGTGAGATGTTGGCCAGGGGAGAAGGGCAGGTAAAGGTGAGTTTTACTTACCTGAACCTGTCCCTTGTGGGTGCGGCCATCTTGCTCTGGCTGGTCCTCTTCTGGTTCTTCCGGCTTCACTGCTGAACTCTTGCGCATGCAAAATTAGTCCGTACTTTGTTTCTGTATATCTCTTGGCTGGGTTAGAATTTCAGAGAAATTCTACCACAGTCAAAATGAGTATTTTATAAAGATTCTATCTTTTCTCAGGTGTCAGTGTCGCTTTAAGTAAAACATTAACATACACCTATTATTATTGGTATTTATAGCTCCAAGATATTGCTCAGAACTAAGAACAACAGAAGGTAAGTGCTAATTTATAAACAATATGTAGGTAGGCAGCAACCTTAAAGAAGGGAATCCCTCCAACCCTTCAAAAAACAGGAAGTAGTACAAAGATAGGTAAGGCTGCAGCAATAAAGTAGGCGGTAACAATAAATATAAAAATAGAGTCTCACTAATTTAGCAGGATAAAATAAGGGTATAATCCAGTGGAATAGGTAGTTATTAAATGTATATTAAAAATTCAGCAATTGACACCGAGATCCAGTTCAGTCCTGGAATAGCCAGGGTCCACAATGCAATAGAGTAGGAGAAACAGAAATAATCTTTATATTTCTCCTGCTCTCTCCCTATGCTGACTGGCATATGGAAAGCACAGAGTTTATAACAATGAATGACAGGAATCCACAATGAAGGTTCTCAGTTCTAGGATCGAGGTAAAAACAGTAGTGTGGGAGTCTATATTTAAAGAGACAGTATAGGCACCCACCCCACTTCATCTCAGTGAAGTTCCCTGGGTGCCATGTTCCAATCATTTTAACCCTGCAACTGAAAACATTGCTGTTCTGCATAAACGGCTATGTTTACATTGCTGGGATAAGATGCCTCTAGTGGCTGTCACTCATCCACTAGAGGCACTTCTGAAAACTAGCCTTGTAAAACAATGTCAGTCAGCTAGTCTCATGGTTTTGCTGCGCATGCGCACCGATCTCCCAGTACTTTCCTGTGGAAATGCATTGAATTGGCTGAGATGTACACCGATGATCTCAGTAAGAGAGAAGAGTTAATCCAGGGAGATTGGCGAGGGGAGACTGAAAGGTAAATAAAGCTCACCCTTCCAAAATTCACATAGCGAGAGGCACTAATATAGAAAATGTAAAACTATAACATTAGAAATAGATATTTGTATTCATAACGCTACAGTGTTCCTTTAATTTTATTTTTCAGACCTCACAAACACATGTATTTTAAATATTGTGGAAAAGTATGTGACCATTCTGCTTTAGACAATGAGAACACAGCACTGTTTTTCAAATGAATCCCAGAAGACCACCAATGGTCCTTGTTATATAGATGTACTCTAGGCCAAATCGTACTATTCATTAATCTTGGGCTGTAGAGATATTTTGTCTCCTATGAAGAGGGATGGAGATCAGCCCCACTGTTTTTTCAAGTACCTTGTGGCTTATAAAGAGAACAGATCTTACTGTTTTTCCATGTTGCAGATTCCTGGTTTGTGTTATGTTAATTTGATGGAACACAGCCTGGCATATCATAAATCTGTGTCTATGCGTGTATGTTTCATTTGGAAGTATTGACACAGACATAAATAGTGTTATTTACATGATGATTCATACTGTATTACAGATTCCTGCCATAAAGCTACATTCACCACGAAATAAATTCATATCAAGGAATTGCAAAGTACGTTCCTCCTTGGAGTTATTCCATCTAATCTCCTTTCAGCAGACACTCTGCAACTATTCCCCAAAAGGCCATCTTTGTCCTGCAAGTTTTGGCATCAATAATGTCACATTTATTGGCTAAACTGGAGGAAACCAAGGAGATTGTTCTGCCGATGTTCTGCTTTAGGTTACCCAGTTCATAAAAGGGAAACACACTAATTCTTTGGTTTCCAGAAAGAGTTGTGAATGCATCGGTTTATAGCCATTTAAGTAACTTCTTGTAGTACTAGTGGTATGCTTTCAGTTCTCAATAAAAAAAACAAACTATAGATTAGCAGTAAGTGAGAATGCATTTAATAAACCAAAGAGTTTTTATTCCACTGACCAAAAGTTTAATCTATGGCATTCACTGAAACATGTGCCCTAATGCACAAAATCTAAGAGATAATAATAATTTCCTTGATTTTTCTCTATTTTTCTGCGAGAACTAATAGGAAGAGTATATGCTTAAATGAAAAAATGATGTAATCTAAAATTTGGTTTGCTGATTTCTAGCTTGTAAATAACGTGTTTCGAAGTTCAGAAATAATATATTTTAAGGTCTGAATGTATAGTTTGGACAGGGCTAAAAATGTCAAGTCCTACTCTACTAGGTGGGCTAGTAGAGTGTGACTGCAAGTGTGGAGGGTCCATGGCACACTCACTAATGGTAAACTTCTACTCATAGATCTGAATTTTCACTCTTCAATGTGGACAAGTAAAAGTTTTGAGCCCTGGTTTGATTCATCTTCTGGTTAATAATTTATGAATCATATGACTCAATAATGAACTGATTGCTGTTTAGGCAGAGTAAGAAGCGATGTAATGGACAAAGAAACATTGTAGCACTTTATTCTCATAGATAATACTCAAAAAACACCAAGGCTACTCAACCACTAACATACAGACTATTTCTTATTGCTTAATATCCCTTACCCTTTCTATATCCTTCTTTTTTTTTTTTTTTTTTCCAATGTGTTTTATTTAAGTGTGTTTTTCAGCATTCAAATAACACAGGATACAAATCAAATGAGGGGTACAGAAGAGAAAAGGAGAAGGGGGGGGGAAGGCAGCTTGCATAGATCCTCACATACAGTACAATGTCATTAAACAGACCTTGATATTAGGTCAAATGGAAATGACAATTATCAGTTAGAGCGATATGTGACAGAATAATAGTGGAAATACATGAAGACAACCTGGTATCAGACACATTACAGTAGAACACTTAGCACAGAGAGTTGGGTTGGGAAAGCCCGGGGGGGATTGGGGACCGATTATGAGCCCTGAGGAGGAGGCTCGCCCTTCCTATAGTCTACCCAGACCTGCCAACGTGATCTGTATTTAGTTTGGCTGTTGGTCAGCCGGCTAGCTATGCGTTCGTATGTATGAGTTGAGTCTAGCCTGCCTAAGATTTCTGACAGCGTTGGTGACAAAGAGGACTTCCATCTGTGCGCGATGGCAGTTTTGGTGGCCATTAAGCAGTGAATCGTGAATACAACCATTTCTTTAGGGAGGGTATCTGGGAAGATATGTAAGAGGAAACATTCTGGCGTCAGAGGTACTGTTACACCCAGAATTTTATATAGAAGTGCATGTATTTCCTGCCATAGCGCAGTGATATGTGTGCATGACCAGAATATATGGAGGAGGGACCCCTCGCAGTTGTGGCATCTCCAACAACGGTCATCGGATCCCGGATAGATGTGGGCCAATTTAGTGGGGACTAGATACCAGCGCATCGTTAGTTTGCAGTATGTTTCCCATTGGTTAAGGCTATGGGAAGCCTGTTTGGTTAATCTTTGGGCGTTATGCCACATTTCTATTGGGATATGCGTTCCTAGATCTGATTCCCATTTGGACATGTACGATGATTTGGATGGGTTATTATGGAGCAATAATGTGTTGTAGCATAAGGATAAAGCTTTGGTTTTCGGTAGTTTGCCCATGCATTTAAGGATAAACGGCGACAAGTGGTCGGGTTCCCCCATGGTAATCCTACAGTCCAGGATAATATTTTTTAATCTGAGGTAGGAGAATAGTTCTCGTGGAGAGATATGGAATTCCCGAATTAAGTCTGGGAAAGGCTTGATGCCATCTGTGGTCATTAATGAGCGGACATGGGAAATCCCCTGTTTAAGCCAATTGTCTAAATGGATGTCTGACGTTCGCGCAGCCAGGACCTGGAGTGGGGCTGCAAGGAGCAGGTCATTGTTTCGGAGAAATAGTGATGTGGTTCGCTTCCAGTTAAGGAGGAGCGAGACCGTAGTGGGTAACAAGGATTTGGTTTTGGTTTTGGGGAGTTTTGACCCTGCCCATAGAGACATAGGAATTGAGCCGTTGGGTGTGCAGGCGTTTTCCAGCGCCAACCACACCGGGGGAGAAGGGCGTTCAAGGATCGTGAGGCCTTGGGCCAGCAATGACGCCTTGTAGTAAAGGTTAATATTGGGAACACCCAGACCCCCTTTTGTAAACGGGCGCCAGAGTGATTTTTGCGCTATTCTGGGGGGTTTCCGTTTCCAAATATGAGCGTTTATCATGGCCTGAAAGTTCTTTAAAATAGGATTAGGGATTGTAATGGGGAGGGTGCGGAATAAGTATAAGATATGCGGGAGAATCATCATTTTTACAGTATGGATGCGTCCTAACCAGGAGATCTCTTTCTCCTCCCATGTCTTAAGTTGTTGTTCTAGTCTGTGAATAAGTGGTAAGTGGTTTTCCTGCACTATTGCTGCATGCCTT
This sequence comes from Pelobates cultripes, assembly GCA_933207985.1. Classification (NCBI taxonomy): domain Eukaryota; kingdom Metazoa; phylum Chordata; class Amphibia; order Anura; family Pelobatidae; genus Pelobates; species Pelobates cultripes. The sequence goes on from OW240912.1 coordinate 378,408,771, forward strand.
GAAGGCAGCTTTATGCCCAAATATGAGATGGAGGAGTTCCGCCATTCGAAGGGATATAGTGATTTCAGAGGGGAGAGGGATGCATGTGACATCCCTATCGCCAGCGCTTGTGTCTTTTTGGCGTTGTTTTTATAGAACGAAACCTTGCCATAGTTTCCCAAAAGGGTTATCAAGTTCGGTAGCGATTTCTCCGGGCGTGTTAGAAATAGGAGAACATCATCTGCGAATAGGGCTATTTTTTGGTTCCCTATGGGGGTGCCTAGGCCTTCAATCGTTACGTCATTTTTTATATGTCTAACCAGAGGTTCCATACATATTATAAAGATTAATGGGGAAAGGGGGCAACCCTGTCTAGATCCATTTGAAATTTGAAAAGGTTGAGAAAGAAACCCGGAGTTAAAAATTCTGGCAGCTGGATTAGCGTATAGGGCCATGATCCCTGTCAGAAAGTCTGATGGGATGCCTACTGCGGACAGGACAGCCCTCATATAAGTCCAATTTAGGCGGTCGAACGCTTTCTCCGCGTCTAGGGCTAACAATATGCCGCTTTGGTTAGATTTTTGGGCCCAGGAGATTAGGTTCAGAAAGTGTCGTGTATTGTCCCCCGGTTGTCTCTTCGGGACAAACCCTGCCTGCTCTGGAGAGACCAGATCTTGCAGGAAGGGTTGAAGGCGATTGGCTAGTAGTTTGGCAAAGAGTTTTGTGTCTGCGTTCAGCAGGGATATAGGCCTCAAATTGGCACATTCAGTGGGAGGTTTGCCCGGTTTGGGGAGCGTAGCGATGTGGGCAAGCAACATCTCATCTGGCATGGTTCCTGAGTCTTTAAAGGAGTTAAAAAGGGCTGTGAGGTGTGGCGTGAGCTGTGTTTCAAATGTGGAGTAAAAGTGGTTAGAGAAACCGTCTGGTCCTGGAGCTTTATGTTTAGGTAATTTGTGTATTGCATTTCGTACTTCTTCTTCCGTGAATTTGGCCGACAGGATTGCACTTTGTTGTGCGGTCAAGCGAGGCAATGTAGCCTCTGTCAAAAAAGTGGTTATTTCCGATTCGGTTGGCTGATTTAGTGTTTTGTCCTGTGTAAGATTGTAAAGACCCTTATAGAAGATTGCCAATTCATTCACGATATCTTGCGGGTTGAATAGTTTTGAACCAGTGGTTGATGTCATGTATGGGAGTTTGGATTGAATGTATCGGGATTTTAATCGATTAGCGAGCAATTTGCCCGCCTTGTTCCCTTGCATATAGTGGGTGAGCTTCAGTTTGCGGAGCTGACGCTCCATACCCATCAGGGACAGTTCAAGTAGTCTTTCCCTCACCTTTTCAATTTTGCGGGATACAGTTTTAGTTGGTTTAAGTTTATTGGCTTGGTCTAGTGTTTTAAGTTGGGAGAGTAGATTATCTGATTCAGTAAGGGTGGTCTTTTTATTTATTGCGCCCGCTTGGATTAAAAGGCCTCGTAATACGGCTTTGAGGGCTAACCATTTAGTGTCTATGCGGGTGGGATCAGATTAGTGGGTTTCGAAGAACGATACTATACTGGCCCGAATTTTTGTGGCAGTGTCCTCGTTATCTATGAGGGATTCATTCAGGCGCCAAGTGCTGCGCCCACGTGAGGGGTACAAAGCCCTGAACGTAGTGATTACCGGCGCGTGATCAGACCATGTCCGGTCACCTATTTGCACCTCAGTTAGATTGGGTACCGTAGTCTTATCTACCCAGCACATATCTATACGGGAGTATGTGTGGTGTACTCGCGAAAAATAGGTGGTTTGTCTCTGTCGGGTAGAGCGTGCGCCAAGAATCATAAAAATCGTATGTATGGAGCAATGTACTGAGGGTAGTGCTCATAGTGCTAGCGTGTTGTAGGGGATGCTTGCCATCGATGCGCTTAATATCCAATTCGGGGTCTAGCGTGCAGTTCAGGTCACCGCATATTATAGTGTGTCCTACATGGAGGGTAGAAATTTTAGGAAGTTTGGGAATTGTTAGGTGCATATATGGATGCGATCGTGAGTTGCATTCCATTCAGTGAGCCCACTACTATGAGAAGCCTGCCTAGCTCGTCTGCATAGATGGTATCGAGATGGAAAACCCAGTCAACGTGGAACAATATAGCCACCCCTTTCGTTTTATTTGGAGCGAGGGCATGGAATACCTGTTGGTATCTAGATGAGTTTAGTTTGGGGGGATTCCTTTTACACATGTGTGTTTCCTGGAGGCAAACTATAGCAGCCTGAGATTTGTGGATGGTTCTAATCACAGAGCTTCTTTTAAATGGGCTATTCAAGCCATTAACGTTCATAGATAAGCATTTAAAATGGTACGTCATCTAGGGGAACATAAAGCGGAGCTTATTAGTTAGTGCATAACATCTGTCATCGAAAACCTCTGGTGTCTGACTATGTGTTACACCTATATAGATCCTTGCAGCTGCCGGAGAAATGGGAAGGGGAATAACATGGGAACCAAAATAAACAAACAAAGGTATATACAGTGTCTCTCGTAGATGAGAGAAAAACATGGGATTCAGAGGGAAGCCTTGGATTTCCAAGATCCTCGAATTCCCTTGGAGGGTCGTGCCGAGCAGGGCCGCACCCGGGCCAGAATCTCAATGTAAGCAGGTCTGGAAAGGGTAAAAAGCTTGGGGGAATATGTATTTAGGCAGCAATCTCACCTGCTCTCTACATAGATCGGTAAGGCGGTATAAGGAGACAAGGGCAGCGGATTTGTGGTATCGCCCCGGGGTTGCTGTGTCAAACTATGTACATCAATATTTTTTTTTTTCTTCTCATTTATAGTTGAGCAGTGAGGCAGTTATATCCCATGGCTGCGTTCTTGGCCCACGGAGGCAACCTGTCATCTAAATATTGTCGTGTCGTCCTATGAGAAGAGGGGTTAGTGGGCAAATGAGGTGGGTAGGTTCTTGGGAGGTCTTCAGTCCTAAGGAGGAGTAGTTAGCATTACGGGTAAGCGTAGGGATGTCAGCCTTCTTACTAGTTGATTACAGTATGTGGCAGTGAGGTATACGATATCCTGACTTACATTAGTATGTGTAAGCATAAATACATACACCTACGTAGGCATAACATTTTTATTTTATTTTTTTTCTCCCTCTTTTTCTTGGCATACACTCTCTACCCCCCCGTCCCTTCCTCGTTTGGAGATACATAAAAGAAGAAAAAACGTTTATACAATACCACTCGTAACTGAAAGCAGCGAACACCAGCATTGCACTGACATAAATGCCCTGCATGAGGCTCCGGTCAGCCGGAATCTGTCCATGGGTTAGAGGCTAATGTCCAGCGTTAGTATATAAAAATAGAGTCAGTTGATATGTCTTCCTACGTCGCCTTGAGACTTGCAGGTAAGTAGAGCCAGGGAGATGCTATCCTCGGCGGAGCAATCCTCAGCGCCTCGCGCCGACCATCTGCCAGTCGGGCCGAGTCTTCTTCGGGGTGGGTGTATTATCCGCTTGTGCTTGGGTGGCTTCCGCAGGGCCCCAGAGGCCCCATTGTTTCAATGTGGCTAGGCCTCCTATTGGGTCGTCAATAACGTGGAGCTTGTTGTTCCTCCAAATCAATAGTTTCATGGGAAACCCCCATCGGTAAGCCTGCGCGTGGTTGCGTAAGGTTTTGGTGATGGAGGAGAATTCCTTTCGCCTCGCCATAGTGAGGGCCGAAAGGTCAGCAAAAATCGAGACGGCACTGTAGGGGTCGGGTAGCGGAGATTGGGCTCTGGCTGCCTTAAGAAGTGCTTCTTTAGCCTTATAGTAGTGAAAGCGCACAATGATGTCGCGCGGTACTTCCGCCCCAAATCTAGATGGTTTAGGGACCCGGTGGGCTCTGTCCAGTTCCCACGTGATGCCGGAGAGGTCAGGGGCCAGAGTGGCACTTAGAGTGGTTATATAGGCTGGGATCTGGTCTGTCGTAATGGACTCAGCTACCCCCCGGAACCTCACATTATTCCGGCGGGAGCGGTCCTCCATATCGGCCATCTTGTGCCAAAGTTTGGTATTATCCTCCTCCAGCTTTTTCAGTTTGTCTGCCATCAGATTATGAGCTGAGCAGAGGTCATCTGTCTTGCGTTCGACCTGATCGGTCCGGTCACCCAACTCCTCCAGTTCTTGGTGAATGCCCGCCATGGCAGTTGTAAAGTCCTCTCTGATTGTGGACCTAAGGTCCATGAGCATTTGCTTGAGGTATTCTTTTGAGAATTGGTTATCATCCGATGTTGGTTGTGAGGGTGTCTCGTTGCAGGGATCAGAGTCTGGAGACTGAGCTCTGCTGGCGGCACCATCTTGGGCCTGTTTCAGCCTTTCCCTTTTGTGGTGGCGGACCGCGTCCGTTAACTTCGTCTGTTTCGAGGGGGACATGAGGACCCGCTGGGCTTTCACCCTCTGTCGAGTTAGGGTAGATCTGGTATGATTTTCTTATTTAGTATGGTTAATCTGGCCCGGGCGGTATGGAGCTCCTATTCCATGCGACCGATCTTGCCGGAAGTTGGACACGCCCCCTCTCTATATCCTTCTTTTATATCAATATTTCCCCTTTCACATTTATTCCAGGTACATTTATCCATCCAAGCACAGTACCCACTAGCAATAAATATGATACAGGTGAAGACACCCAAATTAATGGACTGCATCGAGGGACAATTTAGCACATGTCCATCCATCACATGTAAGGACAGTCTGTGCTGAAGTGGACAGAATTTTTGCAAACTCCTACATGAATTAAACTGCTTCGATGACAAATCCTTCGGATGAACTGCATAGGGATTTATTTCAAACACTTAAAATTGCCAAATGGGTTAACACGCAGGTTTTTTTTCTTCTTTTCTTCTGCATCACTGCAATCCTCATATATTGAGGTCACCTTATTCCATTAACATGTTATTTGTGCAAGAATGCACGTAGTAACTAGGTCTTTGCATGCCGTCGTCTGTACTGATCGTCTATGCACCAGTGGCTCTCACCCAGAAAAATGCATTTGTATCGCAAAACATATTGTACTTGTGCACAGGATTCCGTGTTCTAGATTACAACAGGAAGACCTCGCTTTAACTTTTGATGTATCTCTTGCATTTTGCTGGCAGCAAAGCACGAAGGTCTAACAATGACAGAAATAACTTACCATTTAGCGTAGATCGTGATAAATGTCTCAATATCAGGCGCCGCGTACGCGCTCAACCATTAGATGACTCTGTTCTGCAATTTAGGATGATTGTTTGGGTGTAAGTTTGCACTTAATATGTCACATTTCCAATTATCTCTTCTGTAAATTTTTTAGAACCGCTATGACGAGGCTCATCAGGTTCACTGTAAGTCATGTATATATATTTTTGACCTCTGTGTCTTTTGGGAGTATTGTAAAAACTTGTTACAAATCTGCTCAGGCACCTTTACAGCAGTTCTCTGTGTGATGACTGCATAGTAAACTCTGAGTGCAAACCTTTTGCATTTATTCTTATTTCAGTTTTGATTCAGCATGCTGCTTCAAATAAATAAAACCGGGCTGGACACATTTTGAAAAACAATCAATTTAACTTTACGGACATTTAATTAATATCCTGATGCAAAAGTGCGCTTCTATAATTTGGCAGAAACAGGGATAAATGGTCCAGTACTCCTCAAATCCTAAATAGTAATCCTTTATTGTGGCATGTACAAGGCGAAAATTAAATTTTTTGCTTTATCAACCAACACTTGGTTCAACACATGGTCACTCTCACATTGACTTCAAGGGTTACCTATAAAATAACGTGCTCTGTTTCCTGGTGAGGGGCAAATAATTTTGCAATAATTAACATGGGTTTGCAAGCCTCCATGGAATGCCAGCTGAAAAGCATCTGGTTTCTGCAGAGTTGCATCATTTATGTTTATTTTGCAACATTATAGTGGATGCAGCACTGTGGTAAGAAAAAAATGCCTGATATGCTACTAACCTGCTACAATTACTTCCCTTAGAGTGAGATATATTTACTTAAAGGGATACTAGAAGCAGCAAAACAACTTTAGCTAGACCTTTTTTTGTGTCTCCCAGCACCTTTGTGTGTTTCTCCCTAACACATTTTGTGTCTCTCCACCCAGCTGTTTTGTGTTTTTCTCCTCCCAGCTCCTTTGTGTGTCTCTCCCTCAGCACTTTTGTGAATCTCCTTCCAGCCCCTTTTTTGTGTCTCTTCCCCAGCCCCTTTGTGTGTCTCTCCCCAGCCCCTTTGTGTGTCTCTCCCCATCCCCTTTGCATATCTAATTTTCCCTGCCCCTCTCTGTGTGCCACTGTCCCCTTCCCCAAACCCTCTGTGTTTTTCTCTGTCCCCTTCCCCAGCCCCTCTGTGTGTAATTATCCCCTTCCCCATTACATGTGATTGTCTCTGCGTCCCCTACCCCAGCCCCTCTGTGTGTCATTGTCCCTGTGTGTCTTCCCCCATCCCATGTCTTTGATGTGTCTCTGTGTCCCCCTACCCCAGCCCCTCTTGGTGTTGTCATTGCACCCCTGGTAAAACACTGGGATCTGAGAAGTTAAAAGGAGGGTATGAAAAGTAAAGAGAGGTCTGAAAAGGAAAATAGGCTGGCGGGGTGTTATTGCATGGAATGTCTGAATATAAGTGTAGTGTGTATGTATGTAGGTGAATTAAAATAAACCTGTCATGACAGATATATAATCTACTATTAAATGTTTCTTACCTTAAAGGGACACTGCAGGCACTTTCACTGCTTCATCTCATTGAAGTAGTTATGGTGTCTGGAGTCCACTGGTACCATCCATCTTCTGTTCCCTCCCAGCCTCTATGATGTTTGGGCTAATGAGGAAGCATTAGCCTAGGGAGCAATGGGCGACTGTGATAGGCTGAAAGTGTCAGCTGACTGCTTTCACCCTATCACAGGTCGAATGGCTATGGCCTTAAGGAATGCGTTAATCTCTGCGTTGGCCACACCTTCAGTAGAGATTGGGCTGTGGGTGGTGGTTTAATGCCGAATTGCAAGTGGACTCAAGGCATTATAACCAATTCAATAAGACAAGCTGACTATAGTAAGTACAATGTCCCTTTAATACTTTTAAAAGCTCATATTTTAAATTCTCCTCTGTGTTACTGTTGGGAGTATCACTCATGTTTTAAGTGAGTTTTACATTTGCTGTAAGACATCTCTCTTGCATACCCCTGGTTGCGTTCCTATAAGACTTGTTTCTATTAGACGTTAAACATATCTATCACTGGTATGCAAATAAAACATATCTGTTTTCTCTCTTCTCAATTTGTGTCCACTAATCGTCGCTCTTTTTCTCCATGTTGCTGTTGCTGCTTTCACACAGAGCCATGCCCCTCCTCCCTGCTTCCCTTTGAGGCATTGCTTTGCTCTTAGGCTGTAGGTAAGCAGGAGAGATAACAGTGGAGCACTGCCTTCTTGGAGCACTGCCTTCAATCTCTGTCCTGATTGGAATAGACTAGATTGACTAGCAAGATGTGGAAAAGGCTGTTTTTAGAGCAATTCTTAATTTAATATTAAGCTGTATTTTTCATGACAATACTGTTTCAAGGGACTAATGTGCGTTGCATATTATAAAGTGGAGTGTATTTTTATAAGTGTGAATTAAGGGGGGTTGACTATCTGTACTATAATTGAGACTGAGTATGTGAGTGAGTAAATTAAGGGGTGTATTTGTGTGGAATGTCTATATTTGAGTGGAGAGTGTGTACATGTGTGAATTTAAGGGTGTATTTATTTATGTTTCTTCAAAAACTGCAGCTATGACGGAGTTAATATAACAGAAGCACTAAAGTATTCCGAAGACATAATAAGTGCGATTAGTGGAATTATAGTGTATGTCAATGCAGATATATATTTATAGATTTCCGTGGAATTATAGTGTTTGTCAATAGAGTTATATTTATACATTTATGTGGAGTACAGTGTTTGTGTTTGTGCGTCACCTGTGATTCAAAACGGCTACTGTCACAATTAAATTATTTAATACTGTATTATACGCTAAAAAATACATTGTCAGTTCAGCAAGCAGTTCAATTTTCTGAAATAGAACTCTGGATCGGCCCATGATGTTTATATGTAATATAAATGTGTTTCAGATTACAGTTGACTACATTTCCTATAATCCTCAGCCAGTCTAGGGACATGAATAATCGCATCCACAATGGATCTACAAGGGATCCACATATTGTTTATATATAAACTTTATGGATTTGAATGGTTTGTAGCAGCCTAGTGATGAGGGGAAAATGGGTTTATGCAGCAATTTACCAGGAGTCTGGCGGGTGCTGGTTACCTATTCTCGTGGAGCTTGAAACTCCTGCAAGGGGCTTCCATTAGCTCTACTGAGCTTAGTCCTACAGGCTGGCTCATTGCCTGAGAGTGCCAGCGCAGAGAGATTCGGGTTAGGAGAGGTAAGTGGTGCAAAGCAGACCCCAGGTAAGTTGTCAAATGGTTTTCGAATTGGTTTGTATGTAGTCCAAACAGTGGTTATGATGCTTAGTGTCTGACATGCCATCAGTAAAATATCCGTTGGTAAGTAAGGATGTGTGAGACATGTCTGGCTGTCACTGTGATTGTGGTTGATATTGCTATTTGTGTATGACTCACTAGTGAAGCATCACTGAAATGCTACATGGAGTTCCTGCAATGTAATCATGTGCCCATCTTCCTCAGGCAGACATGGAACCTTCATTCAGTTGTACATGCAATCTCAGTGATGCTCAGTGATTTTCAGTAAAGCCTATGGCCTATGTGACAGCCGTTGGGTTCTTTGACATGATTGACAGCAGATCCCTGGCTGCCACATTGCACCCTGGGATCAGATCTCAATGGGTCACTCCTGGACTGCCCCACAATGAGGCAGTCCAACAATAGTTCCTGATTGGCACCTAGGCTGCTTAAACATCGTGGGAGCCAACAACAGGAATGGTTTGCCTTAACTCTCAAGGCTGGCATGTCAGTACTGTGACTGATCAACTTACCTGGGGGTCATTCTACTAAACTGTATAGTTATGATTAGGGTTAACATTAGGGCTACCATTAGGGTTTGGGTTACAGTAAGGGTTACTATTAGAGTTAGGGTTAAGGGAGATTTAGAAAGAGCATAGTGTGACAAAGTGTCACATTTCTCAGTATGGTGATAGTGTCATCATCGAAAAGTGTATCCGAGAAGCACATAAAGCATTTTAAAATTATGGCTCATCTCTAATGTGAACCTTTCAATTGTCCCCAACCTGGGTAAAGATATCTATGTGTGGTATTGTTTTACTCAGCATTAGTAGCAAAATACAAATTAGGGGTCTTTACAGTAGTGGGACATACATGGTTCTACCTCTGTGTAAATTCTGGATTCTGCGACTGCTTTTAAAGTTGAATTGTCGACGTGACTAATTTCAATAAGGTTTCATTTTAAAGCCACATTTATGTTGTCTTAAGTGTATATATAAAAAAAAGTATACAGTGTTCTTTTAAAAAAAAAATGCATGGAGGGCATCTAATGTGAGAGCATAGCAACATTTCAAAAAAGACCTTAGTCAAAAAATAACAGAAAATGGTCAATCACCAGCTTATTGATCCAAAGAGAGATCTGGCTGCCATTCTGGGATCAAGTAAGAATTTTGTCCTAGTTTGTTGCAAAATTGGAAAGCAAAAGAAGATGTTAGAAAGGCTGAACTTGATAGATCTAAGTCTCCGTTCAGCCTAATGTAACCAATGGGTTATGGGAGCATAAATTACATTTCCCTGCCTAAATCCTATTAAAAGTGGTTTATAAGGATAAAATGCCTCATGCATTGGCTGTGGAGGAAAAAACAAAAGTCTGATGGTCACATGACAAGGGAATGTTCTTATAAAGTTTCCTTTTTTGTCCTATGAGATGTGAGTGGGTAGAACTAGACCATTTAAATATGCTGCCATGTTTAGACAGGAAGTACTATTTCAATGCAGTTAATACATTTGGTGAATTTCCTTTTTTTTTTTTAAATTGATTTCCCCATAATATCCCTTTTTTTATTAGGCAGGTGGATAGTGTGGTGCCTGACAAACTTACCGTACACATTTCAGATGTTGTATGTGTAGACAGAATGTTGTGACATTCACAGATACGTTCTATAACCAAGGTTCCAACCAAAGAATGTCTCTAAACCTGACCTTGATAATGTACACAAAGATAAACAATAACTATGCAATTGAAGGATAATAAATAATCTTGTTTGTCATAGCAGAAAATATTGAAAACAAAAAGAATTAGAAGACATGAGATGGGTAACAAGCAAAACCCCAAATGCTTCCCAATCAGTCCAGTAAAAAATAAATAAAGTCATGTTAGAGTGACACCTGGTGGGTGGTTTTAGAATTCACTCAAAATTTACAAACTAGCAGGCTGAACAGTTTTGGACCACGCTTAGCGGTCATACTTCTGTTTATAACTCACAACAATGGGACGTCAAAGACTAAACAACATCCTTACTCATCCAAGATCAATTTTCTGACGCTGCACCCAGTCCTAAAACTAGAAGGAAAAAAGTCACTTGGCTCTTAAAGGACCACTATAGGCACCCAGACCACTTCAGCTTAATGAAGTGGTCTGAGTGCCAGGTCCAGCTAGGGTTAACCCTTTTTTTTTAATAAACATAGCAGTTTCAGAGAAACTGCTATGTTTACACTGAGGGTTAATCCAGCCTCTAAAGCCTCTAGTGGCTGTCTCACTGACAGCCGCTAGAGGTGCTTGTGTGCTTCTCACTGTGAAAATCACAGTGAGAAGACGCAAGTGTCCATAGGAAAGCATTATGAATGCTTTCCTATGAACTGGCTGAATGCGTGCGCAGCTGCTGCCGCGCATGCACATTCAGCCGGAGAGGAGGAGGAGAGCTCCCCACCCGGCGCTGGAGAAAGAGGTAAGTTTAACCCCTTCCTCCCCCCAGAGCCCGGCGGGAGGGGGACCCTGAGGGAGGGGGCACCCTCAGGGCACTATAGTGCCAGGAAAACAAGTATGTTTTCCTGACACTATAGTGGTCCTTTAACAGTCATGGTCATCCCAGACTCAGAATAGTTGTCTATAATGCATAATTGTGCCCTTTGCTTTCAAGTGGCTAGCATTTTTTCATTTGTGTGAAAAACACACATTACACTGGAAGGCAAATGTTGATATATCACGTTACAATGGAAGGTAAATTCTACTTCAACCTACTGTTGCATGAATATATGAATACCATAATATATGGAGCCATAACAGGGACAATATCATTTTCAGGATAATGTAGCAGACTGTCTCAGTGCATAAACATCTTTACGAAATGTACCCACACACAAATATTATAATCCATAAATACACAAAACATGAATACATGACTAGAGAAGAATATTTAGAGAGCTAAAAGTTCCATCTTTGTGAAAAGTTTGGAGATTTAATGCACCCTATGGTCATATTATGCTGTGCCCACCAATTCCATTATGGCTATAATTTAATTGACTACCAGACTATATTTTTTATGAACTCAGCCTTTCTTATACAGAGACAATACCTTACTTTCAAATGCCATTACTTTTTTTTTTTTGTTAATGAAAGGTTCCAATCGGTCCAAGTGAAAAACATGGAAAAATTAAATTTGCAAAGATGGAAATTGGATTGTCTATGGTTTACCTATTCATGTAGAAATGCTCTGCCCAAACGTACTGTGATAATGTGACCATCATCCCCAGCTTGAAAATAAAACAATGTCAGTGACCAATACAATTTTATATAATTGTCCATAATTTCTATTCTAATACATCTACTCAGAAACAACACTAAATGTGCGTTTTTTGGTTCAATCAATAAATTACATTGTTAAAATGCTGAATTAGTCATTGAATTTCTACCAAGCACAATGCATGCAAAATCAACCATAATGTATCCCTTTTCAATTGATCAATGTTGGCCACATTGTTATTCTGTATTCCTTGTGCCCAACATCTTTTGTTTAAAATGTTCTATTTGTTCATATTATGTACTACAGTTATAGAATGTTCAGATAAAAGAACACCATTAGATAAAATAGGGAGTAACACTGTACACTGCAACACAGTTGCAGACACTCAGTGGAAATGCTGTAAGATCGAACTGTTAATATTGTTAGTTTTCCTAATAGAAATAGGGTGATAATATGCATTATACACTTGCAAGTTGTTCATTAAAATGGAAATTGCCTAAAATTCACTAGGGCGTTGTAAATTAAAGGCCAAAATATTTATGGTTTTCTGAATGGCCCTGTATATATCCCACAAGCATTATTGTACATTGATAAAAAAAATAAAAAAATGGAAAATGAAAAACAAGTCAATACTTAGAATACAGTATTTTTTGGGAATTTAGATGGGGAAAAGGGCACTGAAGGAGAAATAAAGCCAGATACCGCTACAGACCAACGGAGACAGGGGAGAAGAGGATGAAATTATAGGAAAATTGTGCAATATCTATCAGTAATGGAAAGGGGTGTACCATAAAGAATATATAACATGAGATGTCTGTTTGGATTCTGGAAATGATCTAAACGTGCAGCCTGGAAGTAGGTCTGTCTCTCAGAACATAAACTCGTTAAGTAAAAAAAAAAAAATTTCTCGTTCTGCAGTATTCTCCATATTTAAAATATTGTCTTGGACATGAGATTAGGTCAATGTTCTAATAAATTGCATTGTTTCACTCATCCACTGGCTGTTCAACTAGGAAATTGGAGTTCACTGAACGCGTAAGAAATTCCTGTAGCAGGCTTGATTAGCAAAGCAGGCCCTGAATCCAATGTTGAAGAAGAAATTATAATTAGATGAAAAGTCACAAATTCTTTTATAACTGAATCATTCCCATATGTTAACTAATAGAAGTTCACTTTTTTGTTCGGGTAAAATTTCATAATCAGCAGTGATTAGCATAGCATAATTAGCTATTAAATTAAATGGAATGCGTATACAGCAAAATACTTTATTTATATTGCACTCCATTAGGGTGTAAATCTGTTTGATACAGAATGTTCTTGGGTAAACACTGCTTATATATTGTCATTATAGCAGTTGGAACAGGATTTCTATTTATTTTTTATTTATTACCAGTGTTCATTGTTAAATCTACCTTGATTATTGATATTTGAACATCCCACTAGTCTACCAATTGTTATATCCTGATTTTTATGCAGATTATATAAGACCCTTTAACATCGTTAGGACCTTTTATAAATACTCTTTACGCTCTGATTGTATAAATTGATTGCTCTGCCTGTCAGATAAATTTATTGCTAAATAAATCACTTCCACAGATTGTCAATATCCTATAAGGTTCGCTGCAAATCCAGGTAATAAGGCGGTCCTTTGAATATCCTGTATATTAATTAACTGCTGTTCAGACTCATTTCATGAATTGTCTTCTACACCGGGAACAAGCGTCCAATACCCCAAATACATCTGCACTGGTAATATCTTCCATATATACTAATGGCTATTAAATAGCATTTCAGAAAAATATCATTACCGTATTTTTTTTGTATAAAATACACGTGTAAGATTATAACGCATAATAGTACGTGAATTTAATATGACTTGATTTTTTGTCTATTACATTTTAGGATTAGGAACGTGTTAGAGGCATAGGGCAGGGTTAGAAGTAAGGTTAGAGTTCCTTTAAGCTTATACCAGCACCGACATGGACATGTTTTGGCCTAGCTGTGATTGGTGGGAGTTATTGTGAAAAATCTTACTAGCCAAATATAACAGAGAGTCATTAGAAGGTAGAGTATGCTATTAGCAACCCTTAATAAATGTAGAAATCTTATAAAACTAAATAAATGCTAGCATATAAATTGTGTTCTATGATTTGTTGATTAATGTATAGTTTTTTTGGTGTTTGCTGATTCAATTCACTCATAACCACACTCGCTCGTAAGCCAAAACGACTGTTTCATGCTTTTAACTCCCTTCTTTGCCCTGTTCTGCCTCCTCCTCTTGCCAACTTGACCGCCACATACTTTGCAACTCACTTCACTGAGAAGATCTCTACAACCAGGAAAGAGATCTCTCATCTTTCTCCATCCCCTACCAACTTTTTCCCTAACCACATTTCCTCAGCTGTCCTATGCTCATTTGCATCTGCTACAGTAGAAGAGGTTTCTGCTCTGCTCTGTTCCTCCCGCCCCACCACCTGTTCCCTCGATCATATTCCCTCATATCTCATCCGAACTTTGTCTCTTGCTCTGCCTCTCACTAAAATTTTCAATCTCTCCCTCTCCCCTGACACCTTTCCTCTACCCTTCAAACATGCAACCGTTACCCTGATTCTAAAAATGCCCAGTCTTGTCCCTAATTCCCCGTCCAACTACAGCCCTATCTCACTATCCTATCCTATCTCATTGTTGTTTGTCTCCAAGATCCTTGAGCGAGTTGTGTATGCGAGATTTGACAGACTTCCTCAAATCCAGTTCTCTGCTTGACCTACTTCAATCTGGATTCCGCGCTCGTCACTCTGTTGAAAGATCTGTGACCAAAGTATCCAATGATCTTATCACTGCAAAATCCTGTGGCTACTAGTCTATTCTAATTCTCATTGACCTTTCTGCTGCTTTTGACACTGTTGATCATCAACAGCTTCTTCTCATCCTCCGTAATCTCTGTCTACGAGATACCACTCTCTCCTGGTGCTCTTCCTACCTCTCCCAATGTTCTTTCAGTGTTTCTTTCTCTGGCTCTGCCTCTTCTCCCCAATCCCTCTCTGTTGATGTTCCACAAGGGTCTGTCCTTGGTCCCCTATTGTTCTTAATCTACACTGCCTCCCCTAGTAAACTCATCAGCTCCTTCGGCTTCCAGTATCATTTCTATGCGGATGACATGCAAATTTATCTGTCCTCCCCTGATTTCTCACCACCCCTCTTGACTCGTGTCTCTGATTGCCTCTCAGCTATTTCCAACTGAATGGCTGCTCATTTCCTTAAACTGAACCTGTCCAAAACAGAACTTCTGATCTTCCCTCTCTCAAGCGTTGCTACTCCCTTGTCTGTTTCCCTCCAAATCAATAGCGTACTGTCTACTCTACCTCGCAGGCCCGCTGCCTAGGTGTTCTTTTTGGTTCCGACATCTCCTTCACCCCTCATGTCCAATCAATCGCCAAATCTTGCCGCTTCTATATCAAAAACAGCGTGCATCCGCCCCTACTTAATGCCAGACACAGCTAAGATGCTTTTTAATGCCGCTGTCCTCTCTTATCTTGATTACTTTAATCCGCTTCTCAGTGCGCCAGTGAGGCTCATCTCCCTGTCCGCACACACCCATGCCTCCCCACTCTGTCAGTCCCATCATTGGCTTCCCCTAAGATACAGGACTCAATTTAGGATCCTGATACTTGCTTGCAAATTGTTACACACTGCTGCTCTGATCTACTTATCCTCACTAATACACAAATATGTCCCATCTAGGCCCCTACGTTCTAACCTGTGTTTCTTACTCCTACCTCTGATGCTTGCCTTACAGACTTCTCTAGGGCTGCACCATTCCTATGGAACGCCCTTCCCCTCTCTGTTAGACTCTCACCCAGTCTCCACTCCTTAAAAAAATCTTTGAAAACGTACTTCAGGAAAGCATATCAATTAAACTGTGAACAGCTTTCTCTCCCCGCACCCTGATTCCTCTCCTGCAACTGTCATCAAAACAAAACACTAAGCCCTCAGTGAACACTATCCTAGCAATCTACTTTTCCACCCTACCCTTACTTTTTGTGTCACTTTACCCCACTCCCTCTAGCATGTAAGCTTATTGAGCAGGGCCTTCAACCCCTCTGTTCCCATGTGTCCAACTCGTCTGGTTAAAAATTTGATCTCTCATCCACATCTATCAATTTACATAATTCAACTACAAAATGAAAAAGGCTGAGAAGCTTTTTCACATTGAGTTCTGCAAATGTGTGATAACAATATACAAAATGCTTATGCTTCCCGTTCCAAATGCCTGAAAATATCCGTCTCCCTGTATCTTAACTTAAAATCATTAAAAACCCACTTCTTCATAAAAGCGTATCAATGAAACTGTTAATAGCTCCCAACTGATTCCTCTCTTGCAACTGTCAATAGTCTAATACCATCCTTACCTTTTTGTGTCACTATACCCACTCAACCCCTCGTTTCCTGTGTGTCCAACCTGTCTGGTTACAACAACATGTCTGTTCGTCCACCCACTGTAAAGCGGTGAGGAATTAGTTGGCGCTATATAAGCTACGTAAGCATTGAATCAATGTTTTTCTATTGGTGGTTCAGTGTCATGTGACCGAGTTTTACTTGGTCAGCAGATGCGCCTCTTATGGCCATTATACTGGAGTTTGGTTAAAGGACATGGGTACAAAATGTGTAAACTGCAGTTATCTGACACTTTGCATGCCGCATGTTGCTGAATTAATTTTTGGGGTATAATAGAAACATTTAAATACATAATCGCAATCAACACAGTAAAGGATGAGACTATATGAATGGCAAAGGTTTAAAAATAATTTCAGGAAGTATTACTTTACTGAGAGGGTAGTGGATGCCTGGAATAGCCTTCCAACTGAAGTGGTAGATGTTAACACAGTAAAGGAGTTTAAGCATTCGTGGGATAAGCATAAGGCTATCCTAACTATAAGATAAGGCTAGGGACTAATGAATGTATTTAGAAAATTGGGCAGACTAGATGGGCCGAATGGTTCTTATCTGCCATCACATTCTATGTTTCTATGTTTCTATAAATAATAACATAATAAAAATCAGCTACTGTAACACTTAATATAAAACTGTACTGTAGAAAGAAATAAACTTCCCTAACAATTTAATTAGCTGCAGTGCCAACATACACCTGAAGATGGCATCAATGAGACAAGAATCAATACAAACAAAACCATACAGTCATTTCAGCTATTTTAATTTGACTGGAATTTTGTATTCATATAAATTAACAGAGTCTATATATTACAGTAAGACTGTGGCTGACAGAGCTCCAGGAAATGGGGTGAGACACGAGTTGTAAAAACAAGGTTTGTGTTGAAGAATAAATCACAATAGATATCAAGACTTTAAAAAAAACAAATACAATAATTTCTCTTGGACAATTCCATTCTTACTGAATGTCCTTTCTTGGCCTGGCATACCTCTTATGGGACTACTTCCATTCATAAAGGATCCTAGGTCTTAGTAAGAGATCACTGTGTTTCATCTTTCCATTTTTGAAGAGCCCGGTGCTTGGCCAAAACTGGTGTAAATTATTTAGGCTCTACTATCACACTTAACCATCATTTCCTAACGCTCACCATGGACTCCTAACTTGTGGACCTGCCTCTTTCACCTCCCCTTGTCCAAACCCCTTCTCTTCCCCATATATGTTAATGTTACACCTTTATCTTGTTTTCTACAGCGACACTTGTTTACCTCACACACATTATCTTGGAAAAAAGCCAGGCTGGGTCAAAAAAAATATTTGTTTTTTGTTTTGTGTTTGCGAATAAACTCTGCTCTAGTGAAAACCATTGAGTGAATTTTTTTTGTAAACATTTCAACACTGGATGTGTACCCGGGCATAACTACACAAATTTGTTTGAAAATAAATAAACCACAACAACAACTGGCCAAATAAAGGGCTGACACAAATAAAGCGTATATGAAACAACCGTAATATCATCATGTTATCCACTAATCAGTCACATTTTATACATATAATATATCAAACTGTGCCTCGTTGTTATACAAACCTGTAATTTGTGGGAGTGTTTTATTGTACGTTATTTATTTTGCATGCACACTGTGTACTGAGTGCTGTTCTTTATGCCATATGGTAACCTTGAAATGGAACATTCTTAATTCAATGGTGAAGACATGAATACTCGTGAATGGCCTAACATTTAAAATACTCCAAAGAAGTGACTGAAGAGAGAAAACAAATATTTGCAATGGAACTAAGCCAAGTGAGCCGATCACATAGAATCTAATTCCCTTATAAATGGGGGTTGTGAACCAAAAACATATACTTAACAGAACTGATTTATTCTCAATGCAATCCAGCTAAAACCTCTGATATTAAACACACGTAAACCTAACGGACAAATAAAAAGCTCCTCCATTTTGCAATGTACAGTGAGCGTCCATCAGCATCCACTGATTTTCATATTATTACTTATTAAGATTTGAAGCAAATCTCTCATATACATATAAACTATCTATAAAATAAAAATATATATTTATTGAACTATATGCATTGATTTTCTACTTCAGGGTACGCTCTAGAAAACAAAACAACTTTAGTTTAATTAAATGGTTTTGGTGTATACAGTAGATCGTGCTCCTGCAGTCTCACCACGCAATTATTTGTGGAGTTAAATCACTTTGTTGATGCAGCCCTAGCCACACGTCCCCTGGCTGTGACTCACACAAACTTCTAGATCAAACACATGTTGCAATAAGATAATCTAATAAATGTAAGCTTTTTATTTTGGATTTATGCCTGGAGACATTATCTGTACATCAACACTGCTTTAACCCCTTAAGGACACATGACATGTGTGACATGTCATGATTCTCTTTTATTCCAGAAGTTTGGTCCTTAAGGGGTTAAAGAGCTACAGTTGTTTTGGTGCTTATAGTGTCCCTTTAGGTGCTCTTTATAAACTCAGGTGAATATGAGATTGGGTATTTTTCTACATTGGCATAAACAAGTTGCCCAGAATCCAAAGATACAATACACTTCATGTGTGTGAAGAGTGTGTGAAAATGTAGGAAAAATAATTCCCTACATAATGCTGCTCCAACCTACCTATCCTCCCTAATACACAAGTATGTCCCGTCGAGGCCCCTACGCTCTGCCAAAGACCTATGTCTATCCTCTGTCCGTACTCTCACCTCTAATGCTCGCCTCCAAGATTTCTCCAGGGCTGCACCTCTTATGTGGAACTCCCTTCCCTTTTCCGTAAGACTTTTACCCAGTCTCCACTCATTCAAAAAATCACTGAAAACTCACTTCTTCAAGAAAGCATATCAATTAAACTGTTAGCAGGTTTTTATCCCCAACCCCCCATGACTCCTCTCCTGCAACTGTCAAAATTACCTACTAAGCCCTCAGTGAATACTTTTCTAACAACCTACTTCGTACCCCTACTTTTACCCTTTGTGTCACTATACCCACTCCCTCTAGAATGTAAGCTCATTGAGCACGGCCCTCCACTTCTCTGTTCCTGTACGTCCAGTTCTCTGGTTACAATTACATGTTTGTTAGTCCACCCATTGTACAGCACTACGGAATCTGATGGCGCTATATAAATAATAAAATAATAATAATTTAATTACAAGCTATGGCATAAATTGATTTTTTTATTGTAAATTGAAACAGTCTTATTGGCGTTATTGCAGCCGGTGGGGTGCTAACCTGCCCCTCATGAGACACATAAAAAGCAATACATCAAAATGTTACATCTGAAAACTGACATAATTTGCATTCTACTTTGTCCCTATAACATAAAAAAATGTCTGGAAGATGTTGGTAAGCACAAATGATAAATTTTGCCTGCAGTAGCACCCATCTGTTCTACACAATTCACAACATCAATGCAATGCTGTGTGTACGTGGGAATAAAATACAAAAACATCACAAATGTTTGTGATGAATTAAGAAATGCGTCAAAAATATATATTTTTGTGTTTCTTTTTTAGGCTCTGCGGCTGGTAAGCTTGCAATCTCAAAATACCAAGTTCAGAAAACTTTCACTTGTGAACGTGTCATGCTTGCCCATTCCTGAGCTCCCCGACCCAGCGGTGGGTCAGACGCTGCACGCTCTACACGCTCTACATGCGCGTCTATTTGTATGAAGTTCCCCCGACATCATAACAGCGCAACTCTAAGTGCCGAACCTATCTTTAGGCGCTCTAAAGTGATACTGACCAATAGTATTGGTTCCCTGGCTATATAAGCCAGGGCTTTCAGTAGCTAGTTGCCCTGTTGTGGTTCTTGATTATCCAAGAGTGCACTTTATATTTGTCTGGATTTATTGTTACTGACTTTGGCTTGTTTAATTGTCTCTCTGCTTTCTGTGTTCCTGACCTTGGCTTGTCTTCCCGGTTTTGCTGTTCTTCCCTATGCTTGACCTTCGCTTTCTCTTTGACTACTCTTTACATTAAATCCGGCCATTCTAAGGCACAGTAATATGTTATTCCATTCCCTCAGCAGATTAGGGTCTGTGTGTGTTGGGTTCTTCTATCATGACAGAATGATGCACTCCTTGTTTTGTGTGACCTGTAACTGTGAGAAATAGATGTAAATCCAACATTGATCACCAACAATATTAAAACCACCTACCTAATATTGTGCAGGTCCTCCTTGTGCTGCCAAAAAAGCTCTGATGTCAAGGCATGGACTCCACAAGACCTCTGAAATGTCATATGGTATCTGACTCCATAGACATTACCAGCAGGTCTTTTAAATCCTGCAAGTCGTGAGGTAGGGCATCCATGATCAGATTTGTTGTTCCACCACATCCCAAAGATGCTTGATTGGCTTGAGAACTGGGGATTTTAGAAGCCAAGGCAAAATTAAATAGTTTCTTCCTCAAACCATTCCTGAGCATTTTTTTGCAGTGTGACATTGTGCATCATCCTGCTGAAAGAGGCCTCTGCCATCAGGGAACACCATTGACATAAAGGAGTGTATGTGGTTTGCAACAATCTCTAAGTAGGTGGTACATGCAGTGGTATACTAAGGGGGGGGCGGAGGGGGCGGTCCGCCCCGGGTGCCACCAGGGTGGGGGGTGCCATGACCAGCCCCGCCGGCCCCCCCATGCTGCAGCCGCCCAGCGCTCTGTAGGAAGTGCACACTGAGTGTGCACTTCCTGTTAGTCCGGCCGGGTACAGGAAACAAAAGCTCCCTGTACCCGCGGACTATACTGGGCTCGGCCACGCTACAGCAAAGATACAATACACTTCATGTGTGTGAAGAGTGTGTGAAAATGTAGGAAAAATAATTCCCTACATAATGCTGCTCCAACCTACCTATCCTCCCTAATACACAAGTATGTCCCGTCGAGGCCCCTACGCTCTGCCAAAGACCTATGTCTATCCTCTGTCCGTACTCTCACCTCTAATGCTCGCCTCCAAGATTTCTCCAGGGCTGCACCTCTTATGTGGAACTCCCTTCCCTTTTCCGTAAGACTTTTACCCAGTCTCCACTCATTCAAAAAATCACTGAAAACTCACTTCTTCAAGAAAGCATATCAATTAAACTGTTAGCAGGTTTTTATCCCCAACCCCCCATGACTCCTCTCCTGCAACTGTCAAAATTACCTACTAAGCCCTCAGTGAATACTTTTCTAACAACCTACTTCGTACCCCTACTTTTACCCTTTGTGTCACTATACCCCACTCCCTCTAGAATGTAAGCTCATTGAGCACGGCCCTCCACTTCTCTGTTCCTGTACGTCCAGTTCTCTGGTTACAATTACATGTTTGTTAGTCCACCCATTGTACAGCACTATGGAATCTGATGGCGCTATATAAATAATAAAATAATAATAATTTTAATTACAAGCTATGGCATAAATTGATTTTTTTATTGTAAATTGAAACAGTCTTATTGGCGTTATTGCAGCCGGTGGGGTGCTAACCTGCCCCTCATGAGACACAGAAAAAGCAATACATCAAAATGTTACATCTGAAAACTGACATAATTTGCATTCTACTTTGTCCCTATAACATAAAAAAATGTCTGGAAGATGTTGGTAAGCACAAATGATAAATTTTGCCTGCAGTAGCACCCATCTGTTCTACACAATTCACAACATCAATGCAATGCTGTGTGTACGTGGGAATAAAATACAAAAACATCACAAATGTTTGTGATGAATTAAGAAATGCGTCAAAAATATATATTTTTGTGTTTCTTTTTTAGGCTCTGCGGCTGGTAAGCTTGCAATCTCAAAATACCAAGTTCAGAAAACTTTCACTTGTGAACGTGTCATGCTTGCCCATTCCTGAGCTCCCCGACCCAGCGGTGGGTCAGACGCTGCACGCTCTACACGCTCTACATGCGCGTCTATTTGTATGAAGTTCCCCCGACATCATAACAGCGCAACTCTAAGTGCCGAACCTATCTTTAGGCGCTCTAAAGTGATACTGACCAATAGTATTGGTTCCCTGGCTATATAAGCCAGGGCTTTTCAGTAGCTAGTTGCCCTGTTGTGGTTCTTGATTATCCAAGAGTGCACTTTATATTTGTCTGGATTTATTGTTACTGACTTTGGCTTGTTTAATTGTCTCTCTGCTTTCTGTGTTCCTGACCTTGGCTTGTCTTCCCGGTTTTGCTGTTCTTCCCTATGCTTGACCTTCGCTTTCTCTTTGACTACTCTTTACATTAAATCCGGCCATTCTAAGGCACAGTAATATGTTATTCCATTCCCTCAGCAGATTAGGGTCTGTGTGTGTTGGGTTCTTCTATCATGACAGAATGATGCACTCCTTGTTTTGTGTGACCTGTAACTGTGAGAAATAGATGTAAATCCAACATTGATCACCAACAATATTAAAACCACCTACCTAATATTGTGCAGGTCCTCCTTGTGCTGCCAAAAAAGCTCTGATGTCAAGGCATGGACTCCACAAGACCTCTGAAATGTCATATGGTATCTGACTCCATAGACATTACCAGCAGGTCTTTTAAATCCTGCAAGTCGTGAGGTAGGGCATCCATGATCAGATTTGTTGTTCCACCACATCCCAAAGATGCTTGATTGGCTTGAGAACTGGGGATTTTAGAAGCCAAGGCAAAATTAAATAGTTTCTTCCTCAAACCATTCCTGAGCATTTTTTTGCAGTGTGACATTGTGCATCATCCTGCTGAAAGAGGCCTCTGCCATCAGGGAACACCATTGACATAAAGGAGTGTATGTGGTTTGCAACAATCTCTAAGTAGGTGGTACATGCAGTGGTATACTAAGGGGGGGGCGGAGGGGGCGGTCCGCCCCGGGTGCCACCAGGGTGGGGGGTGCCATGACCAGCCCCGCCGGCCCCCCCATGCTGCAGCCGCCCAGCGCTCTGTAGGAAGTGCACACTGAGTGTGCACTTCCTGTTAGTCCGGCCGGGTACAGGAAACAAAAGCTCCCTGTACCCGCGGACTATACTGGGCTCGGCCACGCTACAGCAAAGGTAGGGGGGAGGGGAGAAAGAGAAATTAGGAGGGGGGGTGAGAAAGAGAAAAGAAGGAGTGAGAAAGAAGAGGGTGAAAGAGAAATTGAGGGAGAGAAAGAAAAGGAGGGGGAAGAGAAAGGAAGAGAGAAATTAGGGGGTAGAAAGAGAGAAATTGGGGAGAAAGAAAAGAAAGAGGGGAGAGAGAGTAGAAGGGAGAGAGAAAATAGGAGGGGTGAGAAGAAAATAGCAGGGGGTAAGAGAAAGAGAAGGAGGGGAGGGAAGAGAAATTAGGAGGGGGGACAGAAATTGAAATTAGGAGGGAAAGGGAGGGGTGAGAAAGAGAAATTAGGAGGGGTGAGAGAAGAGAATTAGGAAGGAGGGGTGAGAAAGAGAAATTAGGAGGGGGAGAAAGAGAAATTAGGGAGGGGGTGAGAAAGAGAAATTAGGAGGGGGGGTGAGAGAGAAATTAGGAGGGGGGTGAGAGAGAAATTAGGAGAGGGGGTGAGAGAGAAATTAGGAGGGGGGGAGAGAAATTGGGAGGAGGAGAAGGAAATTGGAACGGGAGGAGAGATTGACATTCATCACATACACACAATGCACCCCTTGCACACAGAAAAACACACAATGCATTACACACACAGACACACATACACAAGCAATGCAACCGTTACACACAATGCATCCCTTACACACAGAAACACACAATGATCTACACACACTCAATGCACCCCTTACACACATTCAATGCATCCCATACATACACAGAAACACACCTTGCAGCCCTTACACATACAAACACAATTTCACACAATGCATTCCTTACACACATATCAGGACATCCCTACACACTCCACCCCCTGTGAACAAACTCATTGGTGGAACATGAAGGTGGACCCTGGGACCCAGACCTTGAGCTGTGTAAAGGACCCCCAAAAAATGGAACTGCTTCCCGTTCTCCCAGAACATTGATTTTTGTGACCACAGTTACAAACCGCCTCCAGAGAGCCTGTTCTACACCAGACCAGTGGAGCCAGACTGCAGCTAGAGCCCATCATCATCCTCATCTGGTTGTAAGTAGGCAATCTAGTATATTATTCGTGGCACTAAGCTCTAATTTACCTCACATTAAAGAAACATTATAGTCCCCAGAACCACTTCAGCTTAATGTAGTGGTTCTGGTGTCTATAGCCTGTCCCTGCAGGCCTTTTAATGTAAACACGGCGGCTCTGCAGCACTGGCGTTAGTTAACATGGCAAATCATATGGGTGGGGCATTGTGATGTCACATGGGGGAACAAACTTTACTTTTGCCTAGGGCGGCAAAAATCCTTGCACCGGCCCTGGCTGGA
Organism: Pelobates cultripes; assembly: GCA_933207985.1. Classification (NCBI taxonomy): domain Eukaryota; kingdom Metazoa; phylum Chordata; class Amphibia; order Anura; family Pelobatidae; genus Pelobates; species Pelobates cultripes. The sequence goes on from OW240912.1 coordinate 378,433,240, forward strand.
GGGCTGTGTGAGGTGTGGCCGCACAGTGTCCCATGGTAGTTAGGGTCCCGTGCGGCCAGTACAGCTCACACAAGCAAACAGCTGATAAACTGGCCGCACGGAGGAAATGTGTATGTGTGACTGTGTGACTGTCTGTGTAACTGAGTGTGTGACTGTCTGTCTGTAACTGAGTGTGTGACTGTCTGCCTGTAAATGTGTGTGTGGGGCTGCAGGGATTTTGTAGAAGGGGGCGGGGGTTTTGTATTGGGACAGGAGTCTTTATAAGGGGGGATAAGCAGGGGATTTGTGGAAGGGGGTTGCGGGGGTTTTGTAGACAGGGCAGTACAGGATTTGTAGAAGGGGCAGGACAGAGGTTTTGTAGGAGGGGCGGGGCAGGACAAGGGTTTTGTAGGAGGGGCTGACAGCGGTTTTGCAAAGTTTACAAATTGTAAAAAAAAAGAAAGAAAACCTTTAACATTTTTTACAGTTTTTTTGGGGGGGGTTGTCAAGCACAGGACAACATAGGTACGCCCCTGGGTACATGTCAAAGTAGCATCCACATAGATAACAGGAGCCAAGGTTTCCCAGCAGATCATTGCCCAGTCCATAACTCTGAATCCGCCGGCCTTCTGTCTTCCCATAGTCAGTGGAGTATCTTGGTTTTGTGCTGCCCTAGTTATACTTGGTAGCACTTTTTTATTTTTGTTACTACTATGGTTATTGATTTTTAGGTGTTTATTTATTTATTTATAACTTTAGTAGGGAGAGTTGGTTCAGGTAGACACTAGTGATTAGACCACGGTGTCGAGGTAACTTTTAGGGTGAATTGAGAGATTTATTTAATTATTTTTTATTTTTTTTGAGGCTTTTCATCTGCGTTTAGACCTGATTACCCGGTCCCTTGTTCTCTGGGGACCCTGTGCCTCTTCTCTCTCCCTAACTTCGTTTACACTTCCTGTCAGTCGGACACTAGAGGAACTGGAACTTAGACGCTACCTAGTACTCCAGACAATTGATCCCCTGGGCACCGTTTAGTAGATCTCCCCTTTTTTCAAGTTATACTTTATGTTTGCATATCCCTTTTTATCCTTAGATTGATTAAAGGTAGGGCCTCCCTTCTCATTTCTTATATAGTGGAGCTCTCATGATGTTGGTTTCCCCTTGTGGGACTCTACACATCACCTACTCCTATTACCACCATATCATACAATGTAAAGTCAGTATTAAGGATTATATTAAACAGACAATGTAGATATAGGGAAGCAGCACCGTTTTTTTTTTTTAAATCAAGACAAAATGAACGCAGTGCTAGGCATGAGATCAAGACACAAATCGGTGAACAAAACTTATGAACGGAGAGAGAATACCAATTATGAAATAGTGACTGTATAATATGTCAGGTAGCTTAGTCAAAGAGTAAAACCCCCAGGAGGCCCCCATTTAAGCATCAAGTGTATACCCTACATGCAGATAAAGATAAATAAAGCAATAGCTCAGTGAGTAGGGACACCAGATATAGCACTAGGACTACATGAGAGAGCGTCCCATGCTTTTCAATGAAAGCAGTCGAGGCGTGTGGTTTCTCGCAGAGTCGTCTTTCATGTGGGTCCAGACAATAAAGGGTTTCCCGCCTTCTGCTCAGCCTTGCACTCCGAAATCCTCAGGTACGCTGCTAGATGTTTCACTTGGCGCCACGGGTCCCAGCCGAACTCACACCACCTCCCAAGAGGACTTGAACGGTCCATTCAGTTGGCACAGGGCTGCAGAACATCTTCTGCATGGATCGAGGGAGCACACGGCACCCGCCATCTTCAATGCTTTGGCATGAGTGTAGCTTGTGGTGCGGTAGCGCCGCATGCCCTCAGCTTATTGTGGGGACCTCTATAAAGTAGACTGGGATCAGCCCCCAGTCCAGAGGGTGGGGGGGGGAAGGGGCCCCAAACAGCAACTGGAACGGGAACGGAGATCCGCCACTCCACCCCCACCAGGCCGCCAAGCCAGCTCTCTGTCAGCGTGGACACCCAGAGACATCGGACACGCTTTGAGACATCCCCATTTGATGCAGGGGAACTGTAAGGGTAATTAGAGTTATCAGTAGGGGGTATAGACAGCAGTATCGGTGCTATAGAGCAGTGTAATTGCCGGAGCTCACTTGAGATGCGTCCGTCTGGCATGGCCGCCTGGCCGCGCCCCCCTGTATGCCTCAGTCTTTAAACCAGACTATATAGTGTATTTATACACATATACATTATACTTAGATTTACATAATACTATTCAAATTAAACAAGTCAATGGAACATATGAAAATTAGGAAAGTGGAAAATGACAGCATTCATCACAGGTTTTTTTTATCTGGACTCTCCTCATAGATTTATGGGAACATCTACAATTCCATTATACATGTACATTAAGTACCCCTGTCTCACCCACTCAAAATGCTTTTCTATGAAGGTAAACAATTTGAATTCTCACATTGTAAATGTTTCAGCTTGATATTTTACATTCCATCAGACAAGCCGGCCTGGGAATGATTAGGTTTCCATAGCAACGCAGACTTTCCACGATTACAGAACTTTGAGACACCTACATAGATTTTCATGTAAATGTGTGCCAATATGAGGCAAAGTGTCACGCATGTAGGATTGTCTAAAAACATTACTAATATTATACAAAAAGGTTAGGTACAGTTTCTCTCTGAATAGTGAATAGTGAATAGCATTGAAGTACTGATTGGTTTAATGCTTAGATTATGGTTATTGAAAAATTATTTATTTGAAATACTGAGAATGCACTAAAGGAGATCATGGCACTTGAAGTACTGGGAAACAAAATCAAAAATTAAAGTAAAATTATGCAAATTTGGATAAGGAAACCTCAAACTGAGAATGAGCGTGCATCTACCACAGGTCATATGGCTGCTAACATGTGTGGCTATCTGGGATATGCTCCAATATACATTAATGTTTCGTGATGCCTCTTCTTCTAACCTTTGTATGTATTGTATGTAATTAGTCATTTCCCTATAACAAAGCTCCAGGCAGTGCAGGGGCAGTGATTGTGCTAAATTACTGAGAGCAGAATTCTCCCCAATTCTATTTCAGGACCTAAAAAGTCAGAATAATAAACTCCATGGAAGGCTTTGGGAGATGCCAAATTGTCATTTAAAACCCTGTTAAAATGTATCAGAAATATAACAAATTTTACTAACACCAAGGACAACCACGGGAGAGGCTATATTCACCATAAGACAAACAGATCAGTAGATCAGTGTTACGCAACCCAAGGCTCAGGACTCAAAACTGGGTCGACATACTGTTACTATTGGCTCCCAATAACTAAAATAAGCGCTTCATATTTGGCTAGCCCCAGATGCCATTCATTAAATAATCATTTACTGTTGAGTTGCTGCCATCTTCAGTACATTGAACAGTGTTTTTCAGAAGTTATTTTAGAATTGAATTTATTTCACAAAGTACTTTCTTAAACCATAACAACCATTGAACACTAATGGTGTCACACGAGGGTCAAAAGGAATATGGACCTATACTTTCTTTTCAGAACCTGCTACTTTTTTTTGGTACATTCCACCAATTTATACTTTTTCCATTTTGGAACCTATTCTGTATATTTTCTGCATGTCCCACCTTTGTGCCACCCATGGACAGCTCTCTCCCCACAAAGTAAAATAAATCTCTTAAAGGACCAATATAATCACCCTGAAAACTTCAGCTCAATAAAGTGGTCTGGGTGCACTAGCCCTGCCGTCTGTTCCCACAATGTAAAACAGTGTTTTGGAGATATGGCAATGCTTTCATTGTGGGGTTACAATACCTCCATTTGACTGGACAAATGATTATCAAGCCTGGTGACCTTTAGCAGAGGCGGACAGGGCTGCGCCGGCACTGGATTGAAGGTAAGTATCAGGTTAATTAAAGGGTTTTTGTAGAGGAAAATGGTGAGCCCTGAAATCTTAATAGCCCAACTAACACCAGGTGCTAGCATTCAAAAATTACATCCTATCCTTAGTGCTCCTTTGAAGGACCACTAATGTCACCCAGGCCTTTTAACCCTTCAATGTAAAACATAGCAGTTGTTTTAGAAACTTCAATGTTTACATTTCAGGGTTAAACCCACCATGTAAAACTTGGTCATGTGACGAGGAAGCCCGCCATATTGATTTAATGCTTTCTTATGGGGTAGCTTGAATGCACTTGCAGCACTCCCTGCTTCAAGCACCAGGTTCCTCAATGCTCCCCTATGGAAAGCAAGATTGGACCAATTCGAAGGCCATGCCATGAACCTCAGGAGCCCTAGCACTGGAAAAAGGTAATTAATTTTTATTGCACACACATAGGGGCCTATCTAACTAGGGACACTGAAGCATTAGGTATACAAGTTTATATTCCTAACTCGTAAGTGTTCCCTTAATTTGTTCTTGTTTACACCAATAATCCCATCATGTCTCCATCTATGTGAATCCTTTCTTTAATAATTTAAGTGTTTGGTGACTTGTATAATATAGTCAAGTGCTGTTTAAGCTACTTTACAATTTATAATCCTGTTGGGACATCACTAACGAGGCATCTGTGGTCCGTGGGAGGGATTAACCCATTAATATACATGAACCAGGCAATGTGGCTATATCCAGATTGTGCAAATTATACAACGTTTGATCAGCATGTTACAAGCTTATTTGTCAGTATATGTGAAATATAAAGAAACTTCACAAGTTAAGAGCTGTCTTGACAAACAGAAGGTCAAAGTTCCCAGTATGTAGATAATCTATTATTCATGAATACAATCATTGTTTTTTTGTGTGTGTTTTTTTACTATATGCAATAAATAAATGTCTGTCTTTAAAATCTGAGCTTTCTAAAGTTAATTACTGGTTTAGTTTAATTATTTATTTTCTGAGTCATTGCATTGAATCATTTCTCTCATTTCTTCTGTAATGAGTGACATCTATGCATAAATACCTGGAGAAAACTAAGGAAATTGATTGAAAGGAATTGTTCTTCCAACCAAGCTAATCTAAAGTAGGGAGAAAATGTACACATGTATATATTCTGTACATCTTAAAGTACATCTGATGTCTTACTAAATAAACTTAATGTTTTGCCCTGACAGTTATACTGTCTACATTGTTAAAGAAAGACTATAGTGCCAGGAATACAAACATGTATTCCTGACACTATAGTGTTGAAGTGGCTGTTTAGGTGACCAGCCAGTATTCACATTTTCTCCCACGCCGTGCCGTACTTGCCATGGTTGGCTCCGCCTCCATGGCTGAGATTATCAATCCCTCTCAGCCAATCCAATCAGATCTCAGTAAATTCAATACTTTTGTCATAGGAAAGCATTGGGAGGCTATTGCACATTTGCAGAAAAACTCTGCGCTGCGCCAATCAGCATCTCCTTGTAGAGATGCATTGAATTAATGCATCTCTATGGTGAATATTCAGTGTGTTTTTTTTACGCAGAGAGTGCCTCCTCCTCCACCATCATCCACGCATACAATTCTGTAATATTGATGCTATGACTTGATTATCATCAAAGTACCTGATATCCGAGCTGTAAAACATAGCGACTCTTCCACATACACCCTGTTCCAAATTATAATGCAAATAATATTTTTCTCATTTACCTAAATAATTGATGTAAATAACAGTCAGCATAATTCTAATGTTATCAACTATTAAGAGTACAATTCAAATGTTATTGAACAAACCTCCTAATGATAACAGTATTTTTTTTAAACATAAAAAACTTACAATGCACTGTTCCAAATTATTACGCACAGTAAGTTTCAAAACACTTTATAGGTTGTAAAGAACTGAAAATTGTCATTTGTTGTGTTTGCAACATATTTACTGAAATCAAAAGCGATTTCAACCAAATTTATAACAACATTTTAACTTTTTAAACATTTTAAAAGGTCACGTTACATTTTAACATAGGACCCCTTATTTGACAGCAGCTTCACAAGTCTTGCATCCATGTTCTCAATAGGATGGAGGTCAGGGGAGGATGGAGGCCACACCGTGACTTTCTCTCCTTTTATCCCCATAGCAGCCATTGATGCAGAGGTATTCTTTGCAGCATGAGATGGTGCATTGCTATGATTTTATTATGGAAAGCATAGTTCTTCCTTCTGTACCAGGGAAGAAAGTGGTCAGTCAGAAACTCCACATACTTTGCAGATGTCATCTTTACACCTTCGGGGACCCTAAAGGGGCCGACCAGCTCTCTTCCCATGATCCTGGCCCAAAACATGACTCCACCACCACCTTGCTGACGTCGCAGCCTTGTTGGAACAGGGTGGCCGTCCACCAACCATCCACTACTCCATCCATCTGGACCATCCAGGGTTGCACGGCACTCATCAGTGAACAGGACTGTTTGAAAATTAGTCTTCATGTATTTTTCTGCCCAATGCAGCCATTTCTGCTTGTGAGCTTTGGTTAGTGGTGGCCAAATAGAAGGTTTATGCACAGTTGCAAGAGTCTGGAGGACTCTACACCTTGATGTCCGTGGGACTCCAGAGGCACCAGCAGCTTCAAATATCTGTTTGCTGCTATGTAATGGTATTTTAGCATCTGCTCTCTTGATCCGATGCATGGATCTGGCAGAAATCTTCCTCAATGTGCTTTTATCTGCATGAACCCGTCTGTACTCTGATTCAGCCACAAATCTCTTAATAGTGCGAGGATCACGCTTCATGAAATATCTAATGTACAGACAAAAAAAGGTTTGTGATTTAGTAAGGAATCACATGAATGTATAGCAGCTCATTTTATTAGTGTATTCCATATACGTTGGTACAAAGAGATTTTTTAGGAAATAAGCGCTAGTCCTTATCCACACTTTTGTGAAATATCTAATGTTTTCATACCTTGTCCAAGGCATTGAACTATTTCACTCTTTTCGGCAGCAGAGAGATTTTTCTTCCCCATATTGCATGAAAATGGTGCTCTGCTTAATAATGTGGAACACCCTCCTTTAGTATTTTTTCCTTAAATTGGGCTCACCTGGCAATCTAATAATCACAGGTGTCCGAGATTGTTTTCAGTGATCAAAAAAGCCCTGAGACACAATGCCATCCATAAGTTAAACTGAAAAACAAAATATTTACTCTTTGTGACACTTAAATAGAATTTGTATAATAATTTGGAACAGAGTGTAAAGCCCATCATACTAAGAACATTACAAAACTGCTTGGTGGTATACCAAATATACTACCTGAAAATTTTACTAATCAACGCATTGAATAAAGATGAATGATGGGAAAAAGAGGATTTGAAGACCAGGGGACATTCACTGAATGCTAGTTTTATTCACAGGTAAAGTGAGAAGTGACAAACAGAGGGGTGATAAAAAAAAAACAAAAAAAACTATATTTCTATATAATAAATATAAATATTTTGCAGTAACTAATAGGTTAATTTTCAAACCATTGTGGTTTGTCTGAATAGTCTTCCCCCGAAACTATCGCGTGGATGAAATTCGCCCATACCGAAAATGCCCCATCAAAATTCATTCTGTGCTAACCAATTTTTTTTTCAGATTAATCCATTTGCACAAACCGCATTTTTTTGCATGTATTTACCCAACATGGAAGTGGTTTTGTTATTTATAATTAGGCTGATGACAATGACAACCTCACAGGGCAGAAACACCTTAAATGGCATGTCACCTGGGCTTCACACCCGCATAATCTTTCTTTAAACTAAATTCTAAGCTCACAAGCCTTCTATCAGAAGTAAATTGAATGCTCAAACTCACAAACATAGAACATGTTAGTCTAAGGAACACAGAGTATGATTAATGATTCCAAACAAACCTGTTTAAATAGCATGACATAGGAAATAGTAAATCTGTGTATTGATAATGGACGCTTAAAAGACACCTTGCACAATGCAAAGTGGACTTTGTTCATAAATTGAAGCAACAAGATTTCATCTTGACAAAAGCCATTTGGCTGTTGTCATAACAGCAGAATGTTACACCTGTCTCTTGGTGCTTTCACTATTCACAGTAAAGTTAGTGTTATCTAATGCTCCAACACACCTACTGTCACTATCGATAAATGGCCAAACTACGTAAAGCAGCACTGGAACATGTTTTTGCCTTGATTTATGTGAAGGTAAAGGACTATATAAAGTAAATTAGGGCAGAGCTTGACAACAGAAATAATTGTAGGAACATACAACATGACCCAACTATAGGCTCACAACATATACTACTTCAATGATGATCTAGTCCTGTCAAGAGATACTACCAGTTCGAATAACATAACTTCACGAAAACCTGTTTTGCCAGCACCCCAATATTCAATACACCTTCCTAAGGTTTATAAGGATGCCAGATACTCCCAGTGCTGTAGCTGCAACTAATTCTATTTTTCAACTAGTAGCTGGGCTCATAGATGAGGTCCAAAGCTAAGAGACAGTTGTCTTATGTGAAAGATGCTTCACTATATTAGAGGGATTTAATGAGTCACTGTAATCACCATAACCAGTACAGCTAATTATAGGGACTATAGTGCAAGGTCGGAGTATGTGGGACCCATTTCTTCTGTTAGTGTTAGAATATTTTTGAGGAGATTGGCAACTGGTGTCATGATGCCAAAGGCCCAGCCCCTCTACAGCAGCCCGCTAATGCGGAACTGAAGTCCTCTATAGTCTGTCTAACTTTGTACTGCAAAAATAGTCTGGAAGCATGTGTGGGTGGGCGAGGGGGCTTGTTTCACATTCTCTGCCTTTTATTGAAGCCTAAAGTTAGAATGATCAATAAATGGCATATAATGGGGGTATTGTTTAACTCAGATGAGTTAGCATAGCATAATTTGGGTTGTTTGATGGCACATGTCAAATATACAAAATTCCCAGCAAAATGTAATGTGTATTCAAAAGAATGTCAATTTCTTTTTTTTTACCACAAAGGTTTACATAATTTGGTGAAAAATATGGTGCCATGTTAAGGCACAATATATGCCATATGAGATACCCTGGTGTGTCTACTTTCACAAAACATAGGGTTGATGAGTTATCTGAACAATCAAACTGCTGTAATGCCCCAAAACATGACATGGGCCAATCAAATCCATCTATGAAAACTCTAACTATAGAAACTGAAATAGCGCTGTCTCTTATATGGCATTGTAGCTTCACAGGATAGTGGAATATGCTTACGCTGAGTGTATCATTGTACTCAAAAGACGTAGCTGAATTCAGTATGGAATTTTGTACAGGAGTAGCACACATCAGCTTTACAAAATACACATTGAAAAACTTTGTTACATGTATGTATACTAAAAAACCCTAAAAGTTTACTCATGCCAACTTCTAAAACTGTTCCACGTTGAACTTTTAGTTCACTCCTTGTACTATCAAAATGAATCCTAGACATATTATGTACTTGGTAAATATGGACAAATAAAGGAATTTATTTTTAATTACGTTTGTTAAGCTGCACTTATTATGCACATATTATTTCCAAATGTTCAAATATTTTTGTAGCTTTTTTTTTTAATAATAAATAAGAATTTATATGTGTATATGTCACATCAGATTAAAGTATTTTTTGTCTTGTAAAAAAATGGTATATAATATTTGCTGGTGCAATAAATGGGAGAAATGCAATTGCAGTTGAACACAAACAGCAACTGCAACAAACTGCAAAAAATGCTTGTGTCCTTAAGTACAAGACAAGACAAGCTTCTGAAGCTGTTTCTTTAAGGGATTAAATATAATTTAGAGGTGATATTCCCAAAATATGTTTACAAATCCTTGCAGCATCACCTTCCGGACAGAAATTCTAAAACTATAAGATAAACCTTAAAATCTGATTATGGCATATTGATAGAATACAACTCACAGTAGGTTATATGTTTTTTATAATATAATATAATTTATAATATTATTATTTATTCAGTCTAAATCGTCATTAAAGATGCATAAAAATAAACCCAAAACAAAACTAAATAAATTGAGAAAAGAGCTGATTAACTCCCTAAAGTTTGTGCTTTGATTCTTTACAAATATCTTCTGTTGTCCACAGCAAGCCTTTCAGTTTTTCAATGTCAATGTGCTGAATTAGCAGCTCTTCAAATCGAGATACCTCTGTCGGGACAGTTTAGCAATGCTTGACCTCTCTCTGAACATCTGGTGAACTGAGAACCACAGCCTTTGAAGACTTGCAAGTGATGGGAGAGTAGACCTTACAGTGGTGGGAAAGTTGTTGCGTAGATGCATGAAACAATGAGAATTCACCAACACATTATATGCGTGCTAGGGGTTAAATGAAGTCTATTGAAATATATATATCTTTTTAAATAAAACTCAACGAGTTGATAGTGGTATATTGTAATATGGTATATGGAGAGTAAAGATGCTGATTAAACTGATAGCTTGACAAAGACCTATGTTTAGGTCAAAACGTTGCTCTTTGCATTTTGATCCAATAAAACTGCTTTGCATTTCAACCATGTGAGTGTCTGAAGCCTCTTCTTTGATATATTGTATGCTAAGGATTTGCTGGTCCTGCTACAATCAAAGCACTCTATGTTCTCTAGGAATTGAGTGAGTCCTTCCTCTTTTTGTGATTAAACTGATAGCAGCTGGAACATCCTTAAATGATGATGACAGGTGTTTGAATGATTACTATTGTTTTTGGCACATTTCTGTACAAGTAGCTCTGTATAAAGATCCTGTGCATTCTAATATGACAAGCTGCCAAACACGTATACGAGAGTGTTCTGTCAGTCCGTTAAGATGAAGTGAAGAAAACGCCCTACTCATTTCTTGTAGATTACCAACCCAATAAAGATTTTAGTGAAATACTTATATAAATATAGGGTATAGGACATCAAATAACAGTAAGTAGAACACCATGGTTGGTTATACAGCATTATCTATGAGGATCAGTAAGTCAAATTTAAATTTGTGAAATAATAGCCACATTTTAAACAAAATGGCACATAGTGTGAAAATGTTTTGCCGAGAAATTAGAAGTCTGAGAAAAATAAAAAATAAATAAAGTTACAGGAGTATCAACATTCCATGCACAGTATAGGAATTAGAATGTCTTAAACCAAAAATAACTTTAAAATTGTTCAGAAATTAGTTTATCTACTTTTTATGGGGTGAAGTGGAAAACTTAATTAATTTGTTTCAGGGTAGGATCAGGGGGGAAGGGGGAGGTAGATCACCATCACATTTATTATATCAATGTAAGCTTGTTTAAGCAGAATCCCTATGAGCCTATTGCTCCTGTAATATTTTGTAATTGTCTCATTTATAATTTAATTTCCCACTTTTATCATTTGGAAAGCGCTGCGGAATAAGTTGGCACTATATAAATACCAATAATAATAATAGCAAAATGTGGGGACACTGGCTGGGGGAAGGCCTCCCTAATATACAGAGAACAGCCTCACAATAACACAATGTTTTTATTCATTCTACCAAGAGATTTAGGCAGGGGCGTACCTAGAGCATTTGGCACCCGGGGCGGATCCTGTGCTTGGCACCCCCCCCCACCCAAAAAAAAAAAACCTGTAAAAAATGTTAAAGGTTTTCTTTCTTTATTTTTACAATTTGTAAACTTTGCAAAACCGCTGTCAGCCCCTCCTACAAAACCCTTGTCCTGCCCTGCCCCTCCTACAAAACCTCTGTCCTGCCCCTTCTACAAATCCTGTACTGCCCCATCTACAAAACCCCCGCAACCCCCTTCCACAAATCCCCTGCTTATCCCCCCTTATAAAGACTCCTGTCCCAATACAAAACCCCCACCCCCTTCTACAAAATCCCTGCAGCCCTACACACACATTTACAGGCAGACAGTCACACACTCAGTTACAGACAGACAGTCACACATACACATTTCCTCCGTGCGGCCAGTTTATCAGCTGTTTGCTTGAGTGAGCTGTACTGGCACCCTAACTACCATGGGACACTGTGCGGCCACAGCTCACACAGCCCCCTCCAGCCAGGGCCGGTACAAGGATTTTTGCCGCCCTAGGCAAAAGTAAAGTTTGCCGCCCCCCATGTGACATCACAATGCCCCAACCATATGATTTGCCATGTTAACTAACGCCAGTGCTGCAGTGCCGCCGTGTTTACATTAAAAGGCCTGCAGGGACAGGCTATAGACACCAGAACCACTATATTAAGCTGAAGTGGTTCTGGGGACTATAGTGTTTCTTTAATGTGAGGTAAATTAGAGCTTAGTGCCACGAATAATATACTAGATTGCCTACTTACAACCAGATGAGGATGATGATGGGCTCTAGCTGCAGTCTGCTCCACTGGTCTGGTGCAGAACAGGCTCTCTGGAGGCGGTTTGTAACTGTGGTCACAAAAATCAATGTTCTGGGAGAACTGGAAGCAGCTCCATTTTTTGGGGGTCCTTTACACAGATCAAGGTCTGGGTCCCAGGGTCCACCTTCATGTTCCACCAATGAGTTTGTTCACAGGGGGTGGAGTGTGTAGGGGATGTGTGTAAGGAATGCATTGTGTGAAATTGTGTTTGTATGTGTAAGGGCTGCAAGGTGTGTTTCTGTGTATGTATGGGATGCATTGAATGTGTGTAATGAATGCATTGTGTGTTTCTGTGTGTGTAAGGGATGCATTATGTGTAACGGTTGCATTGCTTGTGTATGTGTGTCTGTGTGTTTTTCTGTGTGCAAGGGGTGCATTGTGTGTATGTGATGAACGTCAATCTCTCCTCCCGCTCCAATTTCCTTCTCCTCCTCCCAATTTCTCTTTTTCTCACCCC